>PVKB01000240.1:600000-941835 GCA_004027205.1 Ctenodactylus gundi
GAGGGGCAAAGGAGCCTGCTGATTAACCTCTGTCTTCTGCTTCCTGAGTGTAGGCTTCCTTCTCCAGAGCTCCCCTCTGTCCACACATAGAGAACATACTCAAGATCTCTATGTATAGAATCTAAGAAAAATGCCATCTTTCTTTTGAGAGGGTCTCACAGTGTAGTCCAGGATGGTCCTGAATTTACTATGTAGTCCGGGTTGGCCTTAAAGTCAAGGCAATCCTCCTGCATCACCCTTTCAAATGCTGAGACTACTATGCCCAACTAATTTTTATGTCATGCTGGGGAATTGAGTCCTAGGCATTGTGCTTGCTAAGCAAATGCTCGAACAACTGAGCTCCATCCCAAAAAAGTCAATCTTGTAACCGAACATTCCACAGGTTCTACCCCTCCTCAAAACAAAAAATGTTGCAAGAAGAGTTTTTAAGAATGTTTTCTATATATAAATCTCAAAAAAACAGAGGAAAACCATGTTCTGTGCCAGGCTTTCAATTCCCAGGCAAAATCGATTGATTGCATTGTGCCCCAGGAGGGAACCTGGGGGGAGAGAAGCAGCCCTTTAACTGATTTTGAAACAAAACATTTGTTACGGTTGCTCAGGTAGGTAGCAATTGTCTCCCACAGTTCTGGGCTGTGCTGGGATTCTGCCAAGCAGGATGCCCTGAGCTTGGGGAGGAAGCTGTGGCTCGAACGGGGCTGTCAGCCAGTGGCAGCTCCATCCAGTAGCAGTGGGAGGAGCAGGTGGCCCTGGCAGCCGCACGAGGCAGGCACCAGCCACAACCTTGTGACCAAAAGACTCTCACCCTGCCGGACTTTTCCAAGACTGGGAATCAGTCCCTCTCTACCCCTCCAGGGCACCTGGAATGCCACCAACACACCTGCAGACAGTGTCCCCTCCGATGACACCGGCAAGGGTATACAGAAGGCAAGAGCCACCCACAAGACCAGAAGCCCTGCTGTGTCCATGGTCAGCTGTTCTGACGATTTTACAGCAGATTGGTGGCCTAGCATCTAAGAAACAACCTTTGGCTGCTGGAAACTACAATATACAAGCCAGGTGTGATAGCGTAGTCCTGTGATCCAGACATTCTGGGAGGCTGAGGCAGGAGGTTCTCAAGTCCAGCCCAGCTACTTAGAGACGTAGTGAGACCCTGCCTCAAAAAAAGAAATAAATAAATAAATAAATAGAGCTGGGAGTGTAGTTTAGTGGGGAGGCACTGTGTATCGAACCTAGGAAGAGGAAGAAAGAGAAGAGATAGAAGACGTGGAGGAGGGTTAATGTCTAAGAATTGAATTCTACACCCACCCCATGCCTAACGAGTGCCCTGGCCAAGAGTTTTAATACAACAGACCCTAGTCACGCAAGTCATTTTCCACTCAGTTCTTTCTCTGCTGCAGCTTTAAGAAAACAAGCTCCCCCAGCTGACGGGGAAAGGTCCCAGGAGGTGGGGGTGCAGCTCAGTGGTACACGGGAGCTTGACATGCACAGAGCCCTGGTGCAAAGAGAGAGAAAAAACAGGAGGGAAGGTGGAGAACAGGAAAGGAGGAAAAATATTTTGGAAGTTTTACTATTTTTCACAAAGAGTAAATTTTTCTATATTTCTACCATTAAAAATTTTTTAATGATTTTTGTTTTGTTTTGAAAAACTTCTTGCTCACCCAGAGTGTGAGGAGCCTCCTCGCTCTGACCACAGAGCCACCCAACACCTCACAGGACGTTCTGGTTGTGTGTCCCCCTCTCTTTATGTTCCCCCTTAAAACAGAGATCCTCGGGTAGAAGGTTCCTGCAGCAGCCGGATGCCAGCAGGAAATGGGAAAGCTCAGAGACAGCTTATTTACAGACCAGACTATAAAATTTGGGTGGCAAGTGACAGAACTCGAGGCCAGATGCAGTAGGGACATTACATCTCAGGCTGGGAAAGCTGGTGGAGAGGCAAGTGAGCAGGACCCAGAGTTCAGAGAGCCAGGAATGGGCAATGAGTCGGGAGGAGACCAGGAAGGAGCCCCAACCCACCTTCCTGCTGCCCCCTGCAGCCCCAGGGTGTCAGCTTGATTGTTATCTATCCCCCTATCCCAAGGCTTAATGATGTGTTTATTGTTCTTTCTCCTGAAGTAACCACATCATTGAGCTGTCATGGCTGGAAAACTTCACTAATAATGAGGAAGAGGAAGATCGAGAAGGAGGAAGACCTAGAAATTCAGGCAAGAGAAGATGGAAAACGTAAGTAGAAATTTCTTTCAGTCCAGAGAATTGAGGCCAGTCTTCACATAAAACTACATACATCCCCTTGGCCTTGCTAAGTCACTGACTTGCCCAGGCTGGGCTCGAACTTGCAATGCTCCTGCCTCAGCCTCCCAGAGTGTTGGGATTACAGGCCTTTACGGGCTTCTCTCCCAGTCCCTCAGAGGACAAGGAGGGAAATTCCATGCCACATTCTCTCTGCTCTCTGTGTTTCTCCCCGGCTTCTCCCTTGTCGGCCACATTCCTGTGGGATCGCAGATATAGGAGGTACTGAAAGGGCAGCTGAGGGGACAGAAATCCAGAACAAGGAACCTGCAGCTTCCCATGATTCTGGGGTGCCCGTATGTCTCTCTGCCATTCCAAGTTTAATGAAAACTGCATCACGCTGGCACGCATGTCGGGGGCCTCAGAAAATAAGCCTGTCACTGACAATGAATGAGTCGTGCAAAGAACTCTGGGCTTTGCACACAAAATGGAGGGTTTTTTTCTAGAGAAGGACCCGCCATTACCATGAACACTTCCACAAAGCCCGATCCTATGCGTAAGAGGCCACACCTGAGGCTGCAGCCTTCCGGCCCCATCCTAGGAAGGATCAAACTGCACTGCATTGTGGGAGGATTTCCAGAGATCCCTCGAGTGCAACCTCCATCATGAGGATCTGGAGAGGAAATCTTGAAGACAAAAACAAACAGCTTTCTCTGCATTTCTTCATCTTAGCTCATTATAGCAATCACACTGGCATGGCGTTGCAGACACACAGCCAACACACGCGAAGCCGCACTCGGAAACAAAAACTAAGACAGACTGTGACACTGCGCAGTGCATCAAGCTGTGTGTGTGTGTGTGTGTGTGTGTGTGTGTGTGTGTGTGTGTGTGTGTGTGGTATGGAAGACTGAGCCTAAGGCCTTGACAATGAGCTGCATCCCCAGCCTATTTTTAGTTTTGATTTTGAGGCAGGGTCTTGCTAAATTGCCCAGGTTGGGCTCAAACTTGTGATTCTCCTGCCTCCCAGAGTTCTGGAACAACTGATCCACACCCCCAGGCCCAGCTGCTTGACGCTTTTGTGGGCTGTGTTTAGGCTGTCTACTTCTGCTGTCTTGCGATGGTTTACAGAAGCCACAATGAATCAAAGACCCAGTCCATGCTGAATTAGAGAGATGGGCAGGATTCAGATGCAGAGAAAGGCACACCCAAAATGTGCGGGTTTTGTACACCTTAATTATCAAGACAAGTGGGCAGGCCCGGTCTCACTTTAGGTGGCCCACGAAAACCTGGCTGATGGGGTGCTTCTGCTCTCCTGGAAGCTTCTAAACAGCACACCAAGAAGATCTGTGTTTCTGGGCATGGGCTTCTCTCTGTTAGTGGTTCCTTGGAAACAGAAAGCCAGCATGTGTGCCAGGCTCTCACAGCAACCTGCCCCTCTGTGCCATTTGGCTTACCAGCCCTGGCAGACGGGAACTCAGATACCTGAGAACACATCTTGGGAGAAGGAACACAGTGGTGAAATGGAGAAACGGAGGTGCTACCGAGACCTCGGATCCGGCACCCTTCACCTCCGTCTCTAGTCAGCCTCTGCTTTCAACAGGAGAACAGGAGGCTCAGGGAAGAGCGAATCTCCACACGGTTGCATCAAGAATAAAAGAATCTATGGTCCAATTCCCCTGCCTGGCACAATACCAGGATACGCCAGGCATAATAGCACAGGCCCTCATCTCAACACACTGGGAGGCTGAGGCAGGAGGATTGCAAATTCCAGCCCAGCCTGGATAACTTAGTGGCTTAGCAAGACTGTATCTCAAAATCAAAACCAAAAAAAAAAAAAAAAAATGGGCTGGAGTTCAGCATAACGGACAAGGCTCCGGGTTTCCTCCCCAGCATAAGAAAGAAACGAACAACATGGCAACACGTTGCTAGGGGCGGGGACAGGAAGGCAATGATGAGGAGGGTGGCACGCCCCACAAGAGGAAGAGCAGGGGTGGGGGCGGGGCATCATCCTGTAGGTGCTTGTGCTGTGATTTCATTGGCTTCAATGCAGAGTCTGCCCTCAGGAGACTCTGCCCTGGGCTTTCTATTTTGTTACTGGCATCTTGAAATTATTAATGATCTTATAAGGTGGCCCATATTCACATTTTATACAAAATCTCACAAACATATAGCCAGTCCTGGTTTTCAGTCTAGGGCATTTGCTATATAAACTGTCAAACAAGGCAAGTGTTGTGCTTGACAAAATTAAAACAGCAGGGAAACTGTCATTTAAAAGATTGGTGTAATCCCAGAATTCCAAGAGGCTGAGGCAGGAGGATTACAGGTTCAAGCCAGGCTGGGTAACTTGGCAACATACTGAGATCCTGTCTCAAAATCAAAGTTAAAAATACTCGACTGAGGACGTAGCTGAGGGAGAAAGCCCTAGGCTCCGTCCCCAGTGCCACGAAACAACAATAGTAAAACTGGGGGTACAGAAGTGTGAATTAGGGACAGATATGGTGCAACGCCCCCGATGTCCTACTGACTACTTTGAAAATGTTATCAGCATGACTTTCTCACCCCGCTGTCCTTGGCAAGAGCCTGGGGATGATGTGCGTGCAACACCCACCAGCCACAAGCTACCTTCTGCGCAGGAATCGCAGGACTCTAAATCAGTACTCAACCTATGGTTTTAAATATGCCACCATCCCTCTGCCGTAAAAACTGATCTTTTGATCAGTTTTCTTTGATCTGGGCCCTTTCATCATCAAGTGCACTCACAAATCACTTACCTTATGAAAGGATTCGTTTGTGGTTAAAAGATTTTGCCCATTTGCTACATTCCTAACTGCCAATGCAGGCACAGGGGAGGCCCCAGGTTCTCAGGCCCCAGGCCAGCTGTGTGACCCCTCTTAGAAAACACGTAGGTCCACATGCTCTGAAATGCAACCCTTGCCTTCTACTCTCTAGGATATGACCGTCTACTCCCGACTAGTGCCAGTGTAATCCAGGAAGACTAAAGAGAGCCAGAGTAAGCACCCCGCAAGCTACCAGGAACCTAGTGCAAAAAATCACCCATGAATCATTGCAGCATGAATGAGAATTCTGAGAGAGGGCTGTGAATACAGTGATTCTGCCGGATTAAGGAGATAGGCTGTTCACTTAGAGGAGGAGCTATTATCCACTGAGGAAGAGGACTCGGGCAAATGGCCTCCCATGACCTTGACTTCAATGCGCACCATGGATGTTTCCCCCAGACCACTGTGAGGAGTCCTCGGCATGGATTCTGATGATGGAGTAAACATGCCTGTTGGATGCCATGGACCGTCATCTTACATTCCAGGACACGTCTGCCTGTAGGTCCCACTCTGTGTCCCGCAGGGGAACTTGCTGAAGAGATCCCCTCGGAGACTTCTAGCATAGAGGACACAGCTAGCATTGTCTGTGCTGACCACACAGAGATATTGCTTTCCCTCTTCTTCCTGTGACTCAATAAATATAAGACTTTCTCCCCTTGCCTGAAGCTCCAGGAATCTGAACAAGAAAGGAAGAGTAGGCAATCACGGAATGATCTAGTTTACAACAACTCACAGGGGCTGAGGATGTAGCTCGCAAACAGAGCGCTTGTCTAGCATGCACAGGCTCTGGGTTTGATTCGCCAGCACCAAATAAGAATTATCCAGGTATAGTGGCCTATCCCTGTAACCCCAGCTCTTGGGAGGCTGAGGCAGGAAAATTGCAGTGAGTTTGAGGCCAGCCTGGGCTCCATAGTGCATTCAGGGTCAACCTGGACTATAGAACGAGATTGTGTCTCAGAAAAAAATAAAAAATAAAATAACTCACAAAAAAGTGAGACCGAAAATACAAGAAATTCATCGAATCGGGCTTGATTCAGAAAATCAAAGGGTCAGGATCACAGTTGACATCTTTCCTCTGCTGTTTCCGGGTAGCTGGGTTTTGTTCATTCTTTCAGTTTTGTGGTTGTCTGTTTCCATGGTGATTGCTGTTTAGACCCATCTCAGCTTATTTTCAAATGTGGTAGAGCTTGAAGCTGTTATATTCAGGCTTTGAGGCTTTGTGGCCGATGTTAATGGAGATCTATTTTGAGTGAAAAGGTGGATTTAAAAGCATGTAACAAAGACAAACTGCATCATTTGAAATTTTAGGATGTAAGTTAAAGAGTGAAAAGTACCCCTTTCTTGTAAGGGGGGAAAAATTACTGATAAAGCCAAGTCTTAGCCCAATACCCAAAATGTCACCATTCACTTAATGCAAATGGGACTAATTTCTGGCTTGTGTCCCACCGGGAATGTGGGATGCTGGATTCCCGTTTTGACTTTTCCCCTTTCCTGCTTGGTTTACACTCCAGTAGGTGAGCTGCAAAAAAAGATTCTGAGTTTCCAGTTCTGAATCCTAATATGAAACCGACAAGAATGATGTAACAAAACGTTCCTTGCAGAAGCATCACACACTGTCATCGACAGCGGATCTCCAATGACTCCGACATCTCCCCAGGGAGCCCTGAAAGGTCAAGTTGAGGGCACACACGCAAGGAAAGAGCCACATCCTGCCTGGATGGAACTAGCCCTCTCTGCTGGGTGAGTCCTAGCTGTTCAAATGCCAGCTGATACTTTAATCTTCTAGGAGAGCAAATTCTTCACTTGGTGAAAGTTTAGCTCTTTGTTTCAGTCACCTAGAACGAGGCTCTTGAGGACAAACACCGCCTAGCTCCAAAGGGGCAAGCCGCTGGGACCCAGAGCTAGACTGGCAAGTTGGATATCCAGGTCACCTGCAGGAATGACCCGTGAGTTCATCCCAAACCCAAGTGGGTGCGCTCTCCCTACTGCAGGTGCTGGGGTCTTGGCACCCTGGCTCACATGAGCAAGCTTCTGGGTTCTTGAGCCAGCTTTCCTAGCCCTCAGTGGATTGTGGAATCAGAGGCTCACAGTGGCAGCAGGAAGGACCCTTCCTGGGAAATCCAGAACTGTCGGCCAGCCACTGAGGCTGTGATGATGCACAGGTGTGTCGTGTGGAGCTCCCACATAACCTGGCGGGGCAAAGCAGCCCATAACCTCTCACAGACCCATCTCCATCCGGAGGCTACGACAGGGCAAGGAACATAAAGAAAGTGGCTGATTTTGGTCTCAGGTCTCAGTTCAACCAGGGACTCTTGCTCTCCAGACTCAGCAGATGGCAGACCAGACAGCTTTGTCTGTGTTCAGCATCTCGTTCTCACCTCACAATAGAATCTAGAATAAAAGCTCAGAGTGTTGGGTGCTTAGAGGGCTGATTGAAGGCAGCAAAGCAAGCTTCAGACTCAATTCTCTCCACAGCAATGAGCTTTATCTGCTCAGGAGGCACTGGAAGGAAATACGGATTTAGGAGAAAGCCATCAATCAAGTAGTGTGCATCTCTCATTTTGAAACATTATCAAAAACAGGATGTGTGTTCCAGACAAAACACAAATAAGCCACAATAGTTTGGAGTAAAAACAGAGCGAGGAAGGTCTGAATTCTAGCTTCGTGTCTCCCACTAATTAGCTGTCTGGCAGGAAGCCTGTCCATCTCTCCTGAGCCCCATTCTTTACTTATAAAATGAAAGTGTGAGAGCAGGCAGATGAGTGCTGCAGTCCTGTCTAAGTCTGAAGTCCTGTTCTAGTAAGACTCACGGAAGGTCATTTCTGGAGCCTTCTGTGCCACATTTAGAGATGAGTTTTTGAGGTAAAATGATTTTCAAGTTTGCAAAATGTTGAAGAGCTTTTTCTTTTTCACCAGAGCAGAATTGCTTTGGCAGATCCATCTGTTTCCAGCAACAGCTTTCAACACACTGTGTGTCCAAAAGCGCCACCGAGCTGGCAAATACCTGCGCCTGCTTGGTGGAGAGTTAGAGCCTGTGGGGGTTAAGTGGAAGCCAGGCTTAACCCACTCGGCAGGATGACAGTCACTTCAGTGGAGACTGTGCATGCCTGGGGATGCTGGGGCACAATGGTGCGCTCTCCCAACCGGAGAGAAGCTGGGGACGAAGCTGGGTTTGCTGCCTCCAGTGCCTGCCTCCCCCTTGGCACTTCATAACCATCAGTAAAGCATCACACAAAGGACTTTCAAACAACGGTTCAAATGTATCTGAAATGAAGACCATCTCCAAGTGGGCAGCAGAATTTTTTTTACATAGTCAGAAATCATAAACACTTCCAAATGGTAAGTGTCTTTTCACTTGAAGCTGTTATCACCCATGACCTATTCAATTTGACTACGGTAGGAACTAGTCAAATGTGACTAAGTAATATTACATGAAACTTAAAATGTACAACCTTGGTTGTACCAGCCATATTTCAGATGTCTAGGAGTCACCTGGGATTAGCTAACACTCCCGGGTAGTGCAGCTGGAGACAAATTCTGTCATCGAGGGAAGGTCCGCTGGACAGTGAAGTTCCACACTGGCCATCCACAGAATTTCTTTTTGGTTTTGACTTTGGTGTACAACAAACATTTAATCATGTTTTCTCTAAGTGAGTTTATACTGTAAGAAGTGGACTATCTATCTTTTACGGAATAGGTAGAATTGATGGAACTTACAGTATCATTTATTTCTTTAATTTGTCTTTGGTATAACACCAAATGTTGAAATTACTTGAAATGTGGAATTACAAAATACTGACCTATAAAATAAATGATTTCATCTGAGTAGGCTAGTGTCCTTCCCATTATAAATACCGGTAAAATCATCCCTCAGTATTCAAAGGTGTCAGCCGCAAGACTTCCCCACTTATCAAAAGTATAGTTTCTTAAGTCCCTTTATCAAATGATATAAATATTTACATGTAACCTGTACATACCCTTCAGAATACTTTAAATAATCTCTAGACTGCTTATGCCTAATAAAATTGCTGGTGTTAGATAAGAAGTTGTGGCACTCTATCAAGGAGCAAGGAGCATAATAAAATACCTGCACTTGTTCAAGACTGACACTATTTTTTATATTTTTGATTCATATTTGGTTAATTTCTTAAGGATTTAACCCATGATGCGAAGGTTTGACTGCCCGTGTGTTGTTGTTGTTGTTGTTTAATAATCCTTCCATTCCCCTTTTTCTGATACTAATTCTTTAGTTTCCTCCTAAGCAGAAGATCTGATGTGCCTAGGCAAAGAGTTGGCCCAAGTGGCCCACGTGGTGGTCAGAAAGTACTTTCGAACAATGGCTCTGGGGCCAGTAGAGATACAAGTTCAATCTATTTCCCATAAGAGATACAAGGTCAGTCTGTTCCTTAGTAGAGACAGGCTCAGTCCATTCTCTGCAGCTTGACCTAGCAGGGACTGAGGCCACACTTGCTGCTATTGCTGTGCCCGTGGACAGTAAGTACGACAGAGTATGGGGAGACAGACAGACATGAGATGCCAACTGAGAAGGGCTGGGGACAGGCAGGGGACATAGACTGAGGCCCTGACTCAGCCAACCAGGCAGTCCGTCCCTCTGGACCCCGGACTCTCTCTCCACCTGGAGGTCTTGGTCACCTGCAGAGCTCCCACAAAGCTTACTGCCTGGGGATCATAAAGCCCTTCACAGAGTAAGATCTCATTACAAAACCTCATGAAACACATCTTAATCTGGTAATAATTCCACAGAAATTACTTTTTTTAAAACTCAGGCAAGTGCTTTCCCAGGGGAAAACTATACCCAGGCCATTCAATGTGCAGTAAGTAGCACACAGAGGCAATGGTGAGATTATGCTGTAATTAATAAGCACGTGGTTAAGTGAGTTATCCAGTCTTAAAATATCACCTAGAGGACAGACCCAGAGATGAATGTCTTTGGCTGGGCTGGATGGAGCTCTTCAGCAGCAACCACATTATTGAGTCCTTTAATTTAAAAAATTACATTTCCAGGGCCTAATATTGTCAGAAAGACAAATACCCAGCTGGGGAAGAAGTATAGATTCAGAGGATTGGACTTAGGGGCCTAGGATAGGAACTGTACATCATTGTCACATAAGAGAGCAGAGCCGCGGGAGCTGTGTCCCTGGACCAACACTAGGCGTTGACAGAACAGGTGTCCTCGAGCAGCACTCCACCTGGGCCACCTGCAACCCCAACTTCCTGCTCATACACAGCCCGAGGATGCCCGTAGGTATCTGCATCTTTTGATAATGTGTTCCATTATTGTGTAGGTAAAGAGATGGGGAGATGGCAGCTTCTGAGCAGATAGACTGATACACTCACAGGTGCCAAGAGTAGTGGGAAAATATTCCCGGGAGAGGCCATCAGCGCTGCTAGAGTCGGAAAAGGAGAACACACCACCTTTGTTGTGGTTTCCATAGGAAGGAGGGGGTGAAGCAGGCTTAGTCTGGGAGGCGGAGGCAGGAGGATCACAAATTTTAAGCCTAGCCTGGGCACCTTTGCAAATTAGCAAGACCCTGTCCTAAAATCAACATTTAAATTTGGGAGGAAAAATTAAAATTACAAAAAGGGTTGGGATGTAGCTCAGTGCAAAGGTCCTGGGTTATTTCTACTCAGGCAAAAGTGAAGGCAGTAAATAACCAAAATCAACCAAAATTTGCATTCTGGCAACCCACAGTTGCATTGCCTTTTTATTCACCCCGGGAGAGGAGAATTCCTAACAAAGTCAAAATAAAGAGGTCTCTCACTCTGAAGCCACCTCTGTGCTAGAGGTCCAGGCAGCATGAGAGAGAGACGCAGAAGGTGGGAGGGAAATGAGGTCACCAAGGGCTCTTGATTGGCCCAGGCTGCAGCTAGAGTCATGGTCAAGCTTCACGGTCATTCTGACTTGATTAGGACCCTCCCTGACAGGTGACGGGACCACAGGACTGTGACACTGATCAGTGGATTAACCCACTGGTGTTGGTAGCTAAATGTGCTGGCAGGAGGCAGGTTCCAGGACCTGCCGTGGAGGGCGTGTCTCCCTCTGGGGAGCACTTTTCCGGCGTTTTGCCTCCTGGCGCCGTGCACATAGCAGCATTGCTCTCCAACACCCTTCCGCCATGACGGTTCTGCCTTGGAGCTGGCCCACCATGGACTGAATCCCCTGAAATCACAAGAAGAATAAATCCCTCTTCCTTTCATTTGTGGGGAAATACCCAAGTACTGTCTCCCAGCGGTGAAAATACCAGCCAATACCTGCGCACTGGGGTTTTTGGAAACTACTTAGAGATTTAGACCTGTGAGGATGAGAGATGACCAGATTGAGTTAGCTGGGACAATTAATGTTCAGGGCCAGAAGGCAATTGAAGGCTGCAGGAGGTCATCTATGCTCTCCGTGTCTGCTTCCTGGGTGTACATGGCACAGCAGGACACAGATGCCCACAGACAGGACGCAGACACCCGAAGCCAGTAGGACAGCAATGCCCACTTTCAGCATCAGGGCTGCACAGCAGCAGCCAGGGCCACCACCTCAGCCCCAGTGCTCTTGACCACCACCGTGGAGGAGCTCCTTTGCTCAACATGTATGTACTGGAAAAGGGTTTGCTAAAAATTGCTACACCCAGCCAGGCGTGGTGGTGCACACCTACCAGCACTCTGTGAGGCTGACGCTGGAAGATCCCAAATCGGAGCCCATCCTGTGAAACTGTTTCAAACAAAACAAGAAAAGAAAATTTAAAGGGACTGGGTAGGTAGCTCGATGCAAAGGCTCTGTGTTCAGTACCCAGTACTAAAAAAAAATTTGCTAAACCCACTAAATTCAACAAGAAATCTATGCAATTTAGTGTATATAGACTCACTATGATAACTTTTTGACATTCTCAAAAGTTAGGTCCCAAGACTTCTCCAAATCACCAGGTTTATGGACACATATATGGCTGCACAAGCTGCCAGCTCTCCCTGGAAGCCAGTCCCCACGAACACTTACTCATTTCTAGGCGATTTGTCCCACCACCACGACAGCTGTCCCCCGATGCTTGGCAGTTTCCCTACCAGTTACTGAGTACTGGGTAGAATGGGCTGGGAAACTTGCCAGTGGTTCTCCCACGCATGCATCCGCCGTCACTCGTGGGTTGGTGGCCAGAGTGAGGCTGAGCATCTGGGACTTGGAGCGCATGCCCAAGGCTGGGCCCTGGGGGCCCTGCCGACTCTGCCAAGTACTGAGGGTGTGGCCCGGAGAAGGAATTGTCCCTCAGCCAGCTGAGATCCCAGAGGAGTCATCAGACTCGGGAAGACTTTGCCCCAGGGTGGACTATGGCTCCCCAAGGCCTGCAGCTCAGGAAGCAATGTGGAATTTATAGCTTGATAATGCCTGAGAAGCTCCTCAGCTTCAGCCTTGGCCAAATCCACTCCTGCTCTGGTCCCTCCCTCCCACACAAACAGGCAGCCGAGTGCATTGAATCTGCGAGGCCAGTGGAAACACAAGGAAAATCTGGGTAATCACTCCTCGCCCAGTTGTCTCCTAAAACACGCTGCTGTCCATCAAAGCCACTGGGTTCACTAGGTATGACTCCCAGCCCAGCTGGCTCAGGCATGTCACAAAAGAATTCTGGCCATCCCAGCTGTGATAAGAGAAAAATATACATATGATGAAACTTTCAATTAAAAGATTACTACAGCAGAAGACCCATTACCGTTACTCCCCCTTCAAAATCCTCCTTCTCTCTGAAAATGTATTTCTACATAGTTCTCAGCATCTTCCAAAGTAGTTCTGGAAGTCCTCTGTCATGAGTGCCCTCACTTACCTGTCATGGCCGGCCTTGATGCCCTGCAGTCCTTCAAAACGTTGACCTTTCATGGTCATTTTAAGTAGCCGGAAGTCACATGGTGCCCATCTGGTGACTAAGGCAAATGAGGACCAGCGCCCTGTTTTCACAAGCCTGCCTTCTCAGGCTTGTGAGATGGTGCACAGCAGCAGAGTTCACCATATTCTGATCATGCCTCATAAGGACACCCCAAAGAATGCTTCCAGAATTGGCAAGAACGAAGGGTGTATTCAAGGCACGGGGAGGATTTGCAGTAGGGTTTGTGACAATACATTCTTTACTATACTAAATTCTTAGTTTAAACTCATATCATATTTTCTGCCCAGCCCTTGCACGTATTTAAATAACAACTAAGGGTGGGGGGAATTGCTCAGTGGTTAGAGCACTTGCCTAGCAAGCACTAGACCCCGGGTTTGATTCCCCAGCACCACGTAAGCCACACGTGATTGTAATACCTATAATCCAAGCACTCAGGAGGCTGAGGCAGGAGAATTGTAGTGAGAATTGTAGTGGGCTGCACAGCAAGCTCAGGACCAGCGTGGACTACAAAGCAAGACCCTGTGGACAGAAAGAAAGAAAGAAAGAAAGAAAGAAAGAAAGAAAGAAAGAAAGAAAGAAAGAGAGAGAGAGAGAGAGAGAGACAGAGACAGAGACAGAGACAGAGACAGAGACAGAGACAGAGACAGAGACAGAGAGAGAGGGAGGGAGGGAGCTAGCTATGATGGATACAGGGAAAGTTTGTAAGTCAGAACACAGAACATCTGTGAGAATGAAAACCCAGCAGCCCCAGCTCTATGATTCAATAAGGTCTTGACAGCTGACAGGACTCTGTGTGCGTGCGTATGTGCATGCGTGTGCATGTGGTCTACATCATACCACAGAAGGAAAAGCAGAAACTGTTCCGGGGTGGATTTTCCTTGGATTTCCTTCAGCTGTGTCAGGTACTTTTCCCGTCGCTGCTCTCTCCACTCTCCCTCGTCTCAGTTCAGAGGCTCTCTCGGTGATCTCCTTCCCCATGGCTTCATCCCACGCTCCCTTCTACACCAACCCATCCTCAGTGAATCCAGCCACTCCACATCTACTTCCTGAGTTTCCAAACTGAAGACGCGACGGCTTGGTATGCGTGTCCCTCAGATGTGCTGCAAGCCCTCTGTCCCTCGCGCTGTCAGCAGAGGCTAGATCCTGCCTCTCCAGCTCCGCACACAGAGATGCACCCACCCACGGAAGGGAGAAACCCCAGAGCCAAGAAGAGCTGACACTTTGGTCTGCCTTCCCAGGTCCTCCCAGACCGGGTCCCGGGGTCTCTGTAGCCTGGACTTCCTTCTGCACGTGCTCTTCCGGCACCTTCCAGGTGTCCTGCCTGTCCTACAGTCTGCTCTAAAGCTCCATTACCAAGCGCAGGTCACGTCCTTTTAATCCCTCAAGACCCAGCTCCCCTGCCCCCACATCTGCATTGGCTTCTCCTCTAACAGGACTGTGCCTGCTGACAGGAAGGTAAAAGCTGTTCATGAACTATGGGCCAGGGATGCCCAAGCCTCAGCCCATGGACTGCCACCGTGGCCTTGAAAGGGTCAGGGCCACCAGGACACGTGAGGGGCAAGCAGGTGGTGAGCAGCCGCTGCAGTCCTGCCTCCTGTCAGTGCAATCCTATCAGGTTCTAATGCTAGTGCTGATTGACAGGTGGTGGAGCTTCACTCCCCACTCCCCTCCTGCTGCTGTGGCCATTTCAAAGCTGTTCTCCAACTACCTACTGTGTAACAAGGACCCCCACTCTGGTTCTTGACCAATGGTGTTCAAATAAACTGGTGTTCCGGTTTGTGTCTGGAATGTCTCCCGAAAAGACTCATGTATTTGGATGTCATGAAGTACGTATCAATTCCTTGTACTGCCAGGCTGGAAGTCATGTATATTTGGGGCTTGACCCAGAAGGGGTGGGTCTCAGGGGCTTGACCTGGAAGGATATGCCCTGGCTCCACCACTCCTCACTCACTCGGCTTCCTGTCAACCATGCTTTGAACAGCTCCTCTCTACCTAGGCCTCTGCCATGTACTTCCATCATTGCCAGCTGCCCATGAAGGGACTGAGATCTCCTGAAACTGTGACCTAAAATAAACCTTTCCACTCTTAAGTAGTAGGTGTTGGGTATTATGTCCCAGCAACAAAAAAAGTAACTAAGGCAACTGGTCCCCAGCATCAAAAAGTTGGGGCCTACAGAGCTCAGTGGAGCTTAGAAGCACAGGAAGCCACTGCCCCTTGCCCTGCCCAGATACACCTGCTTCTGGCTGGCTGGGCTACGTGACATGGGACACGGGAGAAGTGCAGCAAAGAAACCACCACATATGCTCAGGACCCGATTCCAAAATGTCAGAAATAAACTTACACACATGGAATTGTGGGAGCTGAGTACTGCCAAGTAAGGCAATTCTATTATTCTTCCAAATTCCAGACACAAGATGAGTTTTTATTCTTGTTGTCATTTCAGGGAATGTTTATTAGGCCAAAGAAGGACCAGGTAAAACCAATAGCAAGAGAATTTCAAGAAAGTTGATTGCCCCGTGACCTTAGGCCTGGGCAGCAAGTTCAAGTGTGAGGCCCCAACCACAGGGTGAACAGAGCATGAGTGGGTCAGCAAACATGGGGGTCAGGGAGGGGGCTTTTCAGCTGGTGTGAGGATTAGGGATTGGGCAGAAGAAGATAAACAGGTTACCTGACAGGTTGGGAGGGCAGGCAGGCAGACCATGGGTTGGGTCCCTGTTAGGTGTCCTCATCAGTTGGCCAACTTCCAAGGCCAGCAGAGTTGTTAGAGTGGGGACAGGGAAGGTTTCTGTGGCCAGTCAGGTTACTGGGGCTAGGGATGAATGAGAAACTAGCTACTGCTAAGCCAAGGTCGCACACCAAAAGCTAAGCGCTGTGTGGGGGACAAGCCGAGAATCTCAGCACCAGCACGGGAGCCAGAGCACAGCAACTCCACAGTGCCCCCTCCTTTCCTTAGATCACCTCTTCTCTCATTTCCTGCTGTACTAAACCCCTTGCTTCCTGCACACCCTGGGCCAGAGGCCTAGGAAGTCCAGCACACCATTCCCTCATCTGATACCTCAAGAAGCTCCTGGCACACTCAAACACCCAAAGCTGAATGAACAGCAGGTCACTTCCAGAACAGCAAGTCAGGTCCTCTCCAAGCCTGCCTCTCCAGAAAAGCAACAAGAATACCAGGGAGAATTGTTAACAACAACTTTTTCAGGGGCTCTGGAAATTAACAAAGCCTTGCCAATAATTCTAAGAGTGTTTATTCAAGACAAACAGCTGATCTTGTGAAAGACTTGCAAGCCTTGTGTAGTTGAAATTGCTCTGCCCTCGGCACCCCTCCCCAACTCCCAGGAAGCCTGCAAGATAAACAGCCTCATAACTGTGGTTATTGGAAAAACCCAACAGCAACCTAACAGCCGGTGGAGGAGAGGGAATGAATTTGAAGGTCCTCCCCCCAAGAAAAACCCATCCCAGAGAATGCTCACTACATGGCAACTCCCAACAAAGCTCCAGCCTCAGGACTTTTGTTTATTTCACCCATTTTGAATGGGCTTTGCCCACACAGCTTCATTCCATGAGGCATTTGCCAGAGGTGATCAGCAACAATTCTTTAGCATTGCGCCTGAGGCAAGACTAGCTCCTGAAATCAATAAGAGGTTGACCCAAAACCTTAAAAGGAACTAGAGAAAGAGAGGATCAGAGGTCATTGGAAAGCACTGGTGTTCTTCTGGAAATCTCCTGCTCAGAGGTGTGGACCTGACCAAGGAAGACTTTAAGGAGGACCTAAGGCTGCCCTCAGCCTCCTCCTTGACCTGAGAGTCAGCACAGGTAGCAAGGGGCTGTAAGTCAGGACATGAGCTGCTGGTGCGCTGGTGCCACAAAAGCCTCTCTGCGCAACCTCGGAGATTACGGGTTCAAGGACTGAAAGTAACACTTTCCAATCACTAATTGATCACTAAGATAACTGATCAGGAGACACCACTGCTCACGTGACAATGGACTGAGATTTTTCAGAAGGTCACTAAATAAACAGGAACAACAAATGCTGGGAACAGACAAGAATCTAATTTATACTTTTGCACATTATATCATTTTAGCTGACCTTGGGAGCACGGACTTGTCATCCCAGCGCTCGAGAATGAGGGTCCCAAGAATGAGAATGGGGGTCCTTGTTACATAGCGAGGCTGACATGGGAGAAACTCAAGTGTGAGACTAGCCTGGGTAACTTAGGAACTTAGCCAGGCCCTGTCTCAAAACCATAAACAAACGGCCCTCAATTTAGGTCCCAGTACCACAAAAATTAATTAGTTAATTCAATGTCCAATTTCCAAAGAAATTACTAGATACAGAAAAAAGGGGGATGAAAGGTAATCACTGGAAACTGACTGGAGAGAAGCCCAAAGAGTCTAAGGTCCTTAGACAAGGACCTTAAGTCATCATTAAAAATATGCTTTTAAAAAAATCTATAACCCTAGTACTCATGATACTAAGGGCAGGAGGCTAGCTTGAACAATCTAGTGAGTTCAAAACCAGCCTGTACTACAGAGTATGACCCTGTCTCAAAAAAAGAAAAAACTAAACATAATGAATGATATCTAAAGAATTTTTTAAAGTATGAGAATGACACCTTGTCAAATACAATCACAAATAGAATATTTTAAGCAACAAAATAATAATTCTGAACTTTAAAAGTATAAAACTGAAATGCAAAATTCACAAGACCCCAAAAGGAGATTGAAACTGATGGAAGAAAGTAGCAGCAAATGGCAACTAGTGATTCTGAAGAACAGAAAGAAGGAGTGAGAAATACGAATATGGGGGCCACCAGTAACACACCAACACATGCACACGGAGGAGAATCGGGAGCAAGACATAGGCAAAGACAGAGTGCTACGGTTGGATCTAGAATGTCCCCCAGAAGCCTTGTGTTTAGAAGGTGATTCAATCATGGTGTTAATCTATTGAGTTCCTGTGCTGTTGAGCGGTGGGCCTGTAAGGAAAAGACAGATCCCTGGGGCTTGGCCCAGAAGGGATGAATCCCCAGAACATGACTTGGAAGTGTACATGCTACCTCCTCCCTTCCTTACTCTTGTCTTTCTATCCTATACTGTGCCATGAATAGCTTTTCTGTGGCTGGGCCTCCACCAAACCCTTCCACCATTGCCAGCTGGCCATGCATGCACAGAGACCTCCTGAAACTGTGAGCTGAAATAACTCTTTCCGTCCTCAAGTTGTGAGTGTCAGATTTTGTGTGCCAGCAATGAAAAAGTAACTCAGACAAAGAATATCAGCCAAAAGCAAGGCAGAACTTTCCCAATGCTCATGCCATAGTCAGTCTGCACACCCAAGAGGCTCAACACACTGCGAGTAAGATAAACCCAAAGAAACTTGCATCTTGAGGCTTTATAGTCAAATTGTCAGGAGACAAAGTCAAATATGGAATCTCAGAAGCAGCAAGACAGAAGGGACTCATCATATTCTTTTGTCTAATAAAATATCAACTGACTTCTTATCAGAAACCATGAGACCCAAAAGTAAGTGGAATAACAGATTCAAAGTACTGAAGAAAAAACTGTTAACCAAAAAATCTATATCCAGCAAAACTGATATTGAAAAGCCAAAGAGAAATTGTGATATTCTTGGGGTAAGAAAAAAGCTGTAAAATTTGGTGTTAGCAGTTCTTTCTCTCAAGAAATGCAGAAATAAAAGGGAGACCTCACAAGAAGAGATCACAAGCAGCGAAAAGGGGAAACAGAGAAGATGGAGTCACTGTGTTACCAGCTTTCACGCCTGTGATTCTCAAAAACATTGCATAAAACAATAATTACTGAACTGCACCAATAGGTTCTAGAAACAAAGATACAATTTTTCATGCCAACATTAACAGATGGGGTAGAAGTAAGAACTGATAGTGGTATTTCATTCATGGAATTAAAATAATATACATAAGCAGACTGCAGTAAGACATTTGTCATCCACAGAGTAAGCACTACCAACAGCCATGACAGTAAGTCAAATGGTCAAGAAGAAAACATCTAACACCAAAGAAGATATTAATGGAGGAAAAGAGGATCAGACAACAGAAATCCTACACAGATCCACAGAAGGGAATCGAGTACCCAGAATCACCCCTCGCAACGACTGCTGAGGGGCTTTCGGCAAAATCGCTAAGGACACATAGCAGAAAAAAAGGACAGTCTTCAATAACTAGTACCAGGAAGCTGGGGATCCACATGCAGAAAAAAGTAGGCCTCCATCTGTCACCAGTTACAAAAATCAACTCAAAATGGATTATAGACTTAATTCTAAGACCAAAAAAAAAAAAAAAAATTACTAACAGGAACCTGAGAGAACTAATTTCTTGAATTCATTCAAAATGTTTATGGTAAATTTTGTCCCATAAAAACATGATGGTGAGTCCTCGACCACTTTCTTCACTAGATCAGGCACCCTGAGACTTCTGGTTCCTCCCAAAGTCAACGAGACTGAAAGGCCAGTGTTCTGAATGGATCCAGGATGTCATCGGGGCAGCCATGGCAGCAGATGCTCTAAAGATGCTCTGGAAAGAGACTTCCAGACATGCCACAGAAGTAGTGATCAAGGCTCCCTCAGGGGACTTCCCGGAAGCCTGTGCTCTGTTCTACTCTATCCCAGCATCACACCGCCCTCAGTTAGTTCACCAGTCAAAGTTATCAAACAGCTCTGTGGAGATGTGGTTTACACGATAGAAAACTTCACCCTCTTTCATTTGCTTACATGCGCTTCACTGGGGCCCAGGGCCTTCACAGTCAACTAACCCACTTTTAAATTCTGGTTTTGACACAGGGTTTTGCTAAGCCACGAAGTTGCCCAGACTGGGCTTGAACAGCCTGTCCTCCTGCTTCAGCCTCCCAGAGTTCTGGGATGTCAAGCCTGCACTCCCAGGCCCGACACAGTTCACCCTCTTAAGTCGGTGGTTTCCTGCATATTCACAGGGTTGGGCAGGAAACACGACTACGAACTTTAGCAAAGTGTCCTCCTAAGAAGAACCCGAGTACCCAATAGCACCCCACACCCTCTGGAAACCACTAATCTTTACATCCAAAATCTCCAGTTCTGGCTATTTATCTCTTTCTAACTCTTTTCTCCTCTTTCAGTTCGACCTGTGAAATTCACGGCCACCCCGACACCTTGACGTTTCCACCTGCGTTCAGCCGCCATCCCCTCAGCACAGAGCAGAGCTCAGCCCTCACTCACGCTGGCACGTGGACCAGGATTCGGATGTGTGGCTGTGGTCAGAGTCCTGGCCTCGTCACCTCACAACAGGAAAGCTTTGATTTGAAATTTTCAGTCAGGCCATGCCACTTTTACAGACTGTTCAACATTCAAACAAGGAGCAGGTCTATTTTGGACTCGGAGGAGTGCAGCCGGGAATAATAACACCCCCACGCTGCTTATGCGGGCACTTGTGGATGACAGAAATACTGCAGAAAGAGCAGATCTATTAGGCCGCAGCAGATTACATTTGGCAGGTGTTTCTGGCTCGAGAATGAAACCATTATATCCCTAGCAAGGGCACACATTAACCCAGCAATTCATATAGCAGGGAAGGAGCCAGGAGCTGGGAATTAGTAAACAGAGCTGGGCTTTTTGCAAGAATCTGACATCATTCCAAGATCTAAAAATAGATTCTGTGGGACAGGCACCTGGCCAAGCCCAACACAGAAGCACCTCCAGGCCCCTGCTCTGTTTCAGTGAACCACCTGAACCTGATGCAACAATCCGCCCCTTCCAACCAGTCCCCACCTCCTAAAAGCACATGAAATCCATAGATAAAGCACAACATTCCATCCCAGATCCCACCCATAACCAAAACATAAGGAAACAAGATAAAGACCTAACCCACTGCAGTTTCACACAGGGTGAACACAGGTTAAAAGGTCCCGACGACCAGAAAACAGGCATGACATGAGATGGCCGTTCAACCCTCTCTGCTACCGTGCCCAAGTGTCTCATTGCTGGAACCTTGATGTTGAAAGTCCCCGGTGACCTGTGTGTTACAGGCCTGGTCCCCAGGATGGTGCTACTGGGAGATGGTGGAAACTTCTGGGGGAGTCCTCAAACCACTGAAATCATGGCCCCTAAATGAAGCCATGAGACACTGGTCACTCCCTCCCTCCTTTTGCTCCCTGCTTCATGATGGAAGTAGCTTTGCCCACCCCTGGCTCCCACCATTCTGTGCTATGTCACCCATGCACCAAAACAGTGGGCAATAGATCACTGATTAGAACCCCCAGAATTGTAAGACTAAATAAACCTTCTCTCTTTGTATGTGCATTATCTCAGGCACTTTATTATAGCACCGGAAAGTGAACTAAGACATATGTCAGTCAATCTTTCAAGAATGAGTGTTACAGAGACAGATAAGAAAGGTTCTATTTCTGTTCTGATGGAACTTAAATTCTAGTTGGTAAGGTTGACAAAAAAGCAAACAATTAAAGCAAAATATCGGTCACAGTTAAGCTAAATTTCCAGGTAGAAAGCCATGATCGTGACCAGTAAATTATGTGACTAAGTGCGTAACACGGATCTGGCACTCAGAAGATGCCTGCTCTTGGTCATGATCCAAACAGTTTCCCTTGTGAGTAGAGAGAATGTGGGAACGATGGTGCACTGATACTGCAGGGCAGGAGCAAAGGAGGTGAACAGAGCTCAGGCGAGCGTGCTTAAGTACAGGACCTTCGTGCCTTGTCTTGCAGACTCTGATTGGTCCAGCCCAGAGTCATTTTTCTCTCCCTGTTTCTCAACCTGAGCAAGCTTGTCAAGGATCAGACTCAGTGCTCCTCCCCTTAGCCTACCTCATCACACCCACACCCACCTCGTCACACGACGCCCACCCCACCCTGCACACTCGCACATGGTAGCTCCACTAATACAGGTAGAAGTCACCCAGGTCTAAGTGTTCCTGGGAGACCCAGAATTGGACACCCTGGTTGGAATGCATTAGAGACCAGCTTCGACTGGCTATTTCTCTTGTTTGCAATGTTGGCCTTGGTCAGAGGTGAGGAGGTCAATGCTTGTACATGTTGGGTGTTCTGTCCCAGCAGCAAAGTAACTGAGACTCTCAGCCTAGGTTCAAACCGCAGATCCTCCTGCCTCAGCCTCCCAAAGTGCTGGGATGACAGGCCAGCATCACCAGGCCTGGCAAACTAACATTCTAAGTCTACTAATATTCTAAAGTCTACTTAGGATCTCACACACATATATGAGGAAACAAGAAAGAGTGGATTCCTTTTTTCAAAAACACAAAGTTTTTTGTTGTTGTTGTTGCTGTTTTTTTAAGGCCTGAAATCACCCAACTTGTTATTTGACTGCCAGGTGTCAGGGTCTCCGGGGTCCTTGTCGCCGCCGGCCACCTGTGATCAGGAACCAGCAAAGTCTGGGGAAACGGGGTCTCGAGCAACATGAGTACGGCAGAATCACATCCAGGAGGCTAAAGAGGGCCAGGCTTATAAGCAGTTTAAGGGGGGTGGGTCAGCTAGGGTAACAGGACAAGGGTCATTTACTGATTGGAGGGATTTGGGGGTCTGAAAGTAGCCCAATTTGCATGGCAGGTCTTCCGAAACCTGACCACGTGGTTTCTGGTAAGGGTCTGGAAGCAGGGGAAAATTAGGTATGATGCAACCTCAGCTGCAGGCCCTCCTGGGCCTGGGATCAGAGGGAGAGGCTCCATGCCTGCCAGTCTCGAGAAATGAGATTATCGGGGTATGAGCCGCCGCTACGTACAACCATCCCAGGGCTCATCAGGGTCCCACAGCCGTGGTCTTGATACCAAAATTAGACAAGGGCAGTGCAGAAGGACGAATTGGGAGTCAGGTCTCATTAAGAGCAAATGAGCAAAGTTGCTAAATATAAAGATCACAGCGCATCTCCCGCCACATCCACAAACGCACCCTGACCAAGTGGCCCTTCCGGAAGAATACAGCATGCTCCAGCATCAAGAATCGATTTTGGGGGTGCTTCATATGTGCAGATCAAAGAAGGGAAATCGGTGACCATTTCAAATGGAACGACAGAATGCTCGTTTATGATGAAAATACACTGCGCAAGTTGGAAATAAAAGAGATTTTTTTTTCCTCGCCTGTTAAACTGTAGCTAACGAAACCCTCCAGCAAACAGCATAACTAACGGCAAACGGTTAGATGCATGACACTGAAAAACAGAATTAAAAAGGATGCAAATTCTCCCCACTTTGATTCAGCATGCACTGCAGATCCTCCTAACAATAATAAAAATTACTTTGAAAACAACCAAAAGAAGTAGAAATAAGTCTGACTCTTTGCAAACAATATACACTTATTTGCAGTTAATATAGCATGTTAAAGAAAGTTCATTTGAATCTATTAAAAAATACTTTTTTAAAAAAAGCCTGCAAGGTGCCTGGATATTAAATCAAGGCTCAGTACTGTCCCAGTAGACCATGTAAAAGTTGGGGCATCATAAGTTTGTATAATACACCTCTTTCCCAAGAGCAACAGAAGGAAGACTCAAGACAACTGGGCAAAACATTGCTAAAGATGTTTAGAAATCTAATTTAAAAATTGAAAACTGTTTCCAAAAAAAATTTTTTAACTGCTCAAGTATAGATGCCTCCTTCAACGTACCAATAAAGTTATAGAGGGCTGCAGTATGGCCACGGGTTAGAGTGCTTGCCTCGCAGGCCCCAAGTTCAATTCCCGAGCACCATATAAAAGCTAGTTGGGCCTGGTGACACACACTTGTAATCCCAGCACCCAGGAGGATGAGGCGGAAGACTGACTTCAGGAAGCCTGAACAGCAGAGTAAGATCTGGTCTGAAAGGAAAGAAGGGAGGGGAGGGAGAGAAGGAAAGGCACACAGGTAACAGACGCAGGTGGGAACGCAGGAGTCCTTCCAGCTGCTGATATGGAGCAGGCAGATGCAGAGACACGGAGGCGTCAGAGGAGGCAGATACAATGAATGAACAAAAACTTTAAATATAACGCATCATTATTTCCCCCAATTTATCTCAAAAGGAGTTGAAATGATCCAAATGCAGTGAGGTAGCGCCTGGAAGTCAGCCAGGGGACGCTTACAAAGGGATCAAGGGACAGGATTGAGGGGACGACTCCAGAGAGGAAGCAAGGGGCGCGGGCACCTCCGGTGACTTGAGGCCTTAGCACCTGTGCGTTACTCTCACCCTGAGCCTCAGCGGGCACCACGTAAACAGCCGGGAAGTAAGTCCACGGTGCCGGTGACGGACCAGGCCCAGGTCAGGGGTCGGACTGGGGCGTGAGGCTGAATCCTGACAGGGAAGGAGGTGGGGTGCAGAAGGGCCAGGCAGGCTCCGCCCCCGGGCCAGAGTCTCCAGGACCTCGTCCCCTCCCCAGGGTCCCACCGCTGGGCACCGCTGCCTTGGTGACGCAAGCAACTGGCGTCACAGCAGATGCCCAGGCCCATCCTGAAAGTAAGCGAAAGAGGAGAAGCGGCGGCGCCAGCAAGGCCAAGGCGGGTGCGCAGGTGCAGGTGCTCCGGGCCGCAGGGTCTCCCTTGCTGGGTGGAGGCCCCGTCCCTACCCACGGGGCATCCCTGCGTGCCTCCGCAAGAGGACAGTCACCTGCAGGTTGTCTGAAACATTATGCTCCCTGTGGTGCGGCTAACTTTTCAAAACACAGATGGCGTTGTTGTAGCGCTTACGCCCCCAGGTGCCGGACCCTCCGGTGACAGCTCAGGCCAGCGGTGCCACCTGGAGCCAAGGGACTGAGGTGCCACGTAGGGGCACAGCCCCGAGCGGGCCAGCAGGAGACAAGGAGCGCGAGCAGCACGGGCCACCCCCGCCAAGGCGACAGCCAAAGTCCAGCCCAGCCTGGACAGCTCGGCACCTCGGAATAAATAAGAAATGTTTAAAAGAAGCAGGTTGGTGCGTAGCTGGGTGGACGCCCCGGCTGAGTCTCCCGCAGCACTGAGATGGGGGAGGAGGGAGGAGCGAGAGCCTGGGGGGCGGGGGGGGGGACAGCGGGAGGCTCGGAGCTTGGGGTGCAAGCCCCTCCTGGGCCAGCAGCCTGCAGGTGTGGAGCAGGACCAAGCAACCTTCGACCCCTTCGATGGAAGCCTCCTGCTGTGCACGCCCAGAGAGAGGGCGGGAGCCATCAGGGGAATTTTCAGCTAGAGGAACTTGGCCAAGCTCCTCCTCCCCAGTGACCCGTCCTGAGCCCCGTGAAAGGAGCCGGGACAGAGCGAACCCGTGCGAACGCGAGATTTGGTGCAGGAAAGTAGGTCTGAGTTGCACAGGTAACGCTGGGGGACACTGAGCAATCAGTGTGTGCGCGCACTCGGCGTCTTCCTCATTGTTCATTCCCGCCCCCTTCTGCTCTCTGGCCCCTCCCACAGCCCCTCCCGTCTCTACAAAGTCTGTCTCCGTTTCCTTCCGTGACTCTTTTATTCTGCACTTTTCTTACTTATATTTTGGTTTTCTCATGTTGGAGAGATCATGTGATGCTTAATCTGCGTCTGCTTCACTGCTCGACTCCTGATGGCCTCGAGGTGCAGCCTTTCTCCTACAAAGGGCTCAAATTTGTCTTTCTTTATGGCAGAGCAGTGCTCCCTCACACATACCATGTTTTCTTTATCCATTCATCTGTGGAAGGACATGTCAACCGCTTCCAGGAATTAGCTATTATTAGTTGTGCTACTATAAACATGATGTCTTTAAGTCTTGGAAAGATACCCAGGGATAGTATGGCTGGGTCAAATGGAATACGCCATACTGCTTTCCAAGATGCCCTGGAAATTCAGTTTCTAACACGTGGCCATGATAATAAACTTCATCCTTGCTGAAAAAAAAATTTTTTTATTTGAGCTGCCTCTTTCTCCTAAAATGTCAACAAGTATGAGGAACTTTCCACTGAACGAGGAACCCGGACGAGCTGACGGACCACGCTCCTGCTCCTCCGCACTGGCCGTTACAACCTTCACCCTCCAGGAAAAGTCAGGGAAGGAGAGCATGTGGGCACTGATGGAGGAACGCGCGCACATCAGGGGGGAAGGAGGCTCTTCTCGCATGATCGCAGTGGTGAAACAGGTTCACAAAACACACGAGCAGCCCGAGACAGTGACGATCCTGCGGCAGAGAGGGGCACTTCAGAGCCCACACCTCCTGCACAGACTAGAACCAAGATGCCTTTGTCAGCACCACCCCGACAATGCCGCCCCCCAGCCCCAGGAACATGAGGGCAAAAATACATTTGCTCCACCTGCAAACTGCCGTTCCTCAGACACCGCTGCTTTAGGGACCTCACAGAAGGAAAAGGATGCTGACCGGGCCTGTGGTGTGGCCACCAGGTGGGTGTTTCTAGGTGGGACCAAATCAGAAATGAATCTGTTCATGATTTAAGGTTGGGGAGTGTTAGGTCAAAGAAGGACCTGGAGAAACTAAATCCTGATCAGAAGGAAGAGAATCGGGAGTAAATTTATTGCCCCTGTGACCTTACACCTGATAGCAAGTCCAGGTGGGGGTGGGAGACCCCAGTCAAGGGGTGACCAGAGCTTTTATTTAGTATGAGTGGATCCGCCAGCATGATGGTCTGGGATGGGGCTGTTTAGCTGTTGTGTGGGTCAGGGATTGGGCAGAAGGGGACAGAGCAAGGTGTCCTGGTAGGTGGGGAATGTAGGGGAGTGGATTATGGGTTCATGGGAGATGGGTCCCCACCAGGGTTCAGGCTTATCATCATCAGTTGGCCAACTGCCCCAGGCCAGGAGAGTTGTTCTGTCGGCTCCAAGGAAGGTTGCTGTGGCTGGTGGGGTTGCTAAGGCTGGAAAGGTGACCACAGCCTGGAAACAGCAAGGGACTTGCTATCTGTGCACCAAGGCCGTACACGGAAAGCCGAGCTGTACGTACGGGAGTGTCCGAGAAGTTCAGCACAGGAGCCACAGCACGGGGACCCCACAGAGAGCACCCTGGGGGTCAGCATTTTAAGCTTCTTTTGATAAATAACCTATTACCTGGTAAATACCATTTGCTGAGTCATCCTGATGAAACACCCGTGTGTTCAGGAGCGAAATTATTTTTCTTCCTGTAGAAATTGTTTACAGGAAATTCCTAAGGCAAGCATGAAGTCACTGGCCAGCTGACAGCCTTCTCCTCCTAAGGCAGAATCGCGGGTTCCACACAGCAAAGCCATGACATCACTGCACGGCGATTTTGGCTCTCAATCCCGAGATTTCAATGATCTGGATGCAAAGTTTCCAGTTCCCAGGAACTCTGGAACAGACTCTCTCACAGAGGTCTACATTGGCGGTCCCACCCAGTGTCTGAGAAGAGTCGCAGAGCCACAAGCTGGTGCTTGGGGAAATGACAGGAGACCCTTTCTTTGACCTCAACTTCCACACTCAGCCGCAACAGATGAGGCTACAAAATCAAAACGAAGCCACTTGGGCTCAAGTTCCAGAAGACCAGTTGAAACCAAGCACTTGGTCCAACCTTCCCAGAAAGCAGGGCTGGAGAGAGCACAGCCAGCTTGCCCCACAAGTCAGTTTTACTTGGCATGGAAGTTAAGTTCTGCTGCCTTAGTCCTCACACGGGGGAACCTGGTAGGAACCAGCTGGGTGCGTTTTTTTAGCTATTAACCCATCCAGATGTCTTATCTAAGGGGAATATGTGGGTGATGAGCATTATGTGGCCCAGATGCTGGGTAGTTTCTGACTAGTATCTCCCAAGTGTTTTTTTTTCCCCCTATCCTATAGAGAAAGCAACTTGGAATGAACAACCTATATTTTGTTTGCTTGTGCTCTCTTTATTCTTTTTTTAATTCTATAAAACCAATCTCTTACTCATTGCCACATATATTTTATGCTACAGAGTGAAGAAATGCCAGATTCTAGGACCAGAAACAAAGCCAATTAAGATCACAAGGTTAAATGGTAATTTTGGTTTTGGCAGTGTCATAAGAACCCCCTCCAGTTTTGACCACTCGTGGCAAATGTCACTGAATCACAGACCCTGAAGAGTATCGACCACGGGGAGACGACTCCCGACCCTGAAACACGGCTGAGCAACCAACCGCGTGGGAGGTGAGGGTGGGAACAGTCACGGCCAGGCCAGACTTCACACTTCATTGAACTTCTTCCACCCAACCTCTATTAATTAAAAAAAAAGAAAATTGATTAACTGTCTACTAAATGCTAAGCAGTAAGCTAAGCTTTAAGATCCATCTGAGGCGGGTTGCAATTTAGTGAAGGGTACAGAATGATACCCAGATAAGTCTATGTTAGGGCATGAAGCAGTGAGAGATGAAAGAACTCAGAAAGAGACTACATTCCCTCTGGGCTATAGAAAAGATGGATTTTGCTGGAGGGGTGGTAGACGGGAAGACCGTGTCACAAAAGACCAAGGCAAGTGATTTGGAGTGTTTTCCAGGGGCACTGGGAGCGTGGAACATATGACCGGGAAAAGACCTAGACAGGAGGGAAAGACGGCTTTGGGTTGGATTTGGGGGGAATCTCCCACCCTTCTTAGGAGCCATCTGGAGAACATGTGAGACAGTGAGGATTCCCACTTCAGGATCCGACCTTCGCTGTATCCAGGCGTGTCCAGTGCCTCAGGAGGGGAGTGAATGGCTGGAGACACACGCTGGCCAGGCTGGGGAACGGGCCAGACCCCAGTGGCTGCTTCCGTCCCTACACCTCAGTTGCCACTGGATTTTTTTTTTTTTTTTTTTTTTTTTTTTTTTTTTTTTGCGCCTATTGAAGAGAGCATTCACATGGCAATTTTCAGCTCGCAGGAAGAGGAGCATGGGCCTCCTGGAAAAACGGGAGGAAATCCAAACTCAAGCTCTCTCTGAGGCGGTGGCTTTGCTTGTAGGTGACCTGAGGACCTGTCGTAGCTCCCTGCAGATCGTTCACCGAGTACCGTCTGGTCCCCCTGACCACAGACGAGGACGTTGCACAAGTGGATTCTCGTCTTGGTGATCCACACCCACCCGCTAGCCCCAGGGTGAGGGGGATCCCAGTGGCGGCACAGCTCTGGTGGCAGGGATCGCTGGTCCAGACCCACCTCTGCCATCAGCCTGGCCCTGTCCCGACTCCAGCATGCAGGGGGTGTGATGGAAACGCGCTTTGTGTGTTTGTTTAAATCAAAAATGTGTAGACAGTGAAGACACGCAGCCACGAGCCCCCTTCACGGTCCTCTGCTCACCGGGAGCACAGGCGTCCCCAGGCCACTTTCTCAATCAACCCGAAGTCCTCCTGCCCGGGTCGGAGAATCGCTACCTGGCTGCCTACACATCCCAGATCCATTCAAGATGTTTACAACAACTGCTGTCAGATAAAAGGACTTCAATGTGTCCCCTCACCCTTACCAACTGGAGCCACAGCCATAACTGAGGGAACAGACTGCCCAGGGGCCTGGGGCCTGCATGGCGCCAGCAAGCTCTGCCCACAGGACTGTGCTCCAGTCACCACCAAGTCACAAGGGTGTCTCCCACAAGCCAGGGAAACAATGGTACAATAAATCAAGGAGCCTGGAGCAGAATGGCTGAAATCCCTACGCCTTCCATACTTGGGAATGGTCAACCCTACTAGTGACCAAGGAGCCTCCTTGTGGGAGTGGGGAGGATGGCGAGCTGGAGCCTCCTGGGCAACGTGGAAATTGAGCAGGAAGTCTTTGTTTCAAGATCAAAAAATAAAAGCTGACTGGGGTGTAGCTCAGTGTAAAGGCCTGGGCTCCACCTCCTGTACCACTAAAGAAGGAAACAGAAAGGAAAAAAACAAAGAAAAAGAAAGAAAGATCGATTGATTTTACCTCAGAGCAAATCAGTTCAGCTGTGCTTCCTGCCTTGCTTAATAATATTCTATTGAAAATGTGCAAATAAACTTTTGAAATAAATCATTTGATGACTGAACTTCTATTGTGATATTGCTATACGGTTCACATCCATGAGACTCCATCCAGCTTGAGAAATCTGAATTTAGAAGCCCATCCCTACAGCTTTCTCTGGCATACAAATAATTTCAGATTTGTATCCTCTCCTTTTGTCTTGGATCTGGCCCTTTTCTGTTTCCTATCTGTTGCCGAGGACGAGACCCCGAGCTGCAGCAAAGGGCAGCTGCTTCAAACACTGACAATGAAGAGAGAAGACAGATCTCCCGGCAGCCAATGTGTGCTCAACATCTGCAGGTGTCTGAAGGCGGGGCTGGGTGCAGCTCGGTGTGCATAGCCCCTGTGACGCTCCAGAGCAATCCCCAGCAGCAGAAAAGAGAAAGAGAAACAGAGAGGTAAGTAGATACACAAAAGTTTGTGAAGTGTTCACACGCCTCAGTGCAAGAGGCACAGGGGATGTCGTGGTCTCGGCCCACGTGGGCAAACTGAGTCTCTAGGAGTCTGATCCCTTCCTCAAGCTCTGTAGAAGCAGGAAACAGAAGAGGACGTAGCATCAAAATACTTGGTGGATGTGGACATTTGTGAGTGCAGTACAGTAAAGAGCCCACTGCTGTGAAGAGCTCTCCAAATCCTCCCTCTCACTTCGAACACATCCCGTGGTTCTGGCCAAAAGGACGGTGAGTTCCAGGCATCATCGCACAGAACGACAGGCTCACGAAGCGTGCAACGCGTCCTCATCCACCTTAGTCACTGGACCTGGCACCGTGCGACATCTGGCTTGTCCCGAAAGTCAACATGCCCATGAAAGGTCAGTGCTTTGAATGAATTTGGGACAGGAAGGCAGCCACAGCAGTGCACCTAAGGACACTCAGAAAGAGGCTTCTAGAAATGCTCCAGAAAGCAGCTAGGATGAGTGTGCCCTTCCCTTCACTGTAATCCACGTCTAAGCCTAAGTACTGACCAGGTCTCTCAATCACATCTCCCATGGGCTTGTCACCAGATGATCCCTGCTCTTTGGAATGAGAGGAATAGCAAAAGCCCAGTTCTCTGACAGCATCCTTTGCCGCTGAAGGTGACATCACCAGAAGGCCCAACAGAAGGTGAGGCTGGCTGTGTGGCGACTGGGAGCGGCCCCCAAGCACTGACGGCCAGGGCTGCCACGCCCTTCCCTCTCTTGACACTGTGGAGCAGGAGAGAAGCACTCAGTCCTTTCAAAGTTCTCACTAATGAGCTGTCCTAGCAGACACTCAGAAGTGACAGTATTAATTGGGCTTGATTAATTGCCCCATGGTTATCTGCACGGGGGGCCAGACTTTTCCTCCCGGGTCAGAGGGCATCTGCCCTTTAGAGGTTTGGCTGAGAAACGAAGAACTCAGAAAATTCTGACCGAATTACCAAAATGACTGTAATTCACAGAATAGTCTGAAGCAGCTGGGCATCTGTTTGAGAGACAGTTTCACATCCTGACATAAAATCAGCATGCCAAGATGGCTGCATTTGCTTCACCTCGGCCACAGTGACTCACCGGCGGGACAAATGCTAAGAATCCTAGCCCACCATCTACATCAGAGCCTTTCCTTGACAAGTTAAGCTCTCACACTTGTAGCCAGGAAAGCCAAAACATTGTTTGGAAGCCTTCCACCTGAAATCCTCACCCCTACCCAAATAGAAAGGAGACAGTCAGCAATCCTCAATCTGTCAAGAAATGGGCGAGTTTAAAAACTTCCACCAGGAGGGGTTATATACCAAAGGATCTCGGTCTTTGCAAACTCTGAGTCCCTCAGCTTCTTCCGACAGCTGGATATCAGCACAAGAATGGTGCTTCAACAGGGACCACTAACTGCGACTTTGACATCAAGCCGGGTGGACACAGAAGATGGCTGTCTTGGTCTGGTGTATTTAGGTGGGAGTTATAAAGCCATGGGCAGAGAAGTGACCCCATTGTTTTCACACCTCAAGTCAGAACCCTGTAGACAAAGCCAGAAAATAGACTAGAAACTTCTACAGGTAGGAAGCCTGTGTCCCACATGTCCCTGGAGAGGCTTCAGGGGAGAGGAAAGGAGTAGGCAGAGCAGGAGTCAGCAGAGCATTTGGAACCTCAAGGTAGCACTGAGGTGTTGGTAAGTGAAAAGGTTTGCAGTATGACCCCACAGTTTTGGGGAACACCATGGAAACAGAATCACCAATCCATCCACTATCTCTCTCCAGAACATACACACAAGACAAAAGACTCCAATGAGTAGGTTATGTGGCCCTTTGCTCAGAATAGAAGCTGGGTTCCCAGTGAGGCACAGCAAAAAAAAAAAAAAAAAAAAAAAAAAAAAAAAAACACAGAATATACCCTGACATGCAGCACCCCCAGGGACCCATCCTTCCAACCAAGCCACACCTTACAGTGTGTGACATCATCAATAGGCTAGACCATGATCCAATCACCTCCAAACATTCTGGGGACATTTCAGATTCAAACCATAATATTGGGTCCAGACTCTTAGCAGGAAATGTAGGATGATTTCTGGAGGAAGTGGTTTGGGAGGGGAGCAAGAGTTAAGCAGGGAACTGGAGGCCTAGCTCAGTGGTTAGAGTGCTTGCACCAGACTCTAGGTCTGATCTCCTAACACCATTTCTGGGCTTGGTGGCATACAACTATAATCCCAGCACTCAGAAGGTTGAAACAGGAAAACTACCATGAGTTTGGGGCCAGCCTGGCCTACACAGTGAGTTCAGAAATAGCTTGGACTACAGAGAGAGACGCTGTCCCAAAAAGAAAAAAAGGAGAGAAAGAAGGAAAGAAAGAAAGAGAAAAACTGAAAATCTTATTTTACTACATAAATCTGTTTAATTATTTTACATCTATTTTAGAAAGAGACACACCATACCAGTTCCTTTCAAGTAGGTTTTACAGGATATGGGAGTATTCAGAAATGAAGACCCAAGGAAGCAGGCAAGTCTGTCTGATTTTTATGTGGTTCTGATGAAAAAAGTGGACAGCTGTGGGAAAGCAGGCGGGCAGAGGGGGTAACCTGATGGCAACCCACCAGGAGGAGCTTGGTGTTACGATTCCTCTGTGTCCCTGGAGCTCATGGATGAGGATGTGCTCCCCTCTGGGTACCTCTTGAGCGAGCATCTTAAGACATGCTCCGTGGGAAGTCTGCAAATCCCTGCTGAGTTCTTCATCACCTGCCTCAGGGAGACGAGCGGAGAGGGAGGGGGGAGATCATCCTGCTTCTGCTGTTTCATCATTGTGTTTCAACTGAAAATAGACAACACACCAAGGTGCTATAGCTTGGGATGCTTGTCCTCAATCCCATTGGGCCTAGAGGCCCCCAGGTAAAAATATGGGCTGCAGCTGCCCCCTCTACTAGGAACCCCATACCCACATGCCTGACCAATCTCAGAAGAAATCACAACTCTAACAAACATGAGCAGCTACTTTTTGTGTTGGTCCCCAAGCCGTGCACATGACAACTCTTCACCTTGGATGAATATAGAATCAGATGTCATAAGTAATGTCGAGACAATGTAGAGCAGGTATTTCCAACTTGCAGTCTGCCCTACTTTTGCCCTTTTCCTAATGCTACAAAAAAAAAAAATTGGAAAGGAAGTTTTATTACTTACAGCCATTAACTTTATAATGTATTTTATATGTGACCCAAGATAATGCCTCTTCACTCAAAAAAAATAAAGAGACCAGAACACAGCTGATTAGGGTAAGTAGGAGGATGTGCGCAAATACCGGACAGTGGCTGGAACGCGACTTGGATCCTTGATGGAACACAGGGGTCAGGAAGCTAGAAGAGAAAACACCAGAAGCAAAGCGAGAGAATGGAAGGGCTAAGAGTGGGCGGGACGCTGTGCTCTTCCTCCCATCTGGGCTCCTTGGAGGGTGGGGCGCAAAGCACGAAGGATGGCTGAGGTGGGAGTGGAACTAGGAAACAAGACACACAGGAATTTTTTTTCTGGCAATTGTAGAAACTAAACTGTGGTTTTGCCAAGTTAAAAAAAAAAGCAAGAGATTTTACGACTTGTCTCTGCCTTTGTGACAAGGAGTAAAGTTGTTAACGCCAAGTGAATCCAGGAGGGTGCCTGTCACTACTTACATCTGAAAGGTCCCCCAAGAGTCTAACTCGAAAGACCCAGGGAGCAGCAGTAAAAGATCTTAAGGCCAAAACGTTGCAGGTTGTAGGTAGTTTGCCCCCTGATGGAAAAGCTAACCAACCCAGGCGTCGACTTGGCTGAGTAAGTGGGTACTGGAGGAGTAGATGGGCACTGCTTCAGCGTGTGCGTGACTGAGTATTTCCAGGGGGGTTGACTTGTGTACGTGGATGAACGAAAGGGCAAATACTCGCCCTCAATATGAAGCTCAGAAGGGACCAAAACAGGGGGGCGGGGGTGAAAAGAAGCCCTCCCTCTTTTGTGGGGTAGGGACAGCCTTCCGTTACCCTGGAGCATCAGAATTCCAGGATCCCTGGCTCTGGGACTTCAGGACTTCGCCCCGTGACTTCTCCCACTTTCCCATGCCTTTGGCCTTGGACTGAGAGTTATGTTATTGGAGTCCCTGGTTCTGAGGCTCTCAGACTTGAATTGGTCCCCACAGCCACCATCCAGTGTCTCCAGCTGCAGGTGACCTAACTGTGGGGCCTGCTCCCATCCTGACACAGCTAGATTCCCCTAATCAGTCCCTCTCCTGTGCATATTGGCTCTCACGGATTCTGTCGCTCCAGAGACCCCTGACCACTCCAAGATGCTAAGCAATCTGCAGACAACTGGGGAGAGGGAAGGCCATCAAGAGACGGGAGGAGGGCCGGTGGCCGGCAGCGCTCAGCTCACTGACCAGTTCAAAAAATACACAAGGTGTGCATCTCTCCGTGATCTTGCAAGCATTTTTACTCTAAAGATACAGAAAGTGACAGGAAAGATCTTAAAGCCAAAACCTTGAAATCCGTGGCAGCGAATACAAACGTTCCCTGGATACATCTCAAATAAATGCCCACAAAGAAAACAAAGAAAGAAAACAAGCACCGCAAATATTTGACATAGCAAAGACAATCCAGCCCTCCTGTCTTAACAGTCTGCATTTACTCTGCATTCCTTTTTTGCTTTCAAATGATTCTGCAATAGAAGAATAAAGTAAAGCCTATGACTATGACCCACGTGATTCAAAGTGATTAGGGCGCTGAGATGGTCAGGCCTTGCGAACGTTTAAAAATATGCATTTGCTCCAAGTAAGAGGAAGTCATTTCATTTCCCCAGCCTCATAAGGAAGGATGCTCTTGGCTAAAAGGGTCATTCAACTGCCAAGGAAATAATAACTTTGGGTTTTCAAAATAAATAACAGTGCAGTCTGGGTTCCAATTCAGAAGATCAGGCTTGGCAGTGGGGACCCGGCCTCTCTTCAGAGGAACTTAAGGTCCTTACACATGCAGTCTAATTTGTCAGAGTAATAAAACAGGCGTGGGTGCTTCAAAGCCCATTTGCAGGTGGCAAAGCCATAATGCAAAAATGTCGGTGTTGTTCAAGGTCACATAGATCCCCACAATACAGCTTCACAGTAGACAACAGGATTTCAGACCAGGAAAAAAAAAAAAAACAGAAACTAAATAAAATAGTTCCTCAGCTTGGAGGCAGTCTTTCACTAGCCAAGCACAATACATATTTCTGTTCTCTTTCAACTGAAGTAATTACTTCTATTTATAAGGTAATTTTATTTCCTTATTAATCATAGCTCTCCTTGTACACAGTTAAGCATTTCCTTGAAAAATTTTTCCAATGCCATAGAGAAAAATTGATTGTAATATGTCTGAAAGAATTAGGTCCCTAATTGAAAAGGCAATTGTTCTCATTGACATCTTATTTGGCAGGAAGCCGGGAGATGGGAACCAGGGCAACATAAGTAGACCCACAGCCATGACGGGACAAGCTCTATGCCGGGGTGCAGAGGCAGGCTGAGTCCTGGTCCCAGACCACAGCCACCACACCTGCGCGTGGACAAGTTCCACACCTGAGCTCCGGCTCCTTGGCATGACCTGAATCTTTCCCTCTGGTTAGAGTGGTTAGATTTGCTGATTTCTCAAGAGCCACAGGAAGTCAGGAATATGACACAGACTCTCCACATATCTCCATACTGCCAACTAGTTCTGTTGGTTTTTTGGGTCACCACTGAGCTAAAACAAATGCATGTACAGACCGGATCTTGTGAGCCCCGTTGTGCGAACTCTGCGTTAGGTCAACCACCACCACCCCAAGTAGTCTTTGGTTCTCAGTCTTTTTGGTTCTGTCATTGAGAAGATACGCTGAGGGACACAATCTGTTGGCCTACCTCCTTTTGGAGTATTTTGGTCTGCGATGACACTTAAACAGCAATGTCCCTAGAGTACCATAGGGTGGCTCCTCGATGTGGCTATAATCAGTATTGAGTTCCCTGAGCTGCTCAGCCTCTTAGCATTGAAATGAAAGAACCCTGCGAGAAAGGTCGTCCATCACTAGGATTGAATATGCTTGTTGTCCCTAAGGCTTTAGCATGGCCTCCTACAGCAGGGACCCAGTGATCTCCTACTCAGTGGTTTTCCACAGAGGGTGTATCGACTCTCTACCACACCCTTATGGCTTCAGCTACAGAAAGGCAAATGGCAGGAAGCACAGTAGGAAGCAGACATGCACCCAATGCCAGAAGCACAAGTGTCTACACAGGACCAGAAGAGTATGACCCTGGAAGTGGAGGTTGGGACCACGGCAACAGCATCTACAAGAATGTCCTGCCCCCAGTTGCTAAACAGATAAGAGCAGCCGGGGACTACTCACCTTTCTACTTACAGTAGATCCACTCTCATTGGTTCAGCTGGTCAGCTGCCTCCTGGGGAATGATTCCACTGGCTTGGTGGCTCGGATCGCCTTACCTGTTCCTACACAAGCCCCCAGCCCTGGAGGCCCACATTCTAAGATTCTGCTGCCACTGCCTTCAGATCACTAGTCATTCCTTCTTGGAACTTGTCTTCTGAGTGAAATCTGCTGGGAAAATGTGGACATGAGCAGAATAACTATGTGAAAGAAAAGGAAATGTTTATTTTTTTTCTACCTTTTGGGGAAAATAAATCTGTTTCCTTTGTTCTGACAACTCTTCCACATAGGGCAATTCTCAGATGATCCACAGGTACTAGGTATCTTACCATTTTCTTCAGTTCTGGTACCAAGCAGAGCTGGAGCAGACTCCACGGGTAAAAGCCAAATTCACCAAACTACCCCATTCAGATGCTCAACCCAGGGTCAGGCCTCTCCTCTGACTTCTGAGGAATTTGCTCAAATCTGGCCCTCCCATGGCTTTTTCCTAGTGTTCAATGATTTGTTAAGATGGCTTGTAGAAAAGGAGTTTTCTATCACTGGTCCAATGTAAAGGATGAATTCAGAGTCAAGGTGCAGTGACACACACCTGTAATCCCTGCTACTCAGGAGGCTGAGGCAGGAGAATTGCAAATTTGAGCCCACTTGGACAATTTAGGAAAATATTGTCTCAAAATAAAAATAAAAGAACTAGAAATAAGCCTTAGTGGTAGAATACTTGCCTAGCATGTTCAAGGCTCTGTGTTCCATTCCCAGTACCACAAAAAATAACTCTAATTAGACAAGTTAAAAATTAGAAGCAAAAAGTTAGATTGAAACAGAGTCAAATTCACCAGATACTTGACCAGAACAAGGAATTGAGCACATACCAGGGACTGTTTCCCACAAATTCACGATTCTTATTTCCAGAAAACATCTGGTTTTCCTGTTTTGGTGTGAGGAGGGAAACCAGCTTCTACCGGATACCAGCATCTACAGGACATGGAGAAACGTGGCCATTGCTGGCGTTTTGACCTGCAAGGACTCAGTCTTTAAGCCTTACTTCTTCTTTACATACAGCAGTGGATGCCTCTGGCCTGGACTCACGGTTTCACTACAGATACATTGATTTGCTGCCTTTCATTTCCTCATCTGAAAACATTAAAATGTGAGTAATGACACCAAGAAATTTCCCTTTTTCCGGTTTCTACACAATCCTCCATATCCCCTTCCATATGCTGAACGGTTTTAACCTTAACGTACCCATCCAGATGTTCACCCAGGGCCACATTCTTCAGCTGTGTCTCTCTTTTTTGTGCTTCTATGAATACGGTCCCCATTCCAGTCCAGACAGCAAACACGCTGGCTTGGGACTAGAAGGTCTGAGAGATGACACTTCACAAGCAAGATATTGTTTTTAATGTATTTTAATTTTTTAACATTATGTCAGTAAAATAGATCGTAAAGAGAAAACAAGGGGAACAAAGAGACAAAACATCAATTCTAAGAATCTGAAGATCCAAACTCGATTTGGGCCTGCGCCTTCCGATGCTGCCTAAGGAGGGCTCCTGCCTCTGGTCCCACCCGTGGCAGGGCCGGCCCCTCTTGCACAGCCGGCTCCTTCCCTTTCGATTAGTTCTACCCAGGTGCAGTGAAACATCCGCACAGCCAAGCGAGCGGGACTGTGCGGCTCGCGCGTTAGAGAAAACAGTGCGCAATTTAAGGGATCTGTTATTTAAGGATTATCGTAGATCTCACTTAGAATTTCTCTTTTCGTTGCTTAAACCCATTCTTATTAGCTCCGAGAGTTAAGTAGGTTTCTCATGATGTTTACTAAGGAAATAAAACATTCTAATTCTCAATGTTTACCCACTTCAGAACACCCCAAAGCGCGTCTGAGAACGGACTGCGGGGCTAAGTGTGGTTGGCAGGTTCCTGGTGGTCACCTCAGACCCGTGAGAGTGGGGGCCGAAATGCGGACGAGGCACCAGGGCCTCTCTCCACTGTCAGGCTCTCAACCCTCGAGCTTTGGGGAAGGATGTTTCTGTTGAACAAGCGATTAAGGATTTCCACGTGAAACGCTTTCCAAAACATCATTAGGATGGTCTCCATGTTGGGGGAAGGGGCGGGGAGGCCCCTTCAGGGCTTTCTGTGGTGCAACAGCGACACCTAGCGGCTGAAGGCACCTACAGGCCACGTCACCTCCCCCTTGCCTTGGGCTGGTGAAAGAAATTGAAAACCCGTTTGGAGAGGGCCAGATAAGGAAGATCTATGTTCCCACCCCTCTGGGAGGCTAAGATAGGAGGATCGGATCGCAAATTTGAGCCCAGTCTGGCCAATTTAGCAAATCAGCAAAACCCAGCTTTAAAAATCAAGTTGATTGTTTCTTCCTGGACGAGAAAATCTCTCCCTCCCCTCTTTCGTTTCCCTGTGCTGGCGGTCAGGTCCAGGGCCTTTGCATGAAACTACATCTCCAGCCTTATTATTTTGTGTTCTGTTTGCTTGTTTTTTGGTGTGGTCGGTTGGTTGGTGTGTTTGGTTGGGGTACTGGGAACTAAACCTTGGCCCTTGCGGTGAGCTAAATCCCCAGTCTCCTCTCCTCTGCCTTTGTCTTTTTTTTCTTTTATTAGATTGCCTAGCATGGGCTCGAACTTGTGATCTTCCTGCCTCAGCCCCCCTGGGTGCTGGGAACACACACACACACACACACACACACACACACCCTGCGCTGGTTATCTCCAGGACAGCAAGGGTGGAGGGCCTGTAGTGTCCCACTGTTGCCACTAGATGGCAGTGGTTTCTGCAGACTGACGTTGGAGCAGCACTGTCACTCCCTTGCCCGGTGCTGGCCCTGGGCCTGTGCACAGGGAACTGATGGCAGTGGGAGGGATCTGATGCATTCTTGCCCTGCAGCTGCCTGGCTGCCTTCCCCGGGAGTTAGTTGTCCTGGCAACCGGATGCTCGGGGCCCAAACAGAAGGCAGCCCCCTCGGTTGCCAGGGCCCCGCTGTTGGCACGCTCACCCAAGCTTTCTGGTGGCATTGTGATCCCATAGAGGCACTGGCGGGTCAGCACAGGTCCAGAAGGCTTCAGGGCTTAGGCACGCTGTAGGCAGGGGCTCGACAGGATAAGGGCTGCTGGTCCCAGTGGCTCAGGCCTGTTATCTCAGCACTAGGGGAGGCTGACACAGAGGATGGTAGGATGGAGCCCAGCCTGGGCAACTTAGTAACTTAGGGAGACTTAGTAACTTAGGGAGACTCTCTCTCTCTCAAAATCAAAAGGAAAAAAGGAGTGAAGCGAGAGCTTTATCCAAAGGTCCTGGGTTTCATTGCCCAGGGCCACAAGCAAGAAAGAAAAAGAGAGAGAGACAGATAGCCCAAACCTGACCTGGGGCAGGCAGGTGTCCACACAGGTCTCCCATCCATGAGCCCTGCAGAGCTCCCAACTTCTGGGACCCATGCCCACAAAGGCTGCCAAGTGCTCTTCTGCCTCCAAGGCCCAACTCTTTCCTCCTGGCTCCCGAGGGGACTACGCACGTGGCTCACTGTGCCCCCTCCTGCCGTGGGCATCACCTTGACCTCTCCAGGCCCACCACGCTTTGGGTCCTCAACTCACCTCAAAATTCTGCTCCTGGAGGGAAGGACTCTCTTGCCGGCAGCCCAGGCAGCCACCATATGCAACCTCAGCTGAGGTTGCTTGGTGGGTAATTGGTGATACTGGGGTGTGGTTGACCCCAGGGGCCATGGCACTGAGCTACCTCTCCAGCTCCTTTTTAATGTTTTCTTTTAAATAGTATTTTTACTAAATTGCTGAGGCGAGGCTCAAACTTGGAATTCCGTCCTGCCTCAGCCTTCCAGAATGCTGTGACTACAGCCTGCACCACTTGATACAGCTTGCCATATCCAACCATCTAAAATGGCAGCTTGAATGAGTATTCGGGACCATGTGATGCAGAGAGCCAGCTATTGGTGCAGCTCTCTGACCCAGGTCCACCAAAAAAAAGGCAGTTATTGTAGGCGGGAGAGGACCGAACACAGGCCACGCTGGTGAGTTCTGCAGTCTCGTTGCAAAGGGACGCCCACGTCAGGCCCGGGTAATGCCCAAGTGGATTTCAGCCCTCGGCTCTGGAGGTTATGAGGTCACTGGTGACTCAGGTGCTGGGTACAGCATGGGCCCCGTGCCGACGTGGAGCCCCACGTGGCCAGAGGACTAGGCCTGGTGACATGGAGCTGTGGTTGGGATATGGTGAGGCTGGAGGAGCTTGGAAGGTTTAGGTTTTTGTAATTGTTGTTTGTCTTTTCTGTTTTTCTGTGGCACTGGAGCTTGAGCCCAGGACCTTCCCACTAAGCTAAATCCTCAGCCCACATTTAGTTCTGCTTTTGAGGCAGGGCCTTGCTACATCACTAAGCTACCCAGGTTGAGCTCCGTCTTGGGATCCTCCTGCCTCAGCCTCCCAGAGTGCTGGGCTGACAAGCCTACACCATACCGGGGTGGGGGAGGGCCTGGCACAATGATTTTTCAAAAACCTGATTTAATACTAAGAAAGGCTTTGCTGGCGGTGTTTTCCACTATTCACCACTAGAGGGCGATATGAATTGTCCCTCCTGTTTAACAGGCTGCCAAGAAGGGGTTCAAACAAGGGTAATAAAATAATGAGGACCATTAGGCTGGAGAGTCACCGCTCGAGCCCTGGATGCTTGCAGGGGCAGCCGGCTTGGCCCTGTCAGCATGCCTCATTATGGGAAAGCTTGTGCCAGGCTGCCACAAAGAGGGAGATTAGATATTTAATGAGTGGAAAGCCCTCTCTCTCTCTCTCTCTCTCTCTCTCTCTCTCTCTCTCTCTCTCTCTCTCTCTCTCTCTCTCTCTCCCACTCCAGTACTGGAGATTAAACCCAAAGGCCTCTGAATTGAGCTACATCTGCAGACCTTTTTCATTTTTTATTTTGAGACAGGTCTTCACTAAGTCGCTAAGTTGCCCAGGCTGAACCAACTTGAGACCCTTCTGCCTCAGCCTCCCAGAGTGCTGGGATGCCAGGCCTATGTCACCACACTCAAGTCCAGGAAGGTCATTCTTCCCTTTAGGCCGACCCAACATGTACTTTTCCTGTATTTGCCCAAATGGTAGAGGGCAGATACTGCCTATCGGTCTACGTGCGTGAGCGTGCTTACCAGTGGAAGCTAGGGGAGCTACGCGAGGTGTGGCCCTTCGTCTCTGAGAATCAGGAGAGTCAGGTGACACTGTGTGACGGAAGACCCCCTCGGGTCACCTAGTGACAGCTTGCTAGAAGAACGTGGGGTGGGAAAGAGAGGTGGCAAGCTTCCTGAGAGACCACTGCAAGGGAATGAAGACCTAGGGTAGGAGTCAGCCCCAGTGTCACAGGCCCGTGTCGTCCTAGTGCTCTGGGAGGCTGAGGCAGGAGAATCACAAATGCAACCCCAGCCTGGGCAACTTAACAACTTAGCGAGACCCTGTCTCAAGTAAACAATAAAAAGGGGCCGGGATGGAGCTCCACATGAAGGCTCCAGGCAGACTGAAAGTAAATATAAATAATAGTTTGAGTGAGGAAAGAAGAGGGAAAACAATCCCACAATAACCGTGTGGTTAAGTGTTTGCAGAAAATAAAAGTAAGAGATTCATTTATATAAGACCCCAGGCCATTCCTCAAGAAGAGAACCCCAGGAAGCCTCTGCCCGTCGGCCACGAGGCCACCTGCTCAGCCCCCGTCACCTGGCTACAGGTCACCAGGCGCCAGAGAGGCTTGTGCTCCCAGCCCGCCGCGCCTGGGTCACTAAGGGACAGGAGCAAGGTCAGTCTTGCCCGATAAGACGCCAACCTGCACACCCAGAGAGCTGGGGCACGTCCTGGGAGCCGGGCACCAAGGGCATCAGAGACGGGGCAGGCAGAGGCCCCAACAACATCTCTTCCATTCTCCCAAATGCTTGAAGGCTTCCAGGAACAGCAGAAGACAAAAACAATGTTTTGGCCCAGTACAGTGGCAGTGGCACGGGCCTGTGAATACATTGCCTGGGGAAGCTGAGGTAGGAGGATCGCAAGTTTGTACACAGTCTGGACAACTTCGAAATGTAGATAGACTCTGTTTCAAAATAAAATATTGAAAAAGGGCTAGAGATATAGCTCAGGGCGAAGGCCTTGGGTTCAAACCCTAGTACCACAAAAAAAAAAAAAAAATGTTTTTTTAAACACAATTTTTGTTGATTTGCTTTTCCCAAGAAGAATCAAAGAGGGGGCTGGAAGAATGGCTCAGCAGTTAAAGCTCTTGCCCAGCAAGCGTTGAGTCAAGCACTAAGTATCAGAGTTCGATTTCCCAGCACCACATAAGCTGGTGGCACAGGCCTGTAATCCCAGCACTCAGGAGGCTGAGGCAGGATGATTGCTGTGAGTCCAAGGCCAGCCTGGGCTCCATGGTGAGTTCAGGTCCAGCCTGGACTACAAAGCAAAACCCTGTCTCAAAAAGAAGAAAACAGAAAGAGCCTGCGGTTCCCCCTGATCTCTGGATGCCAACAGGTTCATCAAGGTGTGTTTTCTTACAGGTAGAGAAAAATGTAACATGCTGTTATCCTCGCATGGCCAGCACCACTGACCCTTCTTGAAAATCATGTTTGTGCTTGGTGTTTTTGTTTGTTTGTTTTCTCAGCCACAAGATGTGTGTTTTGGCTGAAAGCCAAATCTGCTTAACATCAAAATGATTTTTCAAAATCAAATCTAATGTTCTTTTTTATTTTTTTTAAACAGGGTCTTGCTCTGTAGCCCATGCTCAAGTTTAACCTTGAAAATACACATTATTTCATAATCTAAGCCAATGATTCCCAATCTTTTTGACCAAAGGACCAGCTTAGTTGAAGCGGGTTCTCCGGAGGATGGAGTGGAGGTGGCTTCATGCACAGATGGGTTGCTGGAAAACAGCTTTGCACAGGCAGCGGCTCTGCAGGAGGCGGGCGTGAAGCCCGGCCTCCTATCAATCAGCCGCGGAATTAGAATCTGATAGGAGCACGTCGACAGGGGGCGGAGCTTCACTGGGGCTCACCTCCCGCCTGCAGCTCATAAAGGTGGGAGAGGGTAACAGGAGAGGGTGGGGGGTTGCAGGGGCTGAGGACCCCTGACCTGTGCCATCAGGCCCTAGGACTCATTGTTCCTGTGCCCAGAGGCAGACAGAAATTCCCAGCTCCTGCTTCCTAGGCATGGCTCCGCCCTTTCGCTTCCTTTGTGCCAATCACAAAAAGGCTGTAAAGTGAGCAACCCTTTCTTTCCCCAGTATCTGTGGCAAACTGAGGATTGAACCCAAGACCTCGGTGCTGAGCCCGTGTGTTCGTGTGTGTGTGTGTGCACGCGCATGTCACCTTGGGGACAGAGCCCAAGGCCTTCGCCGGAGCTGCATCCCCAGCCCATCTCCCTTTTATTTTCATACTTGTTGTGGGTGTGGCACTCATCCCTAACTACTCAGGATGCTGGCAACCTACAGGGACTCTGCACCTGGCAATCTGCAAGACGGGACAAAACTCTGTGAGACACAAAATAGCAAGCAGGGCCTGGTGACGCAGGCCTGGAACCCAGCACTCGGGGAGGCTGAGGCAGGAGGATGTGAGGTGAGCCCAGCCTGGGCAACTAGGCAATTCAACAAGATCCTGTCTCAAAAAAATAAAATAAAGTAAATAAAGTAAAAAGGGGCAGGAAATGTATCTCAGCGTATCCCAGTATCACAGAGGGGAAAAAAAAAAGAAATCTTAATTAGAAGAGAACCTGTCTTGGGTCATATATGAAATATGCATGATTCACTTAATGTAAGCATTAAATTGCCTTTTTAAATTTTTCATTATATCATTTTTAAAAGGGGGGGGGACCACAGCAGGCCACAGATCAGCCACCCCTCTCCGTACGGTGCAGCAAAGATTGGACCCAAAGCACAGGCTCTGACTGTACTGCAAAGAGAATAACAGACACCCCCTCCCCGACACGAAAGGGACCCGGGAAACTTCCCCGGATGAGAAGTTTCTTGTGCTCACCTAGCTCAGCACACCCAGCGCCTCCCCACTGCCCTGGAACATAGCGGATGCTCAATAAACATGTCAGCGATTGCTAAACAAAATTAACAAGCCAGAGTTGAGAAGATTAAATATTAATACAGGAGGCGTGCTTTGAGATTTACGTGTTACTTGAAGCTAGCAGCAGAAACGGCAATCCGTGCTTTGGTGGCGCTGTCTCCCTCCCTGCTCCCCTAGTGAGGGTGCTCTACCACCACAGCCCCAGCTCCTCTTTTCTTTTTTTATTAAGAGTGATGGAAGAAAATAGGAAGACAGATTTCATGGAGAGAGAAAGGGCCTGGGGAAGGAGGCGGTGAGAAGAGAGAAGGGAAGTAAAAGTGACCAGCGCGCCATATGTTCCTGCCCCCGTTCCCGGGGCCAAATATTATCAACGTGCATTGCAAATGCATACTAATAAACAAGAATAATTTGGGAAATAAAAATTTCAATTTTGAGACAGAGTTTCATTTATGTGGCCTAGCAGGACTCCAAGTGCAATCCTCCTGACTCGGTCTTCCTTTGTGCTGGGTTGGCAGGTGGATGCCGCTGCACCTGGCTTATTTTTACATGAGTCTCCCCTTCGGGGAGGAATCGAGTCTCCTCACACTGGTGGCTCCCATTCAAATTGTGTCATTTTTTTTAATACATCTGATCCATTTGGGAAACCTCATACACGGAATTTTAATTCAATTAGGCGATCCTGGAAGGGGGCCTAAAACGGAGATACCCAAGAAGAACAACAGGAAACCGAAACTCCTGTCAAGGAGAAGCATAAAGGACACCTTTGTTCAACTTCGGCAGCCCAGGGAGGCCCGCCTCGCTGGGAAAGTGTAGAAACTTGGACCGTAAGGCCGTCCGGAGATCTCCCCTGGGTGCCAGTTCTGATCTGCTACAGAAAACAGTCGTTTAACACAGTACAGGTGGGATAAGCCCAGACCGCGGGTTCCCACACCCCGCCGCCGCGGGGACAGGCACCACATCCAAGGCCGGGCCGGACTGCTGCCTTGCGCCAGCCAAACCACTGAGAGTTTCCTGTGGATTGGGCCTTCCTTGTATAAAGCTCCAGCCTTTGTACTGTGAGCCTTTCGATCCACAAAGGGGATGTCTGCTGTATCTGTACGTGTGCATGTTACAGGAGTAGACACATCGCCACCGCCCCCGACGAAGGCCCCAGCTTGCTTTCAGCGCACTCCTCACGTCATCCTGCCACTTTCCGGAGCAGATCTGAAGTCCTCCTGCGTGAGGGTCTTTAGCTACGCCCTAATGCCTGCCTCCGTGACCTAAGCTGATTCAGAACATTGACCTTCCATCGTCATTGTGAATTGGGGAACAGCCAGAAATCACGCGGTGCCAGATCCAGAGCCTAGGGTGGGTGAGGACGCCGCCCTGCCCTCCGGGGCCTGCCCTCCTGTGGGGCGGCCACCTAATCACATCTCAGGAAGGCCCTCAGGGAAGAGGCGCAGGCCTGCGGCAAAACGCAGCCAGAACCACCGGGTAAGCGCGTTTGATGGGAAGGGGCACGCACCACAACGGGTGTTGTCTTACATTTTTTAGAAATCTAAACTTTCACCGCACATTTGGATCAGCCTAGGAATATCAGGGTCGCTGCCACACACATCAGGGAAGCAGAGTCGACCAACAGGTCTCATCTCAGGGACTGCGACAAGAAGCGTCTCCTGTGGTGGCTGGCCCAAGTGGGCCACCTCGGGTCCCAGGAAAAAAGCGGGACATGGCGGGTGAGCCAGCGCCTCCTGCCTGAGACATGCGGGCAGCGCCCCCTGGGGCACTCCGCGGTAGTGTGGCAGGCCCAGGAGGCCACGGCCGGCAGTGACCACTCCAATTCTTTCTCCATTGTCAAATTACTTCACCTTAAGGTCATCTTGCCAGTCTTTAAGGTGACACTTTCATGTATATTAGAGTCTAATGCTGGCTTGTTTAGGAAAAGGATTCCCAGTAACCCCATAGGCAACAGACTGACACAGAAACTGAAAACTGCCTTCAATTACTCAATATCAAAGAGTGACAGCACCCACATGCCCTCCCAGAGTCCTTGCTCTCCTCCGAAAGTCCTTCTAGAGAAAAGTCAGAACCGTGCAAACAGGGTCAGAGGCAGCTGGTCAGTCTGAGGGCAAAGGTCATGGGTGGGGCATACCTTGAATCCCCTAATCCTGGGCAGCCTGGTAGGACGCCATGGCCTGTGCACCAGCCTGGAGAAAGCTGACCAAGCGGGACCCCAAACCTCCCTCTGGAGGCTCGATGAAGGGCTCGGGAGCTCCTCCTTCCCACTCTTCTGTTTTGGCTCAGATCTAAATGTCCCCCAACGTCCCCTGAGTGTGGAAAGTGACTGGACCACAAGGGCTCACTCGTAGATCCGTCCTCAGGTGGCTTCCTGGGCTGTGAGGAGGTGGGAGTTGGCCGGAGAGGTCACTGGGGTGTGACATGGAAGGCGGACCCTCGTCCCAGCTCCTCCCCGCCCTCTCTGTTCCCCAGCTGGGGTGGTGTGAGCAGCTGTCTTCCACCAAGTCCTCGCTTCTCCTCCTCCTGACTCGGAACAGCTAACCGTGCACAGACAGTGACCTCTGGAACTGAGCTAAAATAAACCTCTCCCCCTAAGCCACAGACGGTGTCAGGCATGGGTTCCCAGATGCGGGAAGTTGACAGAGGTATCTTTCTTCACAGATGTTAACAGGACCCAAATGTTTGTACACGCAGACCGGGGCCCCCACTGAGGCAGTTACTGCAAACACTCAGTCTCATCCATCATGTGTAGGTGACAGCTGACCCGTCCCTGTGGTGGCACGGCCTTAGGAACACCTCATCGTCATGGTAAGAGATGTCTGGGACAGCCTCCAACTCCCCCTTAGCCCTTCACTAGCTCTGTGATCTTGGGCAATCCTGTCACCTATTTTGTTCCAAAGCTACAGAATCTATAAAATATTAGTATACAGGGCCAGAGTTTGATAAGATGGCTTCTTGACGTGAGGACTTCCTACCTGAGCACAATGATTTTAATGAGAAGTGAGCCTGAAATTTACATATTCCCAGAAAGCTGAGCTAGGATTTGCACACAGACCATTGAAGTTGGGCTTCTCTCAAAGGCTCAGACTCCCCTTAGCAATGACATTACACACATGGCTGCTGACCTCACACATGCAGCTGTGATGTCACATGTGATCATCCACTTCTTGTCCTGCTATGACTCCTTCAATGAGTTCAGAAATTCACAGCCCAAAAACTTCATGCTTTTCGGTGGCTGTGGTAGTACCGGGCCTTCCCACCCAGCTACAGTGCTCCACTTCTATCTTTGACTTTGAGACAAGGTTTCATTATGTTACCAAGTTGCCCAGGAGCTGCGGGCAGCTGCTCAAGGAGCACGTGATCTTCCCGCCTCAGTCTCCCAGAGTGCTGGGGTGACAGGCCTGGCCAGGCCCAGCTCACACTCTGCTTTAAATCAACACACCCAGCATACACAGGAAGCACGACTCAGGCACAAAGCCCTGAGGCGGGGATCCAGGTGGAGGCCCAAGCGCGGACCCCTGATGTGGGCTGCCCCCGGAGGGGTTTTTTTCAGCAGCGGGAATCCAGGAATGGCTGTTTCCAGGAATGGGGCGCAGCGGCCCACGGTGTCTGGAGCTTCCGGAAGGGAAGGGACGCCAAGGCGAACTCGACACCCCAGCATCCCACACGTTCTTCCTCGGGGACTGAAACTCGGCACGGGCGGCCCGTCACCGTGCGCCACGAGCCTATCACTTTCCTTATTTGGAAGGTACCGCCATCGTGGGGACGTGTAACAGGAGCGGCCCTGCTCCTGGAAGGTCCGTATTGGATGTCCCCGCAGCCCCAGAGGCAGGCACAGCTGGGGCGCCTCTGCACGGCTCTGCGGGCCCACCGGGGAATTCTGGCCTGGGGACCGTGGGCCGGAGTGTGTGCCACTGTCCACAAGAGAAGTGTGGGGACTGGAAACAGGAAGTGTTGCCTAGCAACTGGAGCTGGCCAGGCCCTGGGGGAAATGTTTAGCTCGCTTGCTTGCTTGCTTGCTTGCTTGCTTGCTTTCTTTCTTTCTTTCTTTCTTCCTGTGGTACTAGTGATCCCGACCAGACACTTCACGCTGAGCTCCATCCCCAGCCCCTTTCTTGACAGGATCTCACTGAGTCGCTAAGTTGGCCAGGCTGCGTGCCAACTTGGGATCCTCCTGCCTCAGCCTCCCAGAGCGCTGGGACGACGGGCCTTAGCCACCATGAGGCCCAGCTGCCTTGCGCTGTGATATCCTGTGCATGCAACCTGATTGGTTCCTTCCTAACTGGAGAAATCCAATGAAATTCAGGCCTCTTTTCCCTGGAAGTCTGCCTAAACTGCACCTGAGAAAGAGGAATGGAGTTTAATTACCATACCCGGAGCAGAGGGGCCCGAGATCCTGTGTCTGGGAACCTTCTCCGGTTTCCTTCCATCCCAGTGAAGGGAGGGATCATTCACAGCCACAAGTGGGAGAAGGCTGCACTCCGAGGCAGGCAGCGTGGCTCAGTGGCAGGGCACTCGCCTGGCAGGCACGGAGCCCCCGGTTCAATCCCAAATAGCGCAAAGCAGGAAAACCAGTCTGAGTTTATTACTAAATATTCATACCTGAGCACCTTCTATGTGGACATAGCTGCCGGTTACATAAACGGTGAGCCATTTCCCTAACTCTACACTTAAAATGAATTTGCAAATAAAATGCCCCCCTGACACAGTTCCTGTCAGTCTTTCTGTGGTACTGAGAACTGAGCCTGGGGACTTCAAACTGAACGCGATCTCCAGCCTATGTTTTTCATTTTTGATTTTGAGACAGGGTCTTCCTGAGTCACTAAGTTGCCCAGGCTGTGTTCAAACTTGTGACCCTCCTGCCTTGGCTTTGGGTCAGTGTTAGGCTAAATATGGAAGGAGCTACCTACCGGCAAACACAAAGCTGACCTGGAAGAGCAGATGTTCTTCGGAAAGTTCCAGAGAACTATGATTGTGTAATCATGAGTTTGAACCGCCAGAGCTTAGTGGTGGTTGAAAGGTCGACACCAGGTTTGAAAGCTTGCGTGGGAGGCTGAGACAAGAGAATCACAAGTTCAAGCCCAGCCTGCAAAACTTAGCAACATTGTAAGACCCTGGCTAAAAAATATTTTAAAAATAAAAAAATTTTTAAAAAGGGCTGAGGTTGTATGAGTTTGTTTTGTATCCCAGTGCAAATCCCAGTCCAAATTTTAGAAACAAAGACTATATTGCCAAAGTTTCCTTTTAGAACTAGCTTAAGTCCCAAGGCCATGTCTCCTGACCCGCCTCCTAATAATGGCCTCTTTTCATTGGCATAGGAGAATTATTTCTATTGTCATTGCTGACTTACAGGGCAGCCTCATGATGACGCTAAGTGAGTATTTACTCCCTTCCAACATACTAAGGCTGGTATGGGCCCAGGGATAAGGGTCCTGTGGTCCCAGCATTCTGGGAGGCTGCGACAGGAGGATCCCAAGTGTGAGCCCAGGAGACTCTGTTTCAAATAAACAATAAAATGGGCCTGGGGAAGGAGCTCAGAGTGAATGCTCCGGATTCAATCTCCAGTACCAAAAAAAAAAAAAAAAGAAAGAAAAAGAAAAAAAAAGAAAAAAATTGAGTTACTGTGTGTGCAAGCTATAAGGGAACAGAAGGTTAGGGCGGGCGAGCAGGAGAGGAGAGGTGCGCAAACCGCAGAAGGTCTACCTGTCAGCCTTGTGCACAATACCTTTTTTTAGGTGAATCTTTACAAAGATCTTGGGAATCCACCGCTTGTGCAAAACGGATAAAAATATTAAGCAGGCCCATCACCTTCAGTAGCTGTGTGTGAAGCACATGCCTGCAAGTGGGGCACAGAGAGAGCCCACGGAACCACACCCATGGCTGGCTCAGAGCAGGGCGAGATAGGGCTGCACAGCCTGGATGGACAGCAGAGCAGGGGTCAAAAGCAGCTGGGCTTTGGGGATACACTGTGCGGTCCTTTCCCTTGCCAGCAGCCCATGGACAGTCACACAGGGGCCACTGTGAAACAATCACTCTGGCTAAGGCTGGTAGAACAGCAAGTCCCCCCACTTGACAGAGCAGCTCATGCCCAGGCCGGAGGCTGGTCCCCCTCCAGCGTGCACAGCCCCCGAGCACCAGGTCCAGGCCAGGGATGGTGGACACCTGTCAGACGACAGCCACCGCCTGAGAACAAAAGGCTTTTGTGGATAGGCTGGCGCCATCTGTGAAATACCCCTCACCGCAGTGTGCTGGGCTACCTGGTGCCTCTGCGGGAAGCAGTGGCAGGGGCTCCCACGCTGCCCGCCACCTCCGGCCAAAGCCCTTGCCTGAGTTACTTATTTGTTGCTGTGACACCCAACATCTATGATGTACGGGAGGAAGGATTTATTTAGCTCACATTTTCAGGACTCCTACACACGGCCAGGGGGAGGCCAGGGCAGAGGCGGCCTGAGAGCTGCTCACCCTGTGCGCACAGAATAAGGCAGGAGCCAGAGCAGGAGCTTTCCCAGGAAGAAGTCCTAGCGACAGTTCTTCTCCCTCCCCTCACTCAGCTCAGAGCTGCCCGTTGCCCCATCCCCAACACACACAGGGCGGCGCCCTTTGCTCCTGGTCCACAAGTCAGTAACAAGCACCTGACGCTTTGCCTGGGCGCTCTCCCCCCAGTATCAACAGCTTCACACATTCTTTCAGGCTCAGACCAAGCACCTTCTGCTTCCAGCCATCCCTCTCCCAACAGCGCACATTTCCAAATCCATGATGCTTTGGGGGACACTCAAGGTCCACACCACAGCAGCCCTGCTCCTAGTCGGAAGGCAGACCTTCCACAGACCTGCCATGGTGACAGGGATCACCTGAGGATTTTTTTATCCATCTGCTTTGGAATTTTTCTTTCACTTTGTTATTTTATTCTTGTTTTTAGGTACTGAGGCTGGAACCTAGGTCCCCCCCCCCCCCCCCCCCCCCCAGCTGCATCCCAGCCCATTTTCACTTCTGATTGCAAGACAGGGTCTCACTGAGTCACTACAACTCACAACCTTCCTGTCTCGGCCTCCCGGAGTGCTGGGAGGACACGTATGGGCCACCACCAGGCCCAGCTGCATGAAGTCTGTTCTTGTAACCCAAAGACGGGAAGAGACAGAGGCGTATGTCTGCTGGTGTGAGCTGGAGGCGGCTCAAAAGAAACAAACCAGGGAATGTGGGGAGACGGGTTTGGATGGCACACGTGTGACTTGGGGACCTGCCTGGAGGAACTTCTCCCAGAGGCCTCAGCAGGAAGCGCCCAGAGCCAGCCACCCCCCGGATCTCCTGGGGCTCTCGGGTCCCACTCTACCCCAGACTGGCCAGTGCGGCAGTAGCGCCCCAGAGCACCCACCCCAGGGCTGGTCACAGGTCCCTGGAAACCACAGCCTGCCTCACCTGACTCCCCAGGTGCTCACACCCGATGCGCCTCCTGGATCCCCTGATGAGGGTGGGAGCACTCCTCAAGGCCATCAGCCCTGGGCAAGGAGCAGCACTCTAAGCTGCTGTGGATCACTGATAGGGGCCTGCCATCTCCTCACTTTGGGAGGCTGAGTCAGGAGGATCACAAGTTCCAGTTCAGTCCAGGCAGCCTAGCGACTTAGTGACACCCTGTCTCACAATCGAACATAAAAATGGGCTGAGAATGCAGCCGAGTTTGAGAGCCCCGAACTGGATCTTCAGTACCACAGAGGCAGGAAACAAAAAAGGTCTTACCCCCAAAATGGGGGAACAATTCCCCCAATTCCCTGCATGGGGTCTTACCCACGTATTACCACTTTGGGAAAAATCCAGTTAGAAAGATTAATACCCTATAGAATGGTTCTTTAATTGGCCATGTTCCCTTAGACGAGGCAGCAAACAGTGACAGCAACAAAAACAAGCGGGAAGCTGAGGCAGGAGGCGCAGGCCTGTCGTCCCTGCACCCCGGGAGGCTGAGGCAGGAGGCATGCGAACTCGAGCCCAGCCTGGACAACTTGCTGACCCAGAAAGACTTTGTCTCAAAAGCAAAAAGTAAAAAGTAGGAGGGCAAGGGAGCTCGGTGTGAAGGCGCATTGGGTTTGGCTCCCAGCCTCACACACAGAGAAGAAAACCTCAAAAAAGGATTCCCTGAGCCTCAAGAGTGATTCTGCGGGCACGTAAATTATACTTCCATAAAAATAAGGCACTCTGCATAGATATTTCTTTGAGTTACTATTATCCACTAATGACCTCATGTAAAATGTCTTATTTAAGTAACTGGATGTGTGCTAAGGATCCTTATATGTCATGCCCCCCAAAAGTTCAAATGCCGGGAGAGTGGTCCCCCAAGTCCCAGGGCTGGGTGGCAGGCCCTTTAAGAGATTTATTAGGTCATAGAGCACCACCCTTGGGAGGAATTCATGTGGTTCTTGCAGAACTGGGCCAGTTTGCACCAGAGCAGGGTGTTAACTGAGCCTGGTTCCTCCCCCGACTTACTGCATGGCTTCTGCAATCCCCTTCCATCCCTGTCTCTGCTCGTTTCTGTCCGTCTGTCTGTCTCTGTTGCTCTGGGCTTGCCATAGTCTCCTCTGCAGTGCTGTGACGTAACCAAGGTTCCCACCGGAGGCCAACCAGAGGGAGCCACTCGACACCAAATTTCAACCTCTAAAATGATAAGCTAAAACTTGGTTTTAACTTTTTGCTTGATATATGACCCAGCACCCAACCTTCTCTTGTAGAAACACAACCTAAGACACCAACCTACAAAGAAAGCTAGCTACTCAGTCCTCGCCTTGAAGCAAACTTAGGACTGTCGCAGGAGAGGAGATGGCAGGATTTGGCAGGCAGGGGAGGTCACCAAACTTCTCCCCGAGGGCCACCTTGGGCCCCAAGTGGCCTGCCTTGGCCACAGCCACGGGCTCTGCGGAAGATCCAGGAGGCCCCTCAGCTGCAGAATTCCCTTGTCTCGGGAAATGGCGTCTAGTGTGGAGGAATTACTTCACATGGCCAACCACACTGGCTGGAAGAAAAGCATTTGGACGTATGGCTGTCTCTCCCACTTCAGCCACACACAGGACAAGGTCACCCCTGCTTAGAGGGTGATTGGCTGCCACGAGTCTCCTGGCCCTGGCCCAGCTCAGCAAAATACACATCAGCGATAGAAAAATGGCTAGTGCCTGCCTGGCTTTTGATCAGGGCCTAACAACTGGTGGAATAGCCGGGACTCCCAGCACAGTCACAAGGGTTTGGGAACTCGGATCAAAGGGCGGGATCCAGTGGCCAAGCCTGTCATCCCAGCACCCTAGAAGGCGGAAACAGGGGGGTTTGAGCCTAGCCTGGGTAATTTAGCAACACTGTCTCAACATAAAAATAAAAAATGGGCTGGGGGTGCAATTCATTCAACCCCAGTGCCACAGAATTAAGTGAATACATGTAAATAAGTGGATCGAGGCTCAGGCAAGCCCGGTGCTCCCCCAGGCCCCAACATGGTCTGTCCCATTAGTTGAACCTTCCCGCGCTGTGCGCACTGGGACCTAGAAATTCTCCCCACAGCCTCCTGTGTGGAAGACATGACCGGTGGCTTGTTTCTGACCCAGGGGTCTGGGTGGGGCGGGATCTGCGCTTCTCAGGAGTGCAGTGTGCACAGGTGCTGCTGGGTGGGGACCCCACTTTGGGACCCCTGCACTTGATGTTTGTTTGTGCTTGACAGTGGCTCCAGGCGATCACTCCTGTTCCTCCAGCTGGGTCCTTTTCAGCTGGTCTGTGCACCCCACAGCTGGCCAAGTGCCTACTCTCCCCCACGACAGACAATCTTGGGGACACCCGCGCCCCCACACTCAGAAATGGGCGCACTTCCTCCGGGGAGCGGAGGGGGCGTCCGCGGGGGTCACTTGCACAGATCGCCCAGGTGCCACTTGATTGCGGCCGGGTCGCGCGCCGCGGGGGCGTGCGCTGGGGGATTCCGCGTGCGCGCGCACAGGAGGCGGGGCACCGTATCGGATCCGATCGGGTCGCAGCGGGGGCGGACCGAGCCGAGCGAGGGCGCGGCGCACCTGGCTCCCCCCCGCGCCCCCGCCCGCCCCGCCCTCCCCGCTCCGCGCGCCCCCGCCCCGCCCCTCCCCGCGCGCCCCCGGCGCGTCCCCGCCCCGCCCGTCCCCGTCCTCTCCGCTCCGCCGCTGTCCTCCGCCGGCCCCGCGTGGGAGGAGACCATGGGTCCGCGCGGAAAAAGTCCATGAGGGCGGCGGCGGCCGGAGCAGAGCGCGCGTGACTCCCGCCGGCACCATGGACGCGCCGCGCGTCTGGGCCGCCAAGCCGCCCACCGGGTAAGCGCCGCGCGGCCCGCCGCCGGCGGTGGGGCAGGTTGTGGACTTTGGGCCCGGCTTGTTGCCGCGGTAACCGTGCTGGGCGGAGGCCTGGGCGCACTTGCCGCGCGGGCTCTGGGGGTGGGTCTGCTTCGGAGATCCTCGCGCGCGCGGAGCCCCCGACCCCACTCCTAGCTGTCCCCAGCGCCCCCACCCTTTTTTGATTTCATGGTACTAGGGACCGAGCCCAGGGCCTTCGCCCTGAGCTACATCCCAGCCCATTTTTAGTTTTGATTTTGCGACAGGCTCTCGCCGAGTCGCTAAGTTATCCAGGCTGGGCTCAAACTTGAAATCCTCCTGCCTCGGCCTCCCGAAGTGCTAGGATGACAGGTCTGCACCACCTGCCCGTCCCCCTACCCCCCTTGAGTTTTGGCGCTGGAGGCGGGGGAGGTGGGGTCGCCCGGCTGTACCTTCCCCACTCCTCGTCGCCGCTCGCCCGCCGGCCGGGGAGGCCCGGTGCCCCGGTGATAAGCCAAGGGGAGACTGAGGCGACTTACAAGAGTTGGGGCGGGGAGGGCGGGAGTGACTGTGGAGGGTCCCGCCCGGAGGTCTGGGTGACACTCCTTCCTTCTGCTCCTTCTGCCTCCCTTCCCGGATTCCGGGGACAGTGGGAGCAGTGATGGCCAGAGGGACAGGCCCCGGCTGGGAACCTGGATCTCAGGGCCACTGTCTGTGTCTTCTGCCCCAAGCTTTTTAATCTTTCAATTTTTTTTTTTTTCGGTGCATGTCTTGCACAGTGAGCCACATCCCCAGCCCTTTTTGGTTTTGATTTTGAGACAGGGTCTCATTAAGTCGCCGGCTTACTCAGGATGGGCTTGAGTTTGTGAAATGCCTGCCTCAGCCTTCCAAGGTGCTGGGATGGGGGGCGGAGAGGGGGTTGGCTACTTCCTTGCACCTGTGGGTTGGAATCGCCTGTTACATTCAAGGTTTTGTTTGCACATAGAGCAACTTTCCTAAGTATGGGCGCAGGGCTGTACCCTCTAAGCCGGATCCCGAGCTCGGGCTGCCGGAGCCCTTCCCGCCGGGCCTCTGCTCCGCTGCAGGCCGCCTGGGGCTGCGCGGCCCTTGCTGGACTCCCGGGGACCTTCGACCTCTCAGCACCCCCCAGCCAGCGTGCGGTGACTCCTGGGAAAGGAATGAGCGCCTGGGCGGGTGGCACCTGCTCAGGGCCGCTGTCCCCGCAGCAACTGGGGCTGCCCCCGGGGGCTCTGGGGACAACTAATCTCTTCTCTTCCTCGCACTTCTGTCCCCCTGACTCACACCACCGTAGGCCAAGGCCGTGGGCGTGTCGCCCAAGGGTGACCAACGTTTTCCTGAGTGTCTCCTTTCAGAAAGAATCATCCGTTCAGTTCTTTCCAGCCAGAAAAGACGCAGCCGGGTTAGTGACTGAAACGCTCTTGAAGCTGAAGAATGTTTAAAGAAATAAAAGGAGGAAAACAAGTCTCGGGCTCACCCGTGGTTATGTAACTCTGCCACAGAACACGTCCCCGGCTCCCCCAGGAAGTTAAATACTGCCCATCCTTGTCCGGAGCGAGGGTCCCCCACAATACGGTGGGGAAATGGAAGAGAGTCATTTTAAAATCCATAGCCTCCATGGCCTACCCAATGAGCCTGCCTAAACTATATTTTGCCATTGTCCCCTTGTAAATAAATTTGAAGAAGAAAGTGTTTATGAGGGCAGCCACCCTGCGCCCAAAGGCTATCTGTGAAAGACCCGTAAAAAAAAAAAAAAAAGTCTCATTATGGAAGCAAAACCACTGGTGTTTCCTAGCCTGCAGCTGGGTAGCCAGGACATGGGCACTCCCCCAAGTTGCAGGGCCCCAAGTCTGAATTGGTCTTTATGAAGCTTCTGGCCCTGGGCCCCTGCTTCCCACCCTAGCACCTGAATTGCATTTTGGTGCTCATTGCCCCACAGGTGTCACTGTCCTGTCATTGCGAATCCTTTGAAGAAGGACCCAGACCTCTCCACAGGCTTCTGTTTTTTCCAGGAAGGAGTGTTCCCACAGGGGAATCCGTGTTGAAATCCGAGGAATGGAGCAGTGTTGGGGTTCTGAATATTTTATAGTCTCTGGGCGCGCCGCCTGTGGGCAGTAAGGGTAGATAGGGCTGTGGGATTTCTGGCTGTCATTCATTAACCAGGAGCTTGTCACTGGAGTCCTTGTCCTCCGCTTTGGATCTCAGAGCAAGGCAGCGTCTCCAGGGAGCCTGTGGGGGATTTGTCTTCTCTCTGGGACAGCAGAGGTTGGTGGCCATGCCCGACTCCCGTGAGCTCCCGTTGCCCACGGGGTGGAACCCGGCCAGTGGGATGGGTCTGTCGTTACTGTTGGCTGAAAACTCGACTAGCAGGCGGCTCTCGGGTTGTGCAGACGTGGGCTAGAACAGGAATGATGAACTGAACTCGGGAGGCTGTACGTGGTAAGATGCAGACGGGCAAAGCCAACATGGTGGCACACGCCTGTCATGCCAGCACTGGGGCGGGGGGTGGGGGTGTAAGGCAGGAGGGCTATGTGAGTTCCAGGCCAGCCTGGCCTCCATAGTCAGCTCATGAGCAAGAAATTGTCTCAAAAAAATTTGGGGGGGGGGGGGCTGGAGGAATGGCTCAGCGGTTAAAGCAAGCACTTGCCTAGCAAGCGCTAAGCCAAGTGCTAAGTACCCAAGTTCGATTCCCCAGCACCACATAAGCCAGATGTGGTGGCGCACGCCGGTAATCCTAGCACTCAGGAGGCTGAGGCAGGAGGATTTCCATGAGTCCAAGGCCAGCTTGGGCTTCATAGTGAGTTCAGGACCAGCCCGGGCTACAGAGCGAGTCCTTGTCTCAAGAAAAAAAATTAATAAATTAGAATAAAATAAAATATGGATGACAGAAGCCCTTCTTGAAGGGACACATAGCCCGGCAAATGTGAATGTACTGGTTATGTTTCTGAGTAAATGATTACTGTAGAGGTATTCATTATCTTTGTGATAAACGCAAATATACACTTTGCTTGGACTGGGATTATATTTGTTTATTAGTTATTTCACTAACACAGTGATTTATGAACTGTCTGGGGAAATAGGTTTAGGAGGCCAAGTCGGGCGTGGTGACACTGGCCTGGGATCCCAGCCCTCTGGGAGGCTGAGGCAGGAGGATCCCAGGTTCCGGCCCAACCTGGGCAATTTAACAACTTTAGTGGGACCCTCTCTCTGAATAAATAAGATGAAGAAAATAGACTGTGTGGAAAAAAGCGAAACTTGATGTGGTGTTTAGGGACTTTAGGGCTCCATCATGAATACCTATAACTGTTATAATCCACAGAATATTCTAGATTGCAGATAAATGCAGATTGCCTTTTGGAGGCATTTTAAATGATCTGAAGTCGGAATGTCATCTGTTGACGTTTAGTTTGTCTAGCTGCGTGCTCGTGGGATCCAATCCCAGGAGTTGGAGTGAGGGAACAGGGGGCTGAGTTTTACTGTGAAGTTTTGAATTAGCGACAGAAGCTTTGGGGTTGGCAGAATGGAGGTACTCGAAGGATTTTTGGAGAGAGGAAACACATGCGTAGTGTGGGAAGTTTTCCAGTGACACTGATGTCTCAACGGCATGTGCGTTTGATCAAAGGCTACGCACCAGCATTTTGCTTTAGTAAAAATCAGATTGAAGCCAGGCCTGGAGACATAGGCCTGGGAGGCTGAGGCAGGAGGGTTGCTGTGTGTTCGAGGCCAGCCTGGTTAGGCTGGACTACAGAGTAAGATTCTGTCTCAAAGTACATAAATAAATAAGTCCTAAATAAATGAGTAAATAATAAAAATCAGCTTTATATAGAGAGAGACCTTTTGTCTCTCTGCACACATTTATATTTAATTAAGTTATTAGAACAAGAAGTAATTTGAAAACAAGAATGAAGTGGGTAACGTGAGCTCCTTCGCTACTGCGGCAGCCAACGTAATGTTAGGTAGAGAGGCCCTGCTGTCCTGAAGTCCCATGGTCCTCCTGCCCTGACCCCTCTGCCCCAGCCCTCACAGCCGGTGGATACCGAGTACAGCTGTCCACACTCGGAAGCGTCGGTTCTGGGTTTCCAGGCCTCTTTGGTGGTAGGCTGACTTATTACAAAATATGTTCGCATTGTTTCACATCAAAATCTGTAAAATATTTATCTGTAACAGGAAACCTTTACCAGTTAATTTGAGCTCTTCTTGGTTTTTTCTTGTGGCTTGGTTTGTAGTAGAGATTGAACCCAGGGCCTTTGACCTTTGTGCTGAGCTATATCCCCAGCCCTTTTTATTGTGTTTTGTTACTAGTTGTTGGTGGTGGTGCTAGAGATTGAACCAGGGCTTTCGCACTGAGCTCCATTCCCAGCCCATTTTTATTTTTTGATTTTGAGACGAGGTCTTCCAGAGTTGATCAATCTCCCAGACTGGGCTCAAACTTGAGATCCTCCTGCCTCAGCCTCCCAGAGTGCTGCCACCGTACCTGGCTGAACCATATTTTGAAAGATGTATTTCTGAGCTGCTTTTGACTATGGCGATACATTTAAGAATGTCCTGGTCAGGAGTCTCTCCACGTGCAGAGAAGAGGGTGCCTACGGACTGTCTTTTTCCAGGGTCCTCATTTTGACTAATGAGTGGATTTGGACAGTTCTCAGCCATGATGTCAAATGACCGTGGAGCATTTTTCTTATTTTTCAGTGGTTGTGTTGGGAGGACAAAACCAAGTATGATTTCAGCTTGGTAGAAAAACGTTTGTAAAATGTGAGTCTTTGGTGCCTCTGAGAGTCCAGCCTACAACCCTTCCCATCTTCATTTGTTAATTATTATTATGATTACTGTTATTACTATCTTGTGTTGCTGGGGATTGACTCAGGGCTTTTGACCTTTCTCACTACCCCCGTTTTTTGAAGCAGGTCCTTCTAAGTTGCCCAGGCCAGGCTTAATTAAGCTTTCTATCCTCCTGCCTCAGCCTCCTAGGGCGCTGAGATTCCAGGCTTGCCCCAGTTTCTCCTGTTTTCCTCTCACAAACTCCTCCCACACTGAGGCAGAGGACGTTGTTATTGGGTGCTGTGACCCGGAAGGGTGACGGCCCCTCCTTAGGCCAGCCTGCACTCTATGCTGTCTTTAATTAGGGGCCCCAGAAGTGAAGTCGTAATCTGCCTGGGCCCACAGCGTCTCCACAGCTATTAAGACAGCACTGATTACCACTGACTCTCCCACGTCGTCACCGGCCTTGGCTTCTTTGATATTAAATTGATGACTCAGTTTGGTGTCGCAGTTGATCAAAGGTTTTAAAAAGTGAGCAGCTCTGTCCTACATCGAGGTAGTGCTTCACTCGAGAACATGTATGCTCCACATAGAGGGACATGAGCCAGGCCTGGTGGCGCTCCGGGAGGATGAGGAAGGTGGATTGCAGGTTCCAATCCAGCCTGGACAATGCAGGCACTTAGGGAGACTTGAGACCAGAGATAAAACCGCGCTGGGGATATAGCTCAGTGTGAAGACCTCGGGCTTAGTCCCTACTGTCATTAAAAACCAAAAGAAACATGGGAACGTTTGCTTTCCACTTAGATTTAAGCTAAGTTAACACGGAGAGCTGCTGAGCTGATTGATGGGCTGGCTGATCTGTGGACTGTTTCCCTACAGGCCTTCTTTCTCCGTCCCTTCGATGGTGGGATCCTAGGATCTGGGTGTCAGTCAATTTCAAGGACGCATTTTAGGTACCTTGTCCTGTGTGAACCAAGATTTGCCTCTTGGCAATCCACCAGAACCGCACACCCGTCCTCACCTGAGAACCCTCCACCTAGAACACTGCCTGATGATTTAGATATTGTGTGCTGTTGGTCCCGGAGGGCAGGCCGGCCTCACCGGGAGTTTCTCTGCAGTGCCTGAGCAGACTCCTCTCCCGTGTCACGCCTCGGAGGCCTGGTTTCTGCCTCTCGGGTCCCTCCGGGACCCCTGCCTGGAGTTTCAGTGCCCAGATAAATGGACACTGTTGTCTCTTACCATTTCCCAGTGTGTTTCCTTAATTCTTTGCTTTTTACACATCTCTTCCTGGAGGTGTATTAAAATGTTTTCACACACGCTTTATATCGTCTCACTTGCCTTTTATAATATTTTGATTTTTGTCCAGTCCTGGGGATCCAGTCCGGCATCTTCACACTGAACAGCATCTCCAGCCCTTTTTTAATTTTGATTTTGAGGCAAGGTTTCATGAAGTCACTAAGTTGCCCAGGCTGGGCTAGCACTTGCAGTCTTCCTGCGTTGGCCTCCCAGAGCGCTGGGATGACATGCGTGCACCACCGCAGTGCTTCTGACAGTGGGTACTTCCGAGCCTGGGGCTTGTTCTCCTAGACTAGAGTTGGCTGGAGGTTCTGAAGTGATCAGTGAGTGCACATCCCCAGCAATATCTGTCCCCCCACCACTCCTGTCCCCCGCTGCATGGCTCAGGGACCTTCCCAGGGCTCTGAGTGGACCCCTGTCTGCACAGGCGGGACATGCCTCGTGGCCTGGACGGGCCACGGTCAGGTGATGAACAGCCGCTGGCCAAGATGTGCCTTGGACCAGCCAAGTCCAATTAAAATAAACTCCCCAACCAGAAACAGTTCTATTTCAAAAATAAGTAAAAAGCATTTTAAACCCACTGTCAGAATGTATTTTCCACAAGCACCTGTGATCAGATGAATTCCAGGGCCACAGATGCCCCCGCGGGTCCAGGCCTGGCCCCATCCCCTCCACCAAGCCAAGGAGTGCTTTGTTTCCTTTTTGTGGTACTGGGGGTTAAGCCTTTGCTCTGAGACACATCCCAGGCCCTATTCACAGTTTACTTTGAGGCAGGGTTGTTAAGTTTCAGGGCTGGGTTTGAACTTGGGATCCTCCTGCCTCAGCCTTCCAGGGTGCTGTCACTATAGGAGTGTACTTCCCAGGCCCCCCCAAGGGGTGCATTTTTAAATACTCTAATTGATTTAAGGAAGTTACTGAAGTCCTTAGCTCTTAAAAATAAACAAAAAGATCTAAGTCCCCAAGTCGAGCCCGCGAAACCTAGAGTTCAGGTGTCCTGGCTGCTCCACTCCATCTTCCAGCTCAACCCAGCTGTGGTCTACACCGCCATGAACCACGATGACGTTCCACAGCCCTGTGGCGGTAGGAGGGCACCAGGCCTTCTCTGCAGACATGCGTTCCGTGATTCCCAACCCTTCTGCCTGTTAGCCTCTGTGGTACCAGGGACCAGTTCTGCTGATCTGACAGGAGGTGGAGCTCAGGCGGTGATGGGAGTGATGGGGAGTGGCCATCAATACAGCTGGAGCTTCGCTGGCTCACCCACTGCTCCCCCCGGCCTGTGGTCCCCATCCTAGAAAGTCTTGGGCCAGGGTTGGAGACCTCATTACCCGGCTTTCTCATCAGAGGGAGACAGGACAAGACACAGGACAGGACCCTGGGCCAGGAAGGGAGATATTTGGGCCCTGATGCCAGACACTAGGCTCCCTCCTTTGTGGCAGGACCAGGAAGACCCCCCCATGGGCTAGCTAAATTCTTTACCTTATTTACTTTTAATTGATCGATTGATTGGCTGATTGATGGATTGCAGTATCGGGTGTGGAGCCTGGGACCTTCACCCTGACTTACTTCCTCAGCCTCTTAAAAATGTTTCCATTTTGATGCAGGGTCTTGCTCAGTCCCGATGTTCCCAGGCTGGGCTCAGATGTGGGATCCTCCTGCCTCAGCCTCCTGAAGTGCTGGGGTGACAGGTCTCAGGCCGCCTGGCCGGGCGTCTCTGACTTATCTTTCTGGTTGAGTGGCCAGCTGGGGGAGGCAGACCGGCTGCTCTGTGGGACACACGGAGATTCTGGTCTTTTGCGGCGGAGGATGCCCCCAGATTCCACAGGGGATCCCCGCATGGGGCACGTGGGTGGGGAACGGAGGAGGGCAGGTTTGCCAGGGCACATGGAATCCCCAGGGACCAGGGAAACTCAGTTCCTTTCTCCAAAACCTGGCTCCCTCTGGAAGTGCCACCTGGCCTTGTGAGCACAGGATTGCATGGGCCTGTGAAGGTGCTAACTACCCAGCTGCCGGCAGTGAGCAGGCACAGGCGGGGCATCAGATGCGGTGTTTGGGGAGCAGGAGGCGGTGACAGTAGCTTCAAAGGTGGAGTTGCCTATTTTAGGCAGAATACAAGGCCCTAGGAGGTGCCAAGGTGTCTGGGAGCTGCTAGCTCTCGCTTGCTCTCTCTCTCTCAGTCTGTCTCTGTCTGTCCTGGGGATCAAGCCCAGGGTCTTCGCAGCTAGCTCTATCCTAGTCCTTCTTTTTTCTTGTTTTGTTTGGTTTTTGATTTTGAGACAGGGTCTCCCCAAGTCGCCAGGCTGCCCCAGGCTGGGCTCAAGCTTACTATGCTTCTGCCCCAGCAGCACTCCGCCTCCCAGAGATGGATGTGATGAAAAACTGCGCGCGCGCGTGTGTGCATGTGTGCGTGTGTGCGTATGTGTGTGTGTGTGTGTGTGTGTGTGTATGTGTGTGTGTGCTCGCGCAGCCAACTCCCAAGTCCCCCCTCCGTGTCCAGGAGGCTAAATGCAGTGATCTCGCCACCTCCGTACTTACTAAGCACCAAAGCCACACATACGCTTTCAATAAACAGATTGTTGGTTTGGAAAGGGACTGGTCAGCTGTGGCCAGTGTGGAGGCGCTGCCCGCCCTGCTCTGCTGGCCCGACCACCTGCGAGCAGGCGTGGCATGGTCCCACGCTGTCCCTTCTGGGCCCGGCCTTACGGACTGCTGGAATCACCCTGGTAACGGGGTTCTAGCGGATTCCCACACCCAGAACGATTGGAGGTCTCCTCAGCTCATGCAAAGTCACCTAATTTTTAAGAGTTCACTGAGCCCCTAGAGCCTGTGGAGACGCAGACCTAGCATTCCAGCACAGCTGGGAGGCTGAGGCAGGAGGATCATCAGAAGGCCAAGCCCAGTCTGGGCAACTTTATAACTTTGCAGGACCCTATCTCAAAATTAAAAATATTCTCCCCCAACCCACCAAAAAAGAGCAGAGGATTAGTTCCATGTTGGCGCCCTGAGCTCAGCCACTAGCACCACCGAGTGGGAGGGGAACTCCAGCGGTCACCCCCCAATCCCTTTCCCTTTGCCGGTCAGGTGGGTGTCCTTGGCCTTGGTGGAGTAATGGTGAGAAAGAATTTGTTCTGAGTGGAGGAGATGTGGGAACTCCACCGTGTTCCACAATGCGTGCGGTGAGAGCTGGTGGGAGATTAGGCTGATTTAAGTTGAAAAGAATTTCCTTTTGATATCCGCGCATCGCCCTCTCAGGTCTCTGTGAGTTTTCCCTCGCTCACGGTTCGCCAGTGCCAGAGTGGAGATTTTTGGGTTATGCATTGTTTTACCCTGAGGACTCGCCTTAGTTTCGGGTTTTAGTCCTTGGCAGTGTTTCATTTTTTCCCTGCGCTTGTTGTTCTTATTAGTTTATGTTTGTTGGACGTGATGATCATACGCAGCTTGGGGAACTGATACATAGTTCGCATAACATTTAAATCCTTTTTTGTGGTGCTGGGGATTAAACCCAAGGCCTTTGCACTGAGCTCCATGTCCAGCCCATCTTTTATTTTTGATTTTGAGACAGGATCTCGCTATGTCAGCCAGGCTGAGCTCCAAAGTGCAGTCCTCCTGCCTCAGCCTCCCAGAGCGCTGGGAGATGGGCCCATGCCTCCAGGTCTGACTCGGCTCCTTATCTTAACGTCGGTCCGTGGAAAACACTGTTTCTTGGACCAGACAGCCAAAGGGTGACCTCAGAGGAGAATTCTGTGTTTGGAATGTTCTCCAGAGGCTGAGCTTTTATTTCCTGAGTTGAATATTATGCAGCGTTTTGATTGCAGGTCAGGAGACGTTAACCACGAACCTGGTGGAGGGTAACGGGTGGATAGCTTTGAGCTTGGGCTGGATTTAATGCTAAACTCATCAGGGTACCCAGGGTGGGGGACAGGGCAGCAGGGCACTGTACAGTTTCATGCGGAGCACTGTTACTTAAATGGGCAGTGTTTGTGTAATGCTAAATATTTACTGGCGTGCAAATATGTTTTCATTTGCTTTAAGTGCATGAATATATGTATGGTTGTTTTTGTGTGGTTGGGGATTAAACCCCAGGGCCTTTGCCCTGAGCTATGTCCCCAGCCTCTTTTTAGCTCTTCGCTCTTGAGACAAGGTCTTAACTAAATCACTAAATTGTCGTTGTGCCCCTTATTCTCATGTGCTCATCTTGGGGTGATGGGGGCGGGGGGGCAGTGCTTTTTAAAATTTTTTTGTGACAAGGTCTCGCTCTGTAGTCCATGCTAGTCCTGAACTCACTATGGAGCTCAGGCTGGCCTTGAGCGCATGGCAATCCTCCTGCCTCAGCTTCCCAAGTGCTGGGATTACAGGCATGTGCCATCTTGTCCCGCTAATGTGGTGCTGTGGAATTGCACTCAGAGCCTGTGCTTTCTAGGCCGGTGCTCTGTCCACTTGGCTATTCCTCCAGCCCCAGGGGCCAGTGCCTGCCCTGCAGGGTGGGCAGGACGCCGGGGCTTCTACTCCGGGCCTTGCCTGCAGCTTGCTGGTCACTTCCGGAGTGACAGTGTCATTGTTTGGCGCAGAACAGGAGTAGGAAGGAAGGCAGAGCTGTCTCCCTCCATCTCTGTCTTTCTTTTCTTTTCTTTCTTTCTTTCTTTTTTTTTCTTTCTTTCTTTTTATGACGCTGAGGATTGGCACCAGGGCCTTCACACTGAGCTACATCCCCTGTCCCTATTTTTAATTTCTGATTTCAAGACAGAAGCTTCCACGTTGCACCAGCTGGGCTCCGATGCGGGGTCCCCATCCTTACCTCCCTATCTCCTTCCCTGTCCCCCACCCCCATCCTCCTCTCTGGCCCCAAACAGTCCGCCCCGTCTCTACTCCAGGATGCTCTTCAGGGCATTTATATTTGGGTTTCTCACGGAAGAGGACTCATGCAATGTTTGACTCTGGGCCTGACTGGTTTCCAGTTAACATTAGATCCATTCACGTTAGTACAAAGGACTCACGTTCTCCCCTTGTGACCCGTGAGGATGTCTTTGTCACAAGGCCGGGAGATGTCTGCTTACTGATACCTTTTAAAAGATACTCGTGTGTGGAGCGTGGGTCTCTGGCAGGGCGCTGGGGTGGGACGCAGCCCTCCTGGCGGTGTCTTGTGGTGTGCTTTTAGGTTGTGATATTAGAGGTGAGCTGGGGACTCGGAGGCTGTGACCTCATACAGGACAGAATCGGAGTCCCCAGCAGGAGATGAGGATGTAACATGCTTTCCTGAGTGCTCTGTGCCCTGCGTAAACCCTAACCCTAAACCCTGAACCCAGCCCTCCCCTGAACCCTGAGCCCAACTGCACCCCTGAACCCTGAACCCAAGTCCACCTCCGAATCTTAACCCCACCCCCAGGCCCTAGCCCCACCCAGGTCACCAGCACCAGCGGGGTTCCAGGGAAAGGAGCAGTTCCCTGAAGTCCCAAGGTGGCTACTGCTTTGACCGCCCCCCAACTCTAGGTCGGGAAGTCGGTCCCCTGACTCCTGTGTGGATGGTATGTGGAGGTGAGGCCTTGGGGACGTTGGTGGCACTCGATGTCATGAGACAAGTTCCCCAGGTGCCCGCGGGGGCTTTGTGAGAGCAGGAGAGTGGCAGGGCTTCCTTGGCATGGGCCTGTCATCCCAGAACTCCTGGAGGCTGAGGCAGGAGGATCACAAGCTTGAGCCCAGCCTGGGCAACTTAGTGACTTTGCAAGACTCCATTTCAAAGAAAAAAAGAAAAGAAAAGAAAGAAAGAAAGAAGAGTGGTCTGAGGAGGGAGCTCAGTGTGGAGGTCCTGGCCAGGTCCCAGGGCCACCCACCCAGGGCTGGGGGCCAGCGTCCCGGAGCCCTGCATCCTCTGTCACTTTACCTGCTTCTCTGCAGCCTGGCAGGGGTGAAGCAAAGGACTGGTGAATGTTCTTCCACATGTACTACATCCTTAAAGAGCCAGCCGCACATGGGCCAGGCAGCCAGGCCGGGCGGGAGGTGGCTGCCATAGGCAGTTCCCCTGCGGCCTCGTTGCACTCTTGGGCATATTAACCACATCCTAGTACTTTAAGAGGCTGAGGCAGGAGGATCTCAAGCTCAAGCCCGGCCTGGGCACAAGCTAGTGTCTTAGCGAGACCCTGTCTCAAATTCAGAAACTGAAACAGCGGGCTGGGCATGTCGCTGAGCACTGACGCCTGGCTGGGGAAAAGGTGGCGAGGAGTGGACTGTAAGCAAGACACTGTCATGCTAAACTTGCCTGCCCCTCCCTTGGAGGAGTCAGAAACAGGGACTGGTGGGAAGGCCTGTGAGGGCGTCTGCCGTGAAACAGAACCGCGCTCTGCAGCACTTTCAGAGCCGATGGTTCCACTGTTTCCTGTAGGATTATTTATCTGGAACGAAACAAAATAGTTTTCCTGAATAATGATGAAAAAAAGAGATGAGATAGTCACCTGAATGAGAGTGAACTCTGCTTTTGTTAAGGCGCAAGGCCCCAGAGCAAACTGAGCCGGGAGGAAAGGAGAGAGAGGGGAGAGAGAGAAAGAGAGAGAGAGACAGAGAGAGAGAGAGAGAGAGAGAGAGAGAGAGAGAGAGAGAGAGAGAGAGAGTGCCAAGCTTATTTTTTAAAGTTTGTATTTATTGATTTATTTCCAGTCCTAGGAGCGAGGCCACGGCGTTCACCCTGACCTACATCCCACCCATTTTTGTTTTTTAAATTTGAGACAGGGTCCCACCAAGTTGCCCAGACTGGGCTTAAACTTGCGACCCTCCTGCCTCAGCCTCCCAGAGTGCTGGGATGACAGGCCTGAGCCACTAGGCTCAGCTGCTTATTTTTAAAGTTGGCCTGCCTTCATTATTCGATCATCTTCTGCCTGAAGATAGACTAAATTAAAATTATTCCCATGTGGTGGTCTGCATCACTCACCTGCTGTCCTTCCCCGCCTATTGAGGAGGGTTAGACATGACACTGTCCATTTTGGGCTGATGTTGGACCATTTTAAGAATGTGTTTGACTCCTGAGTTTTTAAAAATAAGCACCGATTAAAATCCACCTGTGGGAACAGCTGGTAGGCACCCACTGACTCCACCCATCCTATAAAAACCAGGACAGATGTCTGTAACCGAGTTTGACAAGGACTGTGCCAGAGCAGGACATAAAGACGGCTCTGAGGACACCCCAAAAAGGGAGCAGTTAGTTCTGCATGCAGGGAGGGGCTCCGGTCAGTTCGGTTGCTTTTTATGGAGGGTCTCAGAGAATAGAGCGCCTCTTAAATACAATGTCCGTCCCAGTCTACACACCAGCAGCTTGTGGGAGCCAGAAACACAGAGCTGGCTAAGCAGGCATGGGAACTCTATTCAGCGGGTCGTTTGTTCGTGTGTGTGTGTGTGTGTGTGTGTGTGTGTGTGTGTGTGCGTGCACGTGTGCAGAGTGGAGGACAGAATCCAGAGTCTTCACACTGAGCTACGTCCTCAGCCAATTTTGACTTTTAATTCTCAAAACAGGGTCTGGCTAAGTTGCTAAGCTGCCCAGGCTGGAGTCAAACTTGCGGTCCTCCTGCCTCAGCCTCCCAGAGCGCCGAGATGACAGGTGTGCACCACCACACCCAGCGGGCACTACTTTCTTTTTCCTATTAATGATCAAAAAGGGGAGTGGAGAGGTGGGAGAGGTGCAGGTGCCTGTGAGGTTATCATGATCTGAAACCTCGCAGGACGGGCAACAGGGAAGTTGAGGCACGGGTCACCAGGCCCCCGTAGCCGTCCCCACATGTGCCGTCACCTTGGGGACCTGCAGAATACCTGAGGCCCGCGATACTGCAAAGGCACGTGAACCCATGGCCCCAGAGCTGCGTTCCACGCCACACCATCACCAGCGTGTCCGAGCTGCCCTGCTAGGCAGCCCCACCTTGAGCGTCCCACAAGGACAGACCTGTGTTGCTGACTGTGCGGGACCAGGGATCAGCGGGGTTACTTTCCTGGCTCTATTTCTATTGGATAGTATTTTTTAAATAAAAGCTTTCTTGGGAGGCTGAGGTGGGAGGATGGCAGGTTGGAGCCCAGTGTGGGCACCTAGCAACTTGGTGACGCTCTGTCTCAAACAGGTGATTAAACAGATGGGGAAGGTCCTGGGCTCCGTCCTCAGAACCATAAATGAATAAATAAATGCAAACTAATTAGATAAAAATGCCCACCTACTGTTATTAAAGACAGGCTACAGGAGAGCGTTTCCCTTGTCCACGAGCCACGCTGGGGAGGGTAAGGGTAGCTGCACCCGGGGGGCATCTGCGTGGCCTAGACCCCAGCATGGCCTAGTGTACTTAGATGCTCATGAACATAAGTGCAGGCAAAGTTAAGGCCAAAGTAGCCATTGACTAATGAAGAACATGGGCTCAATGGCCCAGGCCTGTCGTCCCAGCACACGGGGAGGCCAAGGCAGGAAGATCGCCAAGGTTGAGCCCAGCCTGGGCAACTTAGCAACTTTGTGAAACATTGTCTCGAAATTTAAAAAAAAAAAAAAAATTGAAGGGGGTCTTAATAATGGAGCTCAGCCTGAAGGCCCTGGACTCTGTTCCAGTCTTAGCCTTCCCCCCCCAGAACAGAAAGATGACAGCCTCCCCTTCACACACCCCCATCTGCGCATCAAGGGTGCCCAGAGTGGCTACAGTAGCTCCTAGGCGGGAACCAGGTTGAGCGCCAGTCACGTGAGTGTTGCGATTGGCTTTCCCTGGGTGGGGCAGGTGTGGTTTTCACCTGCCCAGGTGGGCCACCGGCCCTGAGCTTCCCCCTTGCCTGACCCACCAGGGCTGCCTTCCCCAGCGCGGAATGCGCCCGTGCCCACGCGGCAGAGTCACGGGAGTTGACAGGTGCTTTCCCTCCCCCCAGAACCAGCTGGGCATGACTCAGACGCCGTGCGGTGATCTGTAGTGCCGCTGTGTTTGTCTCCAGCTCAGGCAGGTGGGGCCACCGAAGAGCATTTCTGCCCTACCAGTGCCTGGGGTGACTTTCTGGAACTGGGGCTTGAGCCCAGGGCCTTCCCACTCAGCTCCATCCCCAGCCTGGTTTTAGTTTTGACTTTAAGGCAGGGTCTCAGTCACTAAGATACCCAGGGTGGGCTCGAACTTGCAGTCCTCCTGCCTCAGCCTCCACAGAGCAGACAGGGCAGGCCCAGCATTTCTGGCCCCTTCCGGGAGGGGCGGCCCATGCGCTTTCTAGCCATTTTCGCCACACCCTGTCTGTTCTCCCAAGGCCTGACGTAAGGTCTGTGTGCAAGACGGATAATAAAAATAGAAACGGTGAATCAGGCTGAAAAGAAAAAAAAAAGGGAAGGAGGAAGGAACCATCCTAGCTGAGCCACGCACCCCAACTGTCACTTTTCTCTGTTTCTGACAAGTTGGACAAAAGGGGAACCATTGAAAATAGGCTGTGGGGACAAGGCCTGTCACCCAGCACCCTGGCAGGCTGAGGCAGGAGAATCTCAAGTTCAAGCCCAACGTGGGCATCTTAGTAACTCGGTGAGATGTCTCAAAATCAAAAATGAGTGGTGTGGCACACACCTGTAGTCCCAGTACCCAGGAGGCCGAAGCAGGAGGATGGTTGTGGGCTGGAGGCCAGCGTGGGCTACACAGTGGGCTCAAGACCAGCCTGGACAATACGAAGACCCTATCTTAGAAACAAATAGAAATTAAAATAAATCAAGGCGAAAGAAAGAAAGTAGGCCCCGTCCCAGTCTGCAAGGGGGCGTCGTTTTCTTGCAGGAGAAGGAGGAGCATTTGTGCCGGCTTCTTATGATTTGCAGGAAATGGGCACTTGGACGCTGAGCGGCCTGCAGCAGGAGCGGGCGGGCAGGCGGGTGGGCACGGGGACCGCTGCATCCTCCTGCAGTGGCAGGTGCGGGGAGTTTCGTTTCCCTTTTCTTTTTTGAGGCAGGGTCTCACCCTGTGATCCCGACTGGTCCCATACTCGCTACGGAGCCCAGGCTGACCTCAGCCTCCCGGCCATCCACCTGCCTCAGCCTCCTGGATCACAAGCGTGCGCCACCACACCCAGCTTGTGCGAGTGCTGGGACTCGACCTCGGGGCCCTGCATCACCTTAACAAGGGCTCTAACCGCTGAGCTGTGGCTCCAGTCCCCGACTTCCTTTCTCCCTTCCCCCCTCCACCCCCTTTCCCCGTCCCCTTCCTCACGCCACAGAATCCACCCCCTGTAGCCCGCCGTTACCGTCTGTCTGGCACGTTTACTTATTTATACTTTGGGCTCCTGAGAGAAACATTTGCCTTTTTCTGCCTGATTTATTCTGCTAAGTGCCAGGTGCCTATGTTCCCGCGCATGTCTCAAGCGTATCCTTTTTTGACAGCAGAGTAGTACTCTCCCATGGGTAGACACTAGATCTTTTCTCTCCATTCCCTGAGACGTATTGGCAGCCTCCAAGATGTTGTTACCATGAGCTGGGCTGCTATTAACGTGGATACGGCGCACCACTGTCAGGCGACATGGGCACCTGGGGCAGAGATGCGTGTATGTAGATAAGCCAGGGGGTCCACTGGGGTGGGCCTGGACTGCTGGCGTCCAGGGTGATGTGGAGGGTGCGGCCGTGACAGGAGAGAAGCGGGGATGGTGGGGGCCGGCGCCTGCCCCCGGCGCAGGTGAGGCCTGGAGCTCCAGAAAGGGGGCAGTGGTGGCCGGACCCTCACCGCCTGAGCCGCCTGATCGCAGCCGTGGGTGAAGCCGCGTTTGGGATTCTGGGTGTTCTGATCAGGACGCTGGCCAGTGCCAGGATGTGGAGTTTCTGGGGCACCCCGGAGGCCACCCTTGCCTCCGCCCGGGGCCCACCCTGCGCACCGTCTCCCTGGGACCCTGTGCTCCCCCGTGGTCCGTTTTCTCGTTGTCTTTGGTACTAGAGGACTGAACCTGGCCGGGGCTTCGCTGTGCATTTCCCAGGGATGCTGGGGACGGACCGCCCACTCTGAGGGTCACCCTGGCCTCTTCTCCCTTGGGCCGGCCTTGCTGGCCCTTCCCGGGCGTGGCGGGGAGCTGGGGAGTATTTTGGGAGCTGGGTGATGGACACAACCCGGCTTTCCACCTGAGTCGCTGAGCGGCTGAGCTGCCCGAGCTGGGCTGAAAGTTCCTGCTTCCGCCTCCCAGGGGGCTGGATTGACCGGCCCGACTCCTGGAAATTATGTCATTTGTCGATCATCGGGGCTTTATGTTGTTTTGGCTTATTTATTCAGTGGTGCTGGAGAGCACGGCCGAGCCTTGACACTAAGCCGCCACCAGCCCCTCCGGGAGCGCGGTTTCGGCGGCGCCTGGAGCCGGGGTTTGGGAGCGGCTAAATATAGCGCCCTGGTGCCTGGTGTGGCAGGGAGAGGCCGGGGACCCTACATGGGCAGGGCCTGGCACCCCAAGCTCCGCCCGCCCCAGGCTCTCCGCCCCATCTGGCTAATCCCGGATCGGATTCACGGCGCGCTGTGCGTGGGTGTGGGCGTGCTGCGAGAGAGCACGGGGCTTCTAAATTTACCCGGCACCCACGGGGATATTACAGGGATATTTATGCGCCGGTGCCTGCGGAGCTGGCCCTCTGGGCTGCACGCGGATTGGAGGCTGTCCTGCAGAAGCGTCCTGTCGTGCCCCCCCCCCCCCCCCCCCCCCCCCCCCCCCCCGCCCCCCCCCCGTCCCGGGGACCAGCCTGCTGCTTCGGGGCATCTCTCTGTGGCGTCTCGTGGGTGCCGGGGGTGGGGGGGGGGGGAATCCAGAGGCGCCATGAACGCTCATGCCCTGGGGTGCCCACTAGCGCCCGCCCCTGCCGGCCTGCCCGCCTTGGAGGCAGCGCCAGCACCTTGCGGGGGCTCAGGGAGAAGTTTGGGACTGGGCGCCGGGATGCAGCCGCTCTCTCCACCTGATAGGCTGCCGTTGATTGCCTGTGTGAATGTTTTTATCTTTCTGCCTCTGCCGGGCACTGTGCGAGTTCTTTGGCCGCCATGGAAAGCGCGCGGCTAATTTAACTTATTATTTATTTGCTTATTTATTTCTGTGGTCGAGGCGACTGAGCCCCGGGCCTTTGCACTGACCTTCATCCCCAGCCCGCGCATCGCGGCTACTGTTGTTATTGTTTTGAGACAGGGCCTCCCTCAGTGGCCCAGAGAACTTGCTCAGACTTGCCACCCTCCTGACCCGGCCTCCCGGAGTGCGGCATGGTAGGCCTGTGCCACCCAGTGGTCCTGGCTCCGTTTTTTTCCAATCTTTTTTTTTAACCGCTGCATTTTTTTTGGCTTTCAGTCACAGCACAGTGCCAAGCTCGCAGACACGTTCTAGCACTGAGGAATTAATTCCTGAGTGTTCTTAGACACGGAGCCGGGCTGGGGGCGCGTAGATTTTCTGTGGGACTCCTGCCCCGTGTTCCTGGCCCCGGTCGCCCGGGCCCCACGCACCTGCCTTCTCAGACCCTGAAGCCGCAACCAGAACATCGGGACTTGGGAAAGGAATTTCCCCAGCTGTGGCTCCTGGGTTCCACACAGAGAGGGGACCAGGAGGACGCACAGCCGGCCCCATTGTCCCAGCACCAAGCGAGGCTGAGGCGGGAGGATCTCCACGGCCTCCTCAGCCCTGGCTGCCTCAGCTCCCCCTGTCAACTCTGGCCCAGCTGGTCCTTGTGGCACTGGGGATCGACCCCAGGGCCTTTGCGCTGAGCTGCATCTCTAGCCCATTTTTACTTTGGATATTAAGTTGGGGTCTCGTCGAGTCGCTAAGTTGCCCAGGCTGGGCTCCCACTTGCGGCCCCAATGCCTCACCTCTCAGGGTTGCTGAGTTGACAGGCCCGCACCACCGGGCCGGCATGGCACTCTTAAAAATAAATCTCTAAAATAAGTGCCCCGAGGTGTTGGAATTCCTGGACCACTGAGGTGTGGCAGTATTTTGGGACCCGTATTTGATTATCAAACGGTTTCAGGGAAGTTCACTATTTTCGAAGAAGTAAAATTAGCGTGTGTCTCTGGTGAAGCCGGCTGCTGGGTTTCAGACTGGCGGTAGGAAAGGCCAGTTGGGCGGAACCGGCGTAAATACGTGGGGAATGGAGCTGCCTGTGGCCGAGCTGACCAGCCGGAACGCGGGAGGGAGGTGAGTGGGAGCCGGGCCCACCCGTGGGGCTCCCTCCGGACTGGACTCCACAGACTTTGGGGCTTGCCCTTCCTCCTGTCCCGTCTCCTTTCTTCCTCCTTCCGGTAGGACGGACTGACCCCAGGCCCTTTGCGCTGAGCTACATCCCAGGCGCCCTTGGGTCTTACTTATTTTTATTTTGAGGTAGGGACTCCCTGTGTTGCCCATTCTGTGCTGGAACTGGCGATGCTCCCGCCTCAGCCTCCCGGGGCACTGAGCGTGCAGGCCTGGGCCCCCCGGGCCGGCTCCGGTCTCCTTTCTGTGGATTAGGTTGCTGTGGTCTTCCTGTCTCTCCTCTGCTCGGCCGTGTGGCTGTGTGCTGCAGCCCCTGTGCGCTTTACAACCCTACGACCCGCCCGGTCCCCCGCGCGTGCGCGCCGTGCCCCACACCTGCGCTCCGGGCTTTCGGTCTTGGATAATAAACACAATGACAGGTGTGGTTGGGGTCAGGGTTCAGGTCCGAAGTGTTCCCAGAGTCCCCTGGGTGGGGAAGGTGACTGGATCCCCAGGGCCACATGCTCACCGGGGACCCACCCGTGGGGGGGGGTCAGTGAGCTGGGAGGCAGGGGGCCTGGTGGGAGGGGGGGTTACGGGGTGAGCCCTGGGAGGGGCCTTCTGTCCCTGCTTCCTGACCGCCAGGTGGGCGCTGTCCCATGCCCTGCTCCCGTCCGCCGTGGCTGGGCCCTGCAGGGTCGGCCACCTCTGACACTGAGCCTCTGTCCTTGAAGTTGCGGGCCTCGGGCGTCATGTCCCTGTGACGGGACAGGGACTGAGACAGAGCGGCCTCTCAACTGTGGTTTGGACGTGGGCGTCCCCAACGATCGGTAATCACGGCCCTCCCTAGCCTCCCGCCCTCTGAATGTCTTCTTTGGAGAAATATCGTATTTCAGCAATTCATTTACTCATTAATACTTATTTGTGTGACACTAGGGATCCACCCCAAGGCCTTTACGCTGAGCTACATCTCCAGCCACCTCGATGCTTTTATTTATTGTTTTTTTTAACTTTTTTTCCTTCTGAGACAGTCTTGCCAAGTTCTCACGCTGAGCTTAAACTTGTGGTCCCCGGCCTCAGCCTCCAGCACTTGAAATACACGAGTATTAGAGAAAGCCAGCCGAGGGCAGCAAGGTAGGCCAGCCCTGTGCCGCGGGCTCCTGCGGCAGGACGTGCCCACTGCCCAGGGGGCTTTCGCAGGATTCCCACTCAGAGCCATCCCTGCAGGGTCTGCCTTTCTAAGAAGTCGCCCCACGCTGTCAGCCAGCCTCCTGACCCCAGGATGGAGATCTGGGGCTTGCCTGCCCCGCCCAGGGGTCACTGTCAGGGAGGGCCGGGTTGAGATTCTGCTGGGCCGGACCACAGGCCTGGCCACTTTCCGTAGCGAATGGGCCCCGCTGCCGCAATGAACGTAATAAAACTCAACACAAACAAGTCAGTAAGATCTCAGTCCCACGTGTGGGGAATAAACACACACCTGCAGGTCACTACAGCCGAATGGGTTTTCTGATTTTGTTCTTTGTTAAGTAGTAAGCCAGGCGCCAGTGGCACAGGCCTGTCATCCCAACGTTCTGGGAGGCTGAGGCAGGCAGGAGGCAGCTCCAAAATTGGAGCCCAGCCTGGGCAACTTTCCGGTAGCACGGTGGGAGACCCCCTTTCCAAACCAAAATGACCGCAGTGCCCTGGGGATAGCAGTCAGTGGAAAGGCCTAGGCTCCAGCCTCACGGCAAAGAATTTTTTTTCTTAAATTTAGAAATAAATAGAGTTAAGTAATAAAAGGTATGTAGGGTCCCTTCATCATTACCAAGTCCCTCGCTATCATGACGTGAGCACGGAGAAGGCCGGAGTCTCAGGTGCCGGTAACTGTGTCCACATCTCTGTGCTGCACTCAGAACCCTGACCTTCTGCAGAAGCCAGTATCAGGAGGACCCGGGCCGGCATGGCGGGATTCACGCTGGAGCGCCCCCTCATCCCGGGTGTGCCCAGTGTGACTTCACGTTTATCCCGGCGCAGGTGCCTGGGTGGGTAAAGAAAGTGCCTGGGGTCTGCGTCCCCTCTTCTTTCTGCAGTAGGCGCCTTGGCTTGTGCGGCCACCACACTGGGGGAGCGGTCTCAAGCCGGGCCAGCAGAGTGCTGTGGGTACCCCGGGTGCACCCTACCCACGTGGACAGGCGACTTCTTTCTTCCATGGTCTCTGTGGTACTGTGGTCCTGGGGGTCGAGCCAGGGCCTTCACTCTGAGCTACATCTCCAGCCCGTTTTTAGTTTTGATTTTGAGACAAGGTCTCGCTAAGTCCCAGAGTTGCCAAGGCTGGGCTGGCACTTGGCATCCCCCTTCCTCAGCCTCCCAGAGTGCTAGGGTGACAGGCCTGTGCCACGAGGCCCAGCCAGGTTGTCTTTTGACAGCTACTTATTAATCTCAGCATCAGTTTCATTTCCTTCAAAAGTGGGGTGACCGCACTCCCTTATGACAAGGGAGGAGACGCTGGGTGGAAGGGCTCCTGGGACGGAGAGCCCAGGGAGCCACCTGTCCACACCACTCCCCACTGCCCCGTTGGAATGGGGCTCTCCCTGTGCCAGATGCTCTCACGTAGGGGTCACTAGGAAATGTTTGCTAGCTGCCAGAAGGGTGTCTGGTGACATTAGATTGTGTCACCATGGGGAATACAATCCCAGGACACCTGTGCAGCCAGTCCCGTCTCCCAGGCTACTGCCCGTCCAGCCTGGCTGGCAGGAGCAGGAACCTGGCCCCGCCCTCACCCCACGAAGGTTCCAGCTCTGGGTACGGACGCGTTGGCCCCGCGTGAGCCAGCTGCACGTGCAGAGCCATCCCAGGGAAGGGAACCCTGGGCAACAGGACACGCGTGGGGAGGCTGCGTCAGTCCTGCCGGCATCCCGTATCCATGGAAACCATTCTCCCAAGATTCCCAGCTTCCACATTAAAACCCCAGGCAGCGTGAGAGGGTTGCCGTGGGTCTAAAACTGGCGCTGCCAGCCTGTGAAACTTTGTGCACGCCGGAAGGCCTCTGGGGTCGGACCTGACACAAAGGCTCGCTTGTGGCCGGGCCTTGGCTCTAAAAGGATGCTGGGAGAAGCCCGGCTGCGGGGTGGGAAGTTTCATGGCCTGGCCTTTCACGCTTGGTTCAGCCCGTGCTGAGTTGCTCCTCACGTGCAGGCAGAGGAGAGGACGCTGATCTGTCCTCGTCACGCACAAAGTGCCCAAGACTGCTTCATGGGGTCGGTGTAATGGGCTGGACTTGGCCTCGCTGCCCGGACTGGGGAAAGAGTCCTGCCCCCACCTGCCTGGAACCGACCAAGCAGCGGCCCTGACAGCGGCGTCCTCAGGCCGCGGGCGAGCAGGGCTGCTCTGCACACCGTGGGGTAGGTTGACAGGCAGCACAGCCCCGAGCCAGCAGGGAGGAGGATTCCCCGAGCACGCCTGCGTGGTCCTATGGATGCCGGGCTGCAGGGTGCGGGGACACGGGCTCCCCTAGAGACCGAAGAACTTGGCAGTGCAAGGGTCCTGCGAGATTTTGGTCCAGGGAGCGTCCCCTGCATTTTCTTTGGTGGCTTTCACAGCCGTCAGCAGGCGTGGCACAGGGGACAGGGCGTAGCTGGGGTCCCCCGCTAGCAGGCAGCCTGCTGGCCCCGGGAGCAGGCTGGGTTATCATGACAGATGAATGAACTGCAGGATGAGCTTAGGGCAAAAGTAAATTAAAGCAACCGGGACCAGGGGTGTGGGCCTGTCATCCCAGCACTCTGGGAGGCTGAGGCAGGAGGTTCGCAAGTTCAAGTCCAACCAGGGCAACTTGCAACTTAGTGAAACCTGCCTCGAACTGAAGCATTGAGAGGGGTGGGAGGAACGGCACAGGGGTTACCCTGCAAGCACAAGGCCCTGAGTTCGATTCCCCAGCACCACATAAAGCCAGGCCTAGTGGCACACACCTGTAACCCTGGCATTTGGGAGGCTGAGGCAGGAGGATTGCTGTGAGTCCAAGGCCAGTCTTAGCTACACAGTGAGTTCAGGATCAGCCTGCGCTACAGAGCAGGACCAAGAAGCATTTAAAAAGGCGCCGAGCTGCAGCTCAGTGTGAAGGCCGCACTCATTGGCATTGGTGGCCCCAGGCTCTTCCCCAGAGTGGATTCAGAGTGTCCGGGCAGCCGTGGCAGATACCCAGATCAGGAGACGTGCAGAGCTGCCGCAGGGTGGCAGGTGCGATGAGAGGCGTGCCTGAGGCAAGGGGGAAGATTCGAGGGAGACTCGGGAGGAACTGGGGTGTCCAGCACTGTGACCAGGAAGGGGAAGGAAGGCCCCGGCAGTGTGCCAGCCCCGAGCTGGCGCTTTCTCTCTGTTTATGGCTCTTGGGAGCCTTAAGATCATGAAGTCAAACAGTATAGAGGCGTTTTCTTCAGACACCACGGATTTGTTTCATAATAAGTGAAGACCTTGAGGCACAGAGAGCAGCACTGGCGGGCCCAGTTGATGAGTGACATTCTGGAGTTTTCCAGAACTTTCTCTCCCCTGTTTAGTGTGGAGGTGAATATGACCAGGGCAGCCCAAGAGAAGCCTCGTCCCTGAGATCTCACAGGACTCTCCACAGGGTGAACCTCGCCCAAAGCTGAGCAGTGACACGGGGACTCTGCTGCGGACTCCTTACCTTGTGAGTGGGGATGGCATGAGGAGATACTCACTCGTGGTGATACGCGGCCACCAGAGGGTTTAAACTGTTTTTTTTTTTTTCTGCGAGTTAGCCATTTTAGTTGGTCTAGCATACAGGTATCTACTTTATTATATTTATTATAATTTATTTATTCACTTATTTATTATTCATTTACTTATGTATTTGCTGTTGATTTATGGTACTAGGAATCAGGCTCAGGGAACTTCACACTGAGTTACATCTCTAGTTCTTTTCTTTTTCTTTTTCTTTTTTTTGACAGAGGATCTCCCTAAATTGCCCAGGGCCTTAAACTTGGTGATCCTCCTGCCTCAGCCTCACTAGAGTGCTTAAATTAAAGGTGTGTTACTGTCAGCACATCTCTGCCCCAATTTTAAGACACTGATCCTCAAATTACAGATATTTCTATGCTTAACATTTTTTAAACATAGGACATTAACTTCTTCCCGTGCCTTTGTTTGTGTTTTCAAGATAGTTTCTCTCTCTGTAGCCCAGATTGGTCCTGAACTCACTATGCAGCCCAGGTGGCCTCAAACTCACAGCAATCTTCCTTCCTTAGCCTCCTGAGTCCTGGGATTACAGGTGTACGCCACCATATCCAGTTGTTATGCGGTTCTGGGGAACTGAACCCAGGGCCTTTGTGCATGTGCCCTTCCTGTGCCTGCTTAGCGACATGCTTGGGTCGTTCCCTGCACTTCTGTCTGCCCATATCCATATCCATCTGCCTGTCACCTGTGTATGTGCTTGTGGCAGTGCTGGGCCTGAGCCCAGGGCCTCTCAGATTCTGAGCAGGGTGGGGCAGGCAGGGCAGGCTCTTCCTGCTTCCCTCCTACCCCTGCCCTGGGTGCCCTGGGTGCCCAGGGTGGGGGCGGGGGGTGGGCCACGATTTTCCTCACCTTTGGGTTCAGTTATGTCCTAAAATGCATTCCAGTGTGACAGTGTGGTCCTGGATGCTGTGTGCAAAATACAGTTAGGCTGCAAACACTTGACCTGAAAAGATCCTTTATCCGAAATGCCTGCCATGAGAAATGTCTCAGAATTTTTTCAGATTTTTGGAACATTTACATATCTGTAAATGAGATCTCTTGAGGGGCCAGGACCCACATCAAAGCCCCAAGTCCATTTATATTTCATATAAGCCTTGCATTCATTCATAGGTAAATACTATAAACAGTATTTTTAGTTTTACTACTGTATTTATTTTTATGATACTGGGAATTAAACACAGGGCCTTTGTTCTGAGCTACACCCCTGGCCCCTTTATCTTGTTCGAGACAGAGTCTCACTAAGTTGCCCAGTTGCCCACTCTGAACTCAAACTTGAGATCCTCCTGCCTCAGCCTCCCAGAGCTCTGGGATGACAGGCCTACCCCACTGGGCTGGGGGAACATTTTTAGTTTTGGTATCTGCATTCTGACTGTGACCTGTTCCATGAGGTTAGGTGTTGAACTTTTACTGGTGGTGTTACGGCGGTACAAAATTTGCAGATCTTAAAGAACTTGAATTTTTCAGATTTCAGGCTATGGATGCTCAACTTGTTAAGTACTAGGTCTGCTACAGTTTGGATCATGAGTGTCCCCAAAAAGCCTCATGTATTGGGAACTGTGTGTTCTTAGGAGGTAAAGCCTGGCTGGAAGGGGCATATGTTTGGGGTTTGACCTGGAAGGATTGTGTCACTTTGTTGGGACTAGGGGTACCCAAGGCAGAGCTTTCAGGTGTGTGTTGTTGGCTTGTGGCCTGGAAGGTGAGAGGGGTAACCTCTCTTCTATCCCCCCAACTGGCAGCTGGAATTAAGCACAAGAAGAAAGAAGAAACATTGTTGCAGTTTCTTGGGGGGTGGGAAGTGGGGTGCTCTAGTCTTGATTGAGTCTCTACACTCTGATTGGCTCCGGCTTCTCTTGGCTTCTGTTTGCAATGTAGTGAACACTGCTCCAGCCTCTGTCTCAGCGCCGTGTGAAACTGTGAGCTAAGTGAACCTTCCCTCCCATAACACGCAGATTCCAGGTATTTTGTCACAGCAACAAGTAGGTAACTAGGATAAGGTCTAATCAAAAAAAAACAGAACGTTTAAAATTTTAAAAATACTACAGCACAAGACACTAGCCAAGAGACCTCCACAAAACCTCCCCCTCACTGTAAACACACCCATCCCATCATCCTGGCTGCTTCAGGGTGCATTCTGGGAGTCCTCTGTCCTGAGTATCTATCCTTGGGCTGTCATGGCTGCCTCGGTGACCTGAATCCATCCCAAATGTTGACCTTTCATGGTCACTTTGGGGATGTGTCGGAAATCACACAGTGCTGTATCTGAGGTAGTCCCAGCACTCTGGTAGGATGAGGCAGGAGGATCTCAAGTTCAAACTCTCCCTGAGCAATTTATTAACTTAGTGAGACCTCCTCTCAAAATTAAATATACAGAGGACTGGTGCTACAGCTCAGTGGGATGCCCGACTTTGATCTCCAGGACCACCAAAGCAAAACAAATCAGTAAACAGAAAAACTCGCCTATAGACAAGTCATTAGGGGACGCGGGAAATGTACTGCTTTCTTGACTTAAAAATCTTTGTTTTTCTTCATAGATTAGAAATAAGCTTTAAAAAAATAATATTTAACTTTTAGGAGATGTTTTAAAAGTTACAGATTACCTTGCTGAGTGCTCAGTCTGAACAGATGTAGTTGCTGGGGTGGGTGGTGGGTGGGGGAGGGCACCTGGTGGGGAACTACACCCCAGAACTGGCCAGAGTTCAGGGTCCAGGGATGGCCCCAAATGAGAGCTTTGCTTCGTGTTGACTTTGGTGTTGTTTTGTGACATTGAGTATTGAGCCGAGGACCCCTGTGCCGAGCTACATCCCCAGACATTTTTTTAAACATTTACTTTGAGACAGAGTCTAAGTCACCCAAGCTGGGCTGGAATTTGCTATCCTCCTGCCTCAGCTTCCACAGTGCTGGGGTGACAGCCCAAGCCACCGGCCCAGACCTGGCACCTGTTTTCACCTAGAAGCCGCAGCCAGCCAGGCCGGGTGAGCTGTCCACAGAGCAGTGAGTGGGCCTTGAACCTTTCCTGGTTGAGGTCTGTGTTGAGAACACCCAGGTACCAGATGCTGGACCTCACCTGGGAAGTGGGCCCCGGGTCCCCTTGGCAGGTGGGAATCTGGCTCTCAGAGCACGGCTGACAGGTGGCACCTGTGGGACTCCAGCTCTTCCCTAGGCACCGGCCTGAGGTTAGCAAGCCCAGGTCAAAAGACTGAAGTGGGGGGTGGGGGAGTACTGAAGAAGAGAAAGGTGTGTGGCCCATCTTCCCAGCACTCTGGGAGGCTGAGACAGGAGGAGGACAAAGTTAGAGCCTGGACAGCGTACCAACTTAGGGAAGGCCTGTCTCAAAATTAAAATTTATTTTTTAAAAAGGGGGTGGCTGGGGATGTAAATCAGGGTGAATGCCCTGTGATTGAGCCTTGGTACTGGAAAAGAGAGAGGGAGAGAGGGAGACAGAGAGAGGGTACGGTGTCACGTGCCAATACAGCGGTGAGCTCTTTAACTCAAAACAAGACGCCTCCTTCGATGACCAGGAGAAGCAGGTGGTGCCCACAGCCTGGACCTGCCCTGCCCCGCAGCCTGCTGGCCTGGGCCATGGCTCTGCTGCTCCCAGCCTTCCTGCGGGGCTGCTGCCCAGGAGCAAGCCCCATGCCCGCCTTGGCAAGCCGCCTAAGGTCGCTCCACCTCTGCCGGGCACGGCTGGGCTGTTTTAGCATCTTCCCACTGTGCGTCAGGAGCTCTGGGGCTCAGTCCTCCCGTCTGTGAAGTGGGATGCTGGTCCCTGGCTGGGTCTCTGAAAGCATCCCAGGTCGTGCGTTCCCTGGGTCTCGACACACCTTCCATCTGGGGACAGACCGAGTGACCCTAGGTTTCTACTCTGAAGAGGTGACCAAAACCCGCGGTGAATGTTTACACTTAAAAAAAATTACACCGAAAGACGCACATCCAGAATCCGCCCCCCGGGCGCGGCCCCGGCTCGCGCACCGGCCTCAAGTGCTGGCTGCACTCTGGAGCGGGCCCTGTCATCCTGCCAGCCCTGGGACTCACTTAGCAGGTGAGGTCACCCCGGAGACGGGGCTCTGAGGTCCCCTCTACTTCTTACATCCCTTTTCTTCCCGTTTCTCTCTTCTCCCCTTCCTCCGTTCCCTCTACTCCTTTGCCTCTTTCCTGTATGTCTCTCTCTCGCTGTCTCCTCAGGTAACAGGCCTGTGGCCTGTGCCAAGCCCACACTGACCCGTGGCCACAGGCAGAGGCCCGTGTCCCCAGATCACCCAGGTGATGTGTTTTGGGGTTCTTTCCCCTGCATTCTGGGGTAGGGACTATATCTGTCATGGTGCCTGGGCAGCGAGAAGGCTCGACCAAAGCCCGGGCCTGGCACTGCTGGTGGCTCCGTGCCCGTGTGTGGACGCAGCAGCCCTGAGGGTGGACCCAGGAGCCACCACGGGCTGAGCCTGCTGGGCACTAGGCTCCAGTTTCACAGGTCCAGGCGTCTGCCAGGAGGACGCCCGGGCCCTATTTTGAGAGTCACAACAGGCACTCAAGTGTCATATTTTCAAAGGGGAATTAAAGGCACCATGGCCCAGCCCCGAGTGCCGTGAACACGCCACCCTGGCCTAGGGTGCATGTGCTGGCTGAGGGGGCTGAGGGTCTTTGGACAATATCACCCTCAGTGGAGTGTTGGTTCTGCTGATTTGGGGGCACTGAAAGGGCAGTGGACAGAGGCAGAAATGGGTGTGTTTGCTGATTACTCTGAGGTAGTAAGCTTGTGGGGTTTTTTTTTGTGGGGGAGGGCATTGTCTGTGTTCTGCAGTAGGAAAAGTGAACAGGGCCTGGTGCATGCCAGGTAATGTGTCCTGTGGAGCCATGCCCAGCCCTGTCCGTCTGTCTGCCTTGCACTACTGGGAATTGAACTGAAGGCCTCGTGTGTACTCAGCAGGCACCTACTGCAGAGCTCCATCCAGCCCTTTATAAAATTCTATTTTGATTGATTAATTAATTGAGCAGTAGTGGACATTGAACCCAGAGCCTGTGCGTGGGAGGTTTCACAGCAAACTCCATCCCAAGCCCACTTTTTATTTTTGACTTTGAGATGAGGGTCTCATTATGCTGCTAAGTTAACCAAAACAGTGTCAAATTTGGGATTGCCCTGCCTCAGCCTCCCAGGAGCACTGAGGTAACTGTGCCCAGCTCCTCTACACAGCAAACAGGAACAATGTCTGTTAGCAGAATGGCAATGCAGCCGTCATAAGGAGTCACCCGGTTAGACAGCAGTGTGGGGTGGGGACACTCTGGGGCAGGCCCCTGTGTGACTCGCAGTGTCTCGCTGCACTGCGGGGGGGGCCCACTTTCCCAAGGCCTCCAGTGGGCTCGGCTGTCGCTGCCAGCTTTGGCTGCCTAGTCAGATTTCAAGGCCTTCGCCTCCTTACAAAAGCAGAGGGAAGGAGAGAGGCCTTATCCCCCTGCGACGCAGCTGCTGCCCCAGCCCCATGGCTTTATCTTAGGTATCTCAGGATTCCGCTGTGCCGCTTCTGTTTCTCCGCACTTGGTAGAAGGAACTTTATACACCTCTTTCTTCTCTTTTCTCCCCCCTCAAGGAAAAAAAAAAAGCCCCCATTGTGTAGCTGGGCAAAATCTAACCACGTCCCTTCCTGTCTCCCCTGGCTTCGCCTCCTGGGCCGGACCCTGTTCAGCCTGCCTGGGGGTGTGGCAGGGGTTGACTTTGCTGACTAGTGGCTGGTTCTGTTCGTGGATCCTGAGGAAAGTGTGAGCTGTACCGTGGCACTTTCTGTGTGTGCGTGTTGTGGTAGCAGGGACCGAGCCCAGGGCCTTTGTACACCCTAGTCCATTTTATTTATTTATATATTTATTTTGATTTTGAGACAAGAGTCTCACTGCCCGGACTGGGCTGCAGCTGGCAGTCCTCCTGCCTCAGCCTCCCAGAGTGCTGGGAGGGCAGACCTGTGCCATCCGCTGAAGTCACTTAATCTGTACTTGGTCCTGCAGAGAAGAGGTGGGTGTTGGCCCCATGGTACAGGTGAGACAGGAGGGGCCACAGGTTAAATGCCATGCTGTCCCCTCGCTCAACCCTGGCGGCGCTGAGGTGGGAACCCAGGCAGTGACAGCCTGTTCTCTGTCACTTCCCGGGTCCTCTCTCCCGCCCTGTGCCTGATGGTTGTGCCGACCCCACATGCGACCTAGCTACCATCTCCTATGGAGTCGTCCGCCTCTGCGACTCCACTGTGCCCCTATCTCCATAGGCTGGAGCAGGGTCAACCCGCAGGGAGAGAATGGCAGGCGGTCAAGTCCTACGGGTGGGGAGGTCAGAGGAGCCTGGCACTGGGGACATGGGGAGGTGGGACCCATGAGCGGTGGGGACACTGTGTACAGGGACCCATTGGCCAGTGGGGCGCTGTGTACGGGGACCTGTGAGCAACAGGGGACGCTGTGTATGGGGACCTGTGGGCGGTAGGGACACTGTGTCAGAGGACCCGTGAGTGGTGGGGATGCTGTGTATGGGGTGGCATCAGTGGGTGGTGGGGACATTGTGTATGGGGATCCATGGATGGTCCGGACACTGTACAAGGACCAGTGGGCGGTGGGGACAGTGTGTACAGAGACTAGTGGGCGGTGGGGACACTGTGCATGAGGTGGCATCAGTGGGCGGTGGGGACATTGGGGGGCGGGGATCAGTGTGTGTTAGTGACAGTGTGGCTAGAGGGTGATTTCCTAGAAGTTTGTCCTCAGCCACTGGGTACAGGACTCAGAAGGGGCTGAGGTGGTGAGGAAGGTTCCCGGAGGAGCCACCCCGACGGGGCTGAGAGCAGCGCGCAGCCGGGCAACTGGGCAGCCGGGGCCTTGCTGAGTGTGCCTGGGGCAGAGGAGGAGGTAGCCCCTAGGTAGGGTCATGGAGCCCTGCAGGGTGGCAGGCATAGTGGCAGGCAGCACCTTGTGGGACCCCAGGGCCTGCGGCCCAAGGACCTGAGACACTTCCAGGCCTGGGGAGCCGGGTGGCCGTGAGCACAGCATATGAAATCAGGAGAGGCAACCTGATCCTTCCCCAAATCTGTCCCCTCGCAGAGGGCCTGGAGGCCTTGCGTGTGTCTCTCAGTTTGAGTCCTGGGCCACTGCTCTAGGGTAGAAAACTCAAGCCTGTCATCCCAGCACTCTGGGAGGCTGAGACAGGAGGATCCCAAGCCCAGCCTGGGCAACTTGGCAACCCAGTGAGACCTTGTCTCAAAATCAAAAACAGTAATAGGCCGGGGATATAGCTCTGTGTGCAGGCCCTGGGCTCAATCTCCAATACTGCACAGTTTTTAAAAATGATTTTAAAAAGAGAAGAAGAGAAAGAAATCAAATGTGTGTTTCAAGCTTGCAAAGCCATGCTGTTCCCTGAACACTGGCTGCCGGGAAACTCTGCGCTTCTGGCTGTACAGCCTGGGCAAGGAGGGGACAGCCGGAGCCAGCAGGGAGAAGGCGCCGCACGGGCCAGGGCTGATGGAGAATCACTGTGCAAGCCCAGCACATGCCAAGGAGCTCAGGGCAGTGGTGCTCACGGGTCCGGCCAGTCCCTGGGGGGTAGGAGGAGGATCACACTTGCGGAAGGGAGCCAAGGGCTGCCAGGCCTCCTTCCCGAGGGCTCTGCCCACCCCATTCATCCTATCTATTTTGTGATACCAGAGTGATGAGGCAAATCCCCAGCCTGTTTTTGGTTTTGATTTTGACACAGGGTCTCACTAAGTTGCCCAGGTTGTTATAGAACCTTTGCTTCTCCTGCCTCAGCCTCCCAAAGTGCTGGGATGAGCAGACCTGCCCCACCACCCCTGCTGGGTCCGGCAGGTTTTTCTTTCTTCAGACCACAGCGCTTGTGACATGGGACAAGGGGTTCAGGAGGGCTATTTCTCTGTCTTTTTGCAGAAGGACTTGTGGTATCAGGGCAGGAGCACAGGGCCGTGCATCCATCACTTGCGGGGAGACCCTGCGACAGGCAGCAGCCCATGGATAAGCCCCAATGGGGCCTGGGGCGAGGTGCCTCTCCCGCACCCCAGGAGCAGTGTCTGTCCTTCAGCTCCTGGGCTGTGCTGGCTGCTGAGGTAGAAAGCCCCCGGCAGTGGGCTGTCCCTCCAGGGGCCCAGCAGGCCGCAGGCCAGCAGGGAGGGGACCCTAAGGACCTGTGCCCACATGGCCTGCTGTCTGGGAATCAGGGAGTCCCCTCTCTTGCCGGCTTACTCCACTTGTTAAGAACGCCCAAAGCCCAGTAAACCAGCACTGCCTTTTCTTTTCTTTTAAAATTTGTATCCTGAAAGGAGATAGCTTTTTTTTCTCGTCACATTCAGCAGTGCAGCAACTCCAGTGTGAATCTGATAGCCCGGCACAGGCAGCACGGGCGGGTGCTCTGGGGTCCCCTTCTTGTTTCCAGGAGTGGACAGTCACTGTAGCTGTGGGGGCAGTCTGGACATCCCTCTGTGAGTGCTGAGGATGGCTAGGAGGCAGCGTTCCCATGGCCACCGGCTCACCCGCCCGTGGGCAGCTTTGCTCAGCGTGTCTTGGAGAACCACACCTAGAAAGTTGGTCGTTTCAGCTAGAGCTGTTGAAAGTCCTCCCCAGCTCAACACGGTGACACTCGCTGTGACCGGGAATTTCCTCCCCAGTGCTGGGGCACTTGCTGCCTGACTGAGCAGACCTATCACAGGGCATCTTGGGGACCTGGCTTCTCTATTTTTGCAAAGATAAAATGGCTTTTAAAATTTTTCTTTGTATTTATTTATTGTGGTACTGAGGATGGAACCCAGGGCATTCCCACTGAGGTATGTCCCCAGCCCGCTTTTATATTATATATTATTTATTAATTTATTGAGACAGGGTCTTGCTCTGTAGTCCAAACTGGTCCTAAACTCACTATGTAGCCCAGAATGGCTTCAAACTCTCAGAAATCCTCTTGCCTCAGCCTCCCAAGTGGTGGAATGACAGATGTGCACCACCACATCTGGCTAATTTTTTATGCAGTGCCACATGTCTGAGGCCAGTCTAGGCTACATAGTGAGTTCAGGACCAGTGTGGGCTACAGAACAAAAACTTGTCGCATGAAAAAAAAAAGATAGAAAGTAAAAGTAGTAAGAACGTTAGGCTTCGTACCTTGTCAGCAACAGAGAAATTTCAAGGGGAGATTCTTAGCCACATATCTTCTACTGTCATGACTTTAAAATGGAAACATTCGTGTGCGTTTCTACCACCCTAATCCAGTCCTGTGACGGGACTTGTGAGGACTGAATATTCCATGTCCGCGCTGCGCTGGGCCGGTGCTCACTCAGGAAGGAGAGCCGAGGAACCCATGCGGGCTGACGTAGAGAAGAGGGGACCCGTGGTGGCCATGAGGAGGCTGGAGCCTCACGGCAGCAGAGGCCCGGGATCCACTGCACAGCGCTCCCCCCTGCGTGGCTGCTCAGCCGCCTCTTCCTTCTCCCGGCCTGCTCTGTGCTTGTCAGGGGTGAAAAAGATGCGGCTGAAGCAGAAGGATCGCAAGTTTGATCCCAACCTGAGCAACTGAGTGACTTCACAGGACCCTGTCTCAAAACCAGAAGTAAAACGTAGGCTGGGATGGAGCTCAGGGTGATACACAGCACCACAACAGAAAGAAGGGAAGGAGGGAAGGAAAGGAAGGAGGAAGGGAGGGAAGAAAATACCTGGAGAGATGGAAGCAGCGCCGAGCAGATGCTGCCATGGGGGCTGTGGTCTGGGGGTCCAGGGAGGCAAGAACGGCCCCATCACATGGAATTTGGGGTCAGTTAAGGGCTCTGCACCCCAGCTTGAGATATGCACCCTCCGGGCCCGACTGAACCTGGTGCTATGCGCTGCTCAGGCTTTGGGGAAGGGGCAGACTTCAAAGCCCAGACGAACCAGCGCCTCTCCCTGCCCCCGGGACGAAGAGGCGTCGCCTCATAGTAGCTTCCTAAGCACCTGATGGTTTAAGCTGAAATCATCTGGGGTGTTGGCGATTGCATTGGAAATGCCAGAGATGTTTTTCTGTCTACTTTCCACCTCATACCTAGTTCCTGCTGGGGCGTGCCCTATGCTTCCACCCCAGGCTCTGCGCCCAGTGACTCACCCCCTTGAGAAGCCCCAGGACCTGCCCTGCTCCCTGCTGGGGTTGGGGAAGAATGCCATGGCTGGCTGTGTGTCCTCCATGGTATGTCATGGCCATGGGCCAGAGCACCTGCCCTGGGCACGTCCGGGCGGAGCCGGCGAGGCCTCAGCTCAAAGGTGGCCTTAGACTCTCTAGAATCCTGCCCACTGAACTGCCCACGTGTCCTGTCATACTCACGTTTCAACTCTGGGTACAATTCCTGACAATGTAGAGGAGGAAGCCGGGCCTGGTGATGCAGGCCTCTCTATCATCCCAGAATTGTGGGAGGCTGAGGCAGGAGAATGACAAGTTTGAGCCCAGCCTGGGCAATTTAGCAACTTAGTGAGACCCTGTCTCAAAATCAGAAGTAAACAACAGGCTGGGTATGTAGCTCAGTGTAAAGGCCCTGGCTCAATCCCCAGGAACCCTAGAAAACAGAAGAGGAAAGGCTTATTTCCGCTTAGAGACTCAGCTATCTCTGTCCAGGCATGGTCAGCCAGCAATGGCAGAAGGCCTGGCGTGGAAGAGAGCTGTCCACCCCATGGTGGCCAGGAAGCGGAGAGAGAAGGGAGGATCTGGGGACAAGAACACACCTTCTACACCACACCTCCAGTGACCCGCCTCCAGCCAGACCCACCTCCTCACAGCCCAGGAAGCCACCCATGGATGAATCACAGATGAGCATACTGCCCAGGACCCAGTCACATTTCACACACGGGACTTTAGGGGGCGTTTCAGACCTGAATGTGACGCACTCCTTAATCTCTGTGTACCTGCACAGGAAGGTGTCACCTGTATGGTAGTGCTCCTAATGTTTCTGGACCAGTGAAGAGGACTTGAGGTCCCCATGTAGACTGCAGAGAATTCTGGGTTGCCCAGGGATGGTGTTTTCTGGAGGTCACTGTCTGGGTGGTCAGTAGGTCAGCACCTATACTGAGAAGAGCCCGGCTTGTAGGCCCAGAGCAGGGAAGGTGGAATCTGCCCAGCCCGTGGCGTTGTGCCTTTTGTCTCTGAGAATTATCCTCTCCACACCTCTTACCCTACAACCGTATCAACTGGCCCGGCCCATCTCGGCACCCATGGTGTCCCAGCCACTTGCTCATCACTGGGACACAATTTACCCAATCCCCACAACCTGAGGAAGGAGTTGCAGGAGGTATCGACCCACTCACGGGTACCCAGAGATGGCAGAAGCACATGGTAGATGCCCAGCTGGAGAGAAGCTGGTCATCTGGGAACTGGAAGCAGAGAGAGTAAAGGAAGGGTGGAGCTTGAGCATGAGGAATATACTTCCAGGTCATGTCCCAGTGATTCACCCCTTCCAGGTCAAGCCCATCTCTTAACAGCACAGAAAATCAATGGATGGACCCCCATAATCGAATCTCCTTCCGAGCATGAGGCTTTGGGGGACATTCCAGATCCCATAACACTATCGCAGATGCACAAACCTTTCTCCTTTTTAAAGTTAAGTTCGACTTTCGTGTGTTTACTGAATTTTCCCAATCCATTCTCCTGTGTGTGCAAAGGTACTAGGCAGCTTGATCTCTGGTACCCCCAAGCACCCCAAAATTGTACTTAAATTTTTTCAGCATATTGTTCAATTTTACCTTGTATACTGACTTTAAAAAGACCATCCAATTTGCCATGTATTTCTGAAGAGCAACAAAGGAACTCTAAGAACAGGTGATGGGGCGGGGTCGGGGGCGGGAGCAAGAACATCCAGGGCTCCTGTCTGTCCATCCCGCAGGAGGAAGACGAAGGCCCGCGCTCCGCCACCTCCCGGGAAGCCGGCCATGACCACCGTCCCTGGAGGACAGAAGCCTCCCCGTGATGCGGCCCGCGGCTCCCAGCAGAGCCTCAGCCACGTGCAGGAGGCCCTGCACAGCAGCGCCCTGGATGTCACCGTGGTCCTGCCCAGCGGGCTGGAGAAGCAGAGTGCGATCAGCGGGAGGTAGGAGGGAGCTTGGGGCGCTCCGGGTGGGAGGCGATGAAGGGGGCCATCGGGGTAGTGGGCGTTCTTCTGAGTCAGGTATGACCCCAGAGAGGGCCCCCCAGTGTAAACCTGGGTCTGGGTACACCCTAGGACTACCTCACCAGTCCCCAAGGGTATAAATCTGGGTCTAGGTCATACCTCAGGACAGCCTCAAGTTGTCTCCCCTTGGTTTGTCAATCATGACATGTCAAGTGATGTCGTGAGCCTGTCGTCCCAGCACTCTGGAGGCTGAGACAGAAGGATCACAAGTGCAAGACCACGCTGGGTGTTTACTTCCCTGCTCTTCCACTGGATGGCATCTGGAAGTAGCATTGACTGTGTGTGCGTCTGTGTTGCGGGGCAGGGGGCGTTGCAGTGCTGGGGATCAAGCCTGGGGCCTCCCCCCAGTTATAACCCCAGCCTATTTTTTTGAGACAAGGTCTCACAGTTGGTAAGGTGCCCAGGTCAGGCTCAATCTCAGAATCCTCCTGCCTCAGCCTCACAGAGTCCTGGGATGTCACACATAACCCACTCTGTCAGCTGTAGAACTGGATGCCTTCCAGAAGGCAGGCCTCGTCCAGTTAGCGACCACCACGACCTCCGCCCCGCAGCCACTTGATGAGCCCTTTCCGAGGCAGGTGGCAGCTGCCTGGCCCGAGGCCAGCTCTCTGGACAATGACACTGTCCCTCTGCATGCCACTTGAGAATCAGTCAGGACCTGGGCTCTGTGAAAGTGGGTTCTGGGGAGAAACTCCAGCCTCAAAGCCACAGTCCCGTGCGTGGCTCCAGTGCTCCCTGGCTCCGGTGTCCTCGGGCCCGTGTGGCTTCCAACTTTATTTTGTATGTGGTGCACACAGTACCTAGGCCAGTCTTATCAATACAGACTTCGGCTTCCATCTTGCTGGCCTTGGGCTGTGGGGCTGGATTCTGTCACAGGCTGCTCCACCCCGTCACACCACAGCGGACCTCGCCCAGAACTCAGGGACTCATGCTAGCCTGGGTCCCACCCAAGAAACTAGGCCAGATCCATTTAGGGTCTGATTGCATGTGGATTCAGTTTATGATTTTATCAGACAGTAGCTACTTCCCAGGAACTTGTCTGCCTGGCCACGGCACGACCCACAAGTCCACACACAGGCCGGAATGTGTGAAAAAGTCCAGTGGTTTTCAAAGTGGGGACCCTGGAGGTACCCCACTGATGGGTGTCACCTGAGAACTTGTGAAAATGATTTACGACAGCCCATCTGAGAGGTTGAGAGGCAAGAGGATCTCAAGTTCGAGCCCAGTCTGGGCAACGTAGCGATTTAGCACAATGGTGTCTGAAAAGTGAGAAAATCAAAACGGGATGGGGGTGTTGATCCCTGTTGAAGGTCCTGGGCTGGATCTCCGAGAGAGAGAGAGAGAGAGAGAGAGAGAGAGAGAGAGAGAGAGAGAGAGAGAGCGCAGACAATTTTCAGCCCCACCCCACCCTAGGAAGTCAGAACCAGGGGCTGGGCAGTATGCTGAGGTTTCAGATGTCACCAGATGCTTCTGGGGTGCACATATCTGTCTCTGCCAGCTGTCAGCAAAGGACCTGATGTGGACCTAGGGCCCCAGTAGCCTTAGGGTGCAGAGCCAAGGACAGGGACTGCAGACAGATTTGTAGACACAGCCCAAGAAAGGGCCATATAAGCTTGATCACCAGGGATGAGGCGCATTCCTCAGTTCATTTGCACAGGGCATGGCTGAAGACCTGGCAGGACAGCAGGCTGTGATCTACAGAGATGCTCCCCTATCAGAAGAGGGCCATGTAACTGATTTCATGGTGGTGCAGCCTGGCATCCCTGTACTCTGCGAGGCTGAGGCAGGAGGATCACAAATTCTTATCCAACCTGGGCAGCTTAACAAATCAGTGAGATCCCATCTCAAAATCAAAACCAAACATGGGCTAGGATGTAGTTCAGTGTGATTCAATCCCCAATACCAAAAAAAGGGGGGGGGGAGACTAGGGGTGCAGGTCATTGGTTAGAGCACTTCCCTCGCACACACGAGGCCCAGGGTTTGATTTCTCAGCACCATATAAAAATTACCCAGGAATGTGGCCCATGCTTGTAATCTCAACACTAAAGAGGCTGAAACAGGAGGATTACTGCGAGATCAAAGCCAGCCTGGACCACAGAGTAAAACCCTGTCTCCAAAAAAAAAAAAAAAACCACCACTCAGTGAGACCCAGAGGCCAGAGGAATGGTGAGCCCAGGGTGAAGGGTGGAAATGACAGCAAAGTAATTCACCCTCTCAGGATCCTGGCACTGTGCCTGCCACGCAAGGCCACCCATGCCACATCACCTTGTGACAGAGCAGCCGTGCCGAGGTCAGAAAAGTCGTGTGGGTGGTACAGATCCCACTCCGACGTGCTGTCCCTGAGCGGCCCCACTGCCCCAGTGCTGCTGCGGGAGGGTGCCCAGAGCCCACTCAGTGACAGTGGGTGCCCAGGAGTTGCGGATGGGGTAGCCAGGGCCCCTCTCCCCACCCCCTCACCTTCCCCACCCCCCATCCCCAACCACTTCATCCTCACCCCCTCATCCCCCCACCTAGACCCTGTAGGACTTGACTGAGAGGGCCACACCCAGCCCCTAGTGCATCTCCGAATGCTGTCTCACCCAGGCTCCAGAAGGCACCTGTAGCACAGTAGCCCAGTGACCTACTGAGATCGGAGGACAGATACAGGTGACACCTGGGTAGGGAAGTCACTGGTACTTTGTTCACAGGTGACAGGAGGCAGGTTGGAGTCTGAAGGATCTGGAAAGGAGACCTACAGGAAGCACAGGCCTGGTGGCACAGGCCTGTCATCCCAGCACTCTGGGAGGCTGAGGCAGGAGGATTTAAAGTTCAAGCCCAAACTGGTCAACACAGTAACTTAATAAAGCCATGTCTCAAAAACATCAAAAATTTAAAAATAAATAAATAAAGATCTGGGTATGTAGCACATCACAGTGTGAAGGCCTTGGGTTCAATCCCTAGGGCCCAAAACAGATAAAATTTTGGCCAGTAGGTTAAAGCTGCGGAACAACCCAGCAGAGACACAGGGCCGCCCACCCTGGCCTGGCACAGCTGCCCAAGAGCCTGGGGTGAGAAGGGAGCTGCAGTTCTGGCCCACTTTCTAGTTTTCACTTTCACACAGGATCTGGCTGAGTCACTACGCTGCCTAGCTGAGCTCCAAGCTGCAGGTCCTCCTGCCTCAGCCGCCCAGGGAGCTGGGGTGACTGGCCCCGGGGCCTGGCCTGGATTCCAACCATTTCCCACAGCTGATCTCCGTGTCTTTCCTCATGCTGTTGATGAGTGCTAGGAAGGCTACACAGTCATGCGTGAGACATTAACGAGGTGCCCTTGTCCTTCCTCGGTGGCAGTCTCATCCTGCTTTCTATCCACCGCTCCGGCCCTGCCCTGCCCCTACGCTGCCGGGCAAGAGGAGGGAGAGTACAGACAGACATCTCTAACGGTCATGATGTGTCCTCCCTCCGCAGCCACGCCATGATGGACCTGCTGGTGGACCTGTGCCGGCAGAACCACCTCAACCCGTCCCACCACGCGCTGGAGGTCCGCTCTGCAGACACGCAACAGCCTCTGAGTTTTAAGCCGAACACTTTGCTGGGGACTCTGAATGTGCACACGGTGTTTCTGAAAGAGAAACTTCCTGAGGAGAAGGGGAAACCTGGCCCACTTAAGGTCCCCGAGGTCAGTCACTCGCAGACACCCGTGGGGACCAGCGTGCGTGCACACAGCCAGGGTGGCTTCTCCCCTCTCTGCCACACAAAGAGCCTTTGTCCTGCCCAGCGGTGCTCACGCTCAGTGGGCTTTTTAGAGGAGACAGAACTCTCTCCCTCCCTCCCTCCCTCCCTCCCTCCCTCCCTTCCTTCCTTCCTTCCTTCCTTCCCTCCTTCCTTCCTGGTAGTGGGCATAGAGCCCAGGCCCATCACACTGAATTCTCCATCCCCCAGCCCATTTTTATTTTTATTTTTGAGACAGGGTGTCCCTAATCACTAAATTTCCCAGGCTGGGTCCACACTTGCAGATCCTCCCGTCTCAGTCTCCCATGAGTGCTGGGGTGACAGGCCTGTGCTGTCACCCTCAGCTTTAATTAACCTTTACTGTACTTTCAATGAGACTTTGAAATGCATCTTTAGCTCCATTAAAAATCAATGCCATTTTACTGTTTTTAGAGTTTCAGAAGATCTGCTTCACTTTCTTGTTCTTAGAAATGACAATTTGGCCAGCAGTTTGTCTTCTGTGAATTTCTAGGTGCCAAGGAATACTAAATTCTAATCATTGCCTTTTGATACTGTATCAGCAGAGGGCTTTTCCCCCTAGTGTTCAAACAAAATCAACATTCAAAGTAGAGGGGCCTTCCTGTATCTCCTGTGGTCCACCTGCCCTTGTGGTGGAAGGAAAGGCAGCTCGGGATGTTTGCACCGAGCTACTTTCACGGCCCTTTTTGTATCCTTGAGACGGGTTTCACCAAGTCATTAAGTTAAGCTGCCCAGGCTGGCTCAAGCTGTAGACTCTCCTGCCTCAGCCTCCCAGATAGCCAGGGTGACAGGCCTGTGCCCCTGGACCCAGCAGAGCCTTGTTCATACACCATAGCTCCCTGACCTTCCTGGTCCCCATGTGCATGGCTCCACTTAGAGAATCGGGATGGGCAGCACAGGGTCCCACCTTTCTCCCTAAATCCATCCCTATCGTGATCACTGAGCCTCACCACTCAGACCAGAAGGGACCCTGAGGCTTTTCTCAGTCACCCTGGATGCCGTCATAAGAACCCAGCTCGCCTAGAGCATCTTAGTACCCAGCAGTGGCCAGGGCACTGAGCCCAGCAGAGCACATTCCAGATGGCCACTTCGTCTATGGTGTCAAGGCTGCCTGAGCCACTGCATGGCTTTCATCCTAGCATGTGTCTGTTATTTGGAGAAGGTAAAATATATTCTTAGTTTAAAATGTGTGTGTGTGTGTGTGTGTGTGTGTGTGTGTGCACGTGGAAATACTCACATTATATTGGCATCATGTTTTCAATTTTTTTTTCCTGTGCTGGGGATTGCACTCAGCAGCCCATGAATGCCAAACAAGCACTCTACCGTGGCCCTTTTTATTTTTATTTTTTATTCTGAGGTGAGATTTTACTAAGCTGTGCAGAGTGGCCTTGAATTTGAGATCCTCCTGCTTCTACCTCCTAAGTTGCTGGGATTACAGACATGAAATACTGAAATACTGAATCAGGCTATTTTGATTACTTTCTTTTTTTTTTTTTTTTCTTTTTTTTAAGACAGGGTCTCACTCTGGTCCGGAACTCACCATGTAGCTCAGGCTGGCCTTGAAACCCACAATTCTCCTGCCTCAGTCTCTAGAGCGCTGGAATTATAGGTGTGCACCGCCACACCCAACTAATCTTTCTGTGGTGCAGGTGAACAGAAGTCAGGCCCTTGCACATGCTAAGCAAGTGCAAAAATTTTATGTTTTGTCTTATGTGAATTTTTCTTTAAATTATTCATACTAGCATAAAAGGGTCCAGGGACATTAAAGGCCCTGCGTTCAATCCCTAGTACTGCAAAAATGAACACACCCATACATGAAGCAGAGGGGCGGCTCCTGCGTGAAGATGTACTCACTGGGTCCTCTCGTCTGTGCTCTTCCCAGAAGTCCGTGCGCCTGGTGGTGAACTACCTGCGGACGCAGAAAGCCGTGGTGCGCGTGAGCCCCGACGTGCCCCTGAGCAGCATCCTGCCAGTCATCTGCGCCAAGTGCGAGGTCAGCCCCGAGCACGTGGTTCTGCTCCGCGACAATGTGGCTGGGGAGGAGCTGCAGTTGTCCAAGTCCCTGAACGAGCTGGGGATCAAGGAGCTGTACGCCTGGGACAACCGGAGAGGTGAGGCCGGCTGTCCCACGCCCTGGTCCCCTGCCCTGGGGCAGATCTTCCAGAAACAAGGATTTTTGTATGGGGGTTAAACTGGGCAACAACAACAACAACAACAACAAAACCTGGCCTCTTTTCTCCTTCTTCTTTTTGAGACAGGGTTTCGCTCTGTAGTCTAGGGTGATCCTGAACTCATTATGTAGCCAGGCCGGCCTTGAGCTCACAGCAATCCTCCTGCCTCAGCTCCCCAAGGCTACAGTGCAAGCATGTGCCAAGGTGCTCAGCTGATTTTTTAAATGGTCCAAAGTCTATGAAAACAATATGATATATGTGGTCTTTAAGAGCAGGGCCACGGAAGAGAAGCCTGGAAACAGCATTATTGTACAGTGAGATGCAGGAGAATAAAACATGAAAAAATACAGTTATCACCAAATAAAACTATGAAACATTTATATGTTCAGGAGAAAAAATCCAAGATTTTTAAAGACTACTAATTTATAATACTCTGAAGAAAACTAAAATTTTCAGTTACTAAAGCCACAAACAGAACGAGCATCATTTTTATTTTTTAGATTTTTTTAAACTCTGGCATCTGTGATACTTAGCCATTGCATTTGCCTGGGGGTTGATCCCGACATGCCCGCTCCATGACCAGTTTTACATGCCTTTTATGGCCTTCCTGCCTCCTCTCAGCCCCAGATTCCCTCCCCATCTCCACAGAGTCTTCTCAGCTAATTTTTTTTGGGGGGAACAGGGTCTCGCTCTATAGTCTAGGCTGGTCCTGAACTCACTATGTGGCCCAGGCTAGCCTTGGATTCAGCAATTCTCCTGCCTCCGCCTCCCGAGTGCTGAGATTAACGCATCCACCATTCCCAGCTTGTGTGATACTTGCTAAAGTACTTTAACTCCTGAACTATTCCTCCCACCCTCCACAGATAATTTTTTGTGTGGTGCTAGGGAGCAGTCCCAGGGCCGTGCGCACACGGGGCAAGGGCTCTGACCACTGCGTGGCACTCCCAGCCCTTGGCTTCTTGTTTTATTCTTCTCAGTTGGAATTTTGCCTCTTTCCTCCCAGCTCTCAACACGACGGCCACCGCATTAGCTGTGTGCCTGCCAGTTATTCCTGTTCGGAGTGAACGCTGGAGACCACGGGTAACCGGGCTCGGCCTGAGGGCGACACGCTCATGTCTCCATGCTTTCTGCTCTCCTCGTGAGCTCTGCTAGGTCACGGGCAAAACACGATGAGGGGCACTGAGACCCCGGACCCTCGCTCTCCACATCTCGGGGCTCTCCACATCTCGGTTTCCCTTTCTGGCTGGGCCCCAGGCCTGCTTCTGGGTTCCCTGACACTACTTATATGCAAGGCCAGTGTCAGGAAAGCATTGAGCACTTGGGGCCCAGTGGCCCAGGCCCATCATCCCAGCACTCTGGGAGGCTGAGGCAGGAGGATTGCAAGTTGGAGCCCAGCCTCTGCACCTTGGTGACTTAACAAGATCCTATCTCAAAAAATAAATAAATAAAAATAAAAATTTTATATATATAAATAAGAACAGGCGGGGGACGCAGGTCGGTGGCCAGGCCCTGGGCGCTGTGGCAGAGCTGTCCTGGTGGAGCCCTGCAGTGGCAGCGGTGCAGAAGCCAGAGGCTTTGCTGTCCCCTAGGTGCACAGTGGGGCCTAGCAGCCTGCATGCTGCCACCTAGAGGACAGGCCGTGAGCTGAGCGCGAGCCAGCTGTGCAGGAGGCTGTCCCTGCCTGGGATGCACAGCACCCTCTGTGAGGCTTACGGGGTCCTGGGCTTTGGTCGGGAAGGGTGCCCATTGATCTCGAAGCCGGGCCTCACCCTCACTGCCCACCTCTTCCAGCTCTCCTGACCAAAACCCAGTCCGAGCCATCCTTGAGCTGCCCAGGTACTGTGAGCCCCAAGTGACGTTGCCCTTGCACGGCTCTGGGCCAGGAGGGGCATGGAGGGGACGTGTGTGTGCGTGCAGGGCTGCGTGGGGCTTCAGGAACCTCAGGGTGTCAGGTGGGGGTGGGGGAATTTGCCCAGCTGCTACCAAGCTCTGGTTCACTTCCTGGGGTCCTGCATGTTTGGGAGGAATGCCCCTCGAGTGAGGAGCTGCCATGTGACTCTGACGGTCAGGAGAGATGACAGAGGCTGCCTCACGTAGTCTGAAGGCATGAAGAAGGAATTCTCCATCCCTCCTGCCTGTGCTCACCTGTGCACTTACCTGCCCCAAGGGCCACAGGCTGCAGAACGGGGGCAACGTGAGCTTCAGCTTAGCCCAACTCCCAGGCAGAGTCAGCCCTTCCTGGCCTGGACAAGTGTGCAGGCGACTGATCCAGGATCAGCATGCGGCAGATTTCTTAGAGCTCGTCTCTCTGGCGGTCCCTCTTTAGATAGAGGACTCATATCACGGACATGTCTGCAGCTAGAATGTGTGTATTTGAGACACGGGTGTTCTTACGATGAGAGAGGGTCATTGGGCACATACGTTTGGGGATGTGTCCTTCAAGCATATACAGTGATGTGCAGAGGGACATTGGGAATTTCACGAACCTTTTATACAGATCACTCACCTGTGTACTGTTGCCTAAAGGTTTGTGGGAACACCCAGGAGTCTCTCCATCCCACCGAGTGCAGTCCATCAGCGAAGCTTTCCTCAGCTGTTAGGCCGTGCACATCAGGCAGCTAACGGGGTGTGAGTGCAACTAACGCTGGAACGTGTGCACGCGGGTGTGCGTGGGGAGCTGTGGTGTGGGAGGCCGTGGGTGACCTGGCACCCGTGAGTGTCCTGGCCTGAGCCCCTTGCATGCGGCCCAGGGCTGATTTAAAAAAAAAAAAAAAGCATATGTTTAGGTTTAAAAATATACATAATACATAAAAAGGCCCAGGCCCCCCCAACCCTCACCCTCACTTTGCACATGCTCCTCCCGTCAACAGTCTGGCGACTTTCCAAGTGGTTCTGGAAGCCTCTTCCCTGAGGGTCTCTATACGGGGTGGTCAAAAACATGGTGAATGTGGCTGCCGAGCGCCTGCCCGTGGGAAGGCGGCTCATGAGGGCCTGGCCTGGCGGTATGTCCTCTTGCTCCTCAGTCACCAGATCTGGCACCACTGTGTGACTTCTGGCTCTTCTCCAGAGGCAAACTGACCACAAAAGGTCAATGATTTGAGTGGATTCAGGACATCGAGGCAGTCTTGACAACACAACCAGACATTTGGGAAAGAGGACTTCCAGAAGGCTGCAGAAGGATGATGGGATGAGTGCGAAATGAGGGACTGGTCATTCGGGGACTCCCAGTAGTGCGGCTTTCGGCACAGTGACCTTAAGTCTGCCGAGAGTCACTGTCCAGCAAGCACTCCTCGTGTGTACTAATGCACTGGTTTGGTGCCTGTTCTCTAACTGAAGTGGTACACCACAGCTCAGCAGGTAAAGAAGTCACTGGCAGTCTGGGCTGACATACAACAGCAGAGTTTTAGTCCCTGTCTGTGATGTTTCTGTCCCCTGTGGACTAGCAGTTTGGCTGCCTTGCCCTTGGCAGTAACAGAGGAAAACTCACCATCTCTTCACACTGGCACTTTCCCTTGACCCACGGCTGCCTGTCACCCACCTACCTAGTTTCACTCAGTGTCCTCATAGGTGACAAGAGAGGACTACCCTGCTCTGGGATCATGGCAAAGAAAACACCGAGAAAAGGAAAACGGGGCTCAGAGCACCACCAGAAATAAAAAGGAAACATTATGAGCCAGAGACTTTGGCCCAAGTCTGTCACCCAGCACTCTGGGAGGCTGAGGCAGGAGAATCACAAGTTTCAGACCATCCTGGGAAACACAGCGACTTAATGGGACCCCATCACAAAATTAAAAAAAAAAAAAAAGGATTGGGGCTGTAGGTCAGTGTGAAGACTTCGGTTCAATTCCTAGTACTAGAAAACAAGAGGGGAAGGGGGAAGGGAGGGTGAGAGAGGGAGAGAGATGCATTGAAAGAGAGAAAAATCTGTATCTAAAAAAAGTAAAAAAAAAAAAAAAAAAAAAAAAAAAAAAAAAAAAAAAAAAAAAAAGGACCTGTGGCTCTTCCTTCATGCTCTAGAACCAAATGGGAAGGCTCTTGATTGACTTCATGTAGTTAGCACTCTCCCTAACTTATATACACATTCACTCTGTGCTCCATCCCCAGGACAGGACTAAAATAAATAAATAATAGGGAGCAGCACTCCCAGGGAAAACACCACCACACTCTCCAAGACTGCAGGAACTTTAAGGGATTCCCAAAATAGGCATGGCGGCTTTGGCCAGTGCCCCCTGTTGGAAAGACAGAGTTAAGTGTTTTCTTAGTGTAGAAGCACTGCAGTGTGAGAGACAGATTCTTTTATGATTTTTTTTAAGGATTTGATCTCTAGGTCATATTCTTTTTATTCCAGAAATACTCAGAAAATCGTCTCTCGGCAATGATGACACGGACAGAGAGAAGAAGAAATTTCTGGGGTTTTTCAAAGTTAACAAAAGAAGCAACAGTAAGGTAACATGGATCTACATACGCACCTGAGAGCCTATCTGGGAATTCTCCTAAAGAATTCATCACACTGAGGAGTGTGTGTGTGTGTGTGTGTGTGTGTGTGTGTGTGTACACGCTGGCAGGATGGGGTGTCCCAATCCAGGACCTTCACACTGAGCTGCATCACCAGCCTATTTTTTAGTTTTGATTTTAAGACAGAGACTCACTAAGTTGCTAAATTGCCCAAGTTGGGCTTGAACTTGCAATTCTCCTGCCTCAGCCTCCCAGAGTACTGGGATGACAGGCCTGTGCCCCAAGACCAGGCAAGGAATATTGATTCCTGCGGGTAAGAGGACCACACCAAAATGGCTGACTTTGCCCTTCACATTTGCCCTCCAAAGAGGTAAATTATGAAGGATTAAGGTGTTTCATGCACAGTAGGGCATGGAGCCTGTGGTCCCTGAAGGCCAGAGCTGTACCCAGCCTCTTGTGCCAGTCTGGCAAAGGTTAGGATTTTTTTCCTGTCCTGGGGAAGGAGCACCAAATGAATGTGTGTTCTATCCAGGTTCTAAATACAAAAGAACCTACAAAGGAACTGTACTTCCTGCCTGCCTGCCTGCCTCCCTTCCCTCCTTCCTCCCTGCTTACCTCCCTTCCTTCCTCCCTTTTCCTCCTTCCCTGCAGTACTGGGCTACAATCTCAGCCTGCTTTATTTCTCTTTGAGACAGGATCTCCCAAAGCCCCTAAATTTCTCAAGCTGGGCTTGAACTTGCAATCCTTCTGCCTCAGCCTGCCACAGTGCCAGACCACTCCCACCAGGCCTGGCTTAGACTTAAAAGTTGAGTAATTGGAAGTTGTAATATAAACAGCAAAACTGAAGGGTTTTTTTTTTATAATCAGGTATGAGTTTCAAAACCATAAATGCCTCTAAACTACTCTGAAAAGACCATTCTCATTGTCCCTATTATACTTGTTTAACAAGCATGTATTACTAATATCCAATACTTTTTCTTTGCTGTTAAATGAGACTAAAAGAGAGAAAGCCATTGGAGAAACTGTCAGGGCTTAGTGCCATTAACTCTCCTGGGAAGCTCAATTCCTCGGTGTCATCTTAAGAAAGGGGAGAGAGAGGGCTCGGGTTTCTCCAAGACTCTCCGGCCACCGTCTTCATCACTTTACCGTCACGGGACACACTATCTGAGCCCCACAACTTAAAGAAGATGAGAGATTGACTTTAGCTCACAGCTCCAGAGGCCTCAGACCATGAGCGGTTGGCCAGCAGGGACAGAAGAGACTGGCGTGAAGACAGCCGTGCACAGCATAGCGGACAGGAAGTAAGAAGGGAGCGACCCAACACCAGCACAATCCCTTCCGGGTCACGCCCCCAGGGTTCCGCCCCTTCCTGCCGCACTCCTCCTCTTAATGCGAGCCTTGCGACCAGACTATACCATGTATCGATCCATGGAGATTTTGAAACAGAGAAGTTTCCAGTGTGAAATTGTTGAGAGAAGGTCGCAGAGACTGCCTTTTTTTCTTCCTTCTGCTCACGGCAGGAATTCAGGACCCAGTCCCTGTCGTCGGAGCCCCGCGCCATCGGCCTCCTCCTGCCGGGCCGCAGATGGCGGAAGCCTGGCCTGCGCGGAGGGGCAGGCTTTCTGTCTCTCACACCTCATCTGCTCTCTATCTTGGACTCGCCAGAATCCCTTTTCGTTTCTTATCTATCTCATCTTTTATTTGTCACTTTCCTTCTAATTTACTTTAATTGGTCCCAGACATCCTTTATTGAGACTTTTTTGGATTCTGTGTAATTTTTTAAAAATTTATTAATTCTTGCGTGTGACACTGGAAATCCAACCTAGGGCCTTTGCACTGGCACTGAGTTACGTCCCCAATCCCCAGTCCTTTTGTTTGATTTCTGTTTTGAGGCAGGGATCTGGCTAAGTCACTAAGTTGCTCTGGCTGAGCCTGAACTTGGTGATCTACCTTGATCCTCCTGCCTCAGCCTCCCAGAGTGCTGGGATTTCAGATGTGAGGGTGAGAAGGTGTGAGTCACCGTCAGCCACACTGGCTTTTTTCTTCTTCTTCTTTTTCTTGAATGATCGCTAAGGATGTCCTTTTGGTCAGGCTGACTCCGGGCTAGATTTGACTGTGGGATGCACATCTGTGTTCCAGGCCAAGCAGCTCGGGGTATCGGGCTCAGAGAGCGAGGAGGAGGCCGCAGAGCCAGCGTCCTGGAGGGGCGAGAATGTGAGTACTGAAAGGCCACGGGCGCTTCTGCCAAGGAAGCCGACTGGTGGCGCTCTGTATCTGCCCGGACCCTGTCACTCTTTGCCGTGGGTTTTGCAATTGGATGGGCTCACACAGTGGCACGTGGCCGCTTTCTTGTTGCATTGCCACCTGGGGAGGAGGCGGAGTGTTTTAGGTTCTGCTTGTCCCTGACCTCTGAGTATGCTGGAGAAAATTGTTCACTGAGTTAATAGGATTTGCACTTTGGGAAATTATCCTAAGACTAATGAGGAGGTTCCTGAGAGAGATCAGAGCCCTGGATTCCAGGGGTTGGTTGATTGATTTTTGGGAGAGGTTTCACCCAGGGCTTTAGTCCTGAGCTACATCCGCAGCCCACTTTTTTTTTTTTTTTTTTTTTTTTTTTTTTTAGACTGTGATAAAGTCTTGCTAAGTGGCTAAGTTGTGCTAGCTGGATTCAAACTTGGGATTCTCCTGTTTCAGCCTCCTGGAGTGCTATGATAACAGGTCTGTGCCACTGGTCCTACTGCGCAGAGCTCTTAAAAGGATTTCTAAAAACTGCACTCGCATGTTAAAACTGAAATGCAAAAAAGTTTCCTGGACCCTGGGGGTAGAGGTACATCCATTCAGGATGCTGAGACAGGAGGGTTGCCTGAGCTACTGAATGAGTTCGGGACCAGCCTGGACTACAGAACAAGACCCTGTCTCAAACATTTCTTTCCTCGTGATTTTAAATAATTGGAAGGGTGCTCTTCATGACCTTTTATAAATACTGATATTTAAAATGTTTCCATTTTAACAATTATGTGGATAAACTCTTCCATATCACTAAGACACTTTGCATTTCAACTTTTTAAAAATAGTCTCACTTTCCCGCATCAACCCCCATGCCAAATGTTATTCTATCCGACATATATTTTACACTCAGAAGTCTTTTTTATAACCAGCCCAGGTGACCCAGGCCTGTCGTTCCAGCTCTAGGATGAGGCACTAGGATAGGGACCCTGTCCTAAAAACAAAAAATAAAATGGGCAATGGATGGAGTTCACTGTGAAGGCCCTGAGCTTGATCCCAGTATCAAAAAAAATGAAAGAAAAGAAAAGGGTTGAAAAACATGCATTGTAAAGGAAATTCCGTAGTTTCAGCTGCCAGATGTCCCTACTGCCCGACCCCCAGCTGGTGGATCAGAAAGAACCCTTAAGCGCGGCTCTGAAGACTGTAGGGCGCGAATAGGCCACCAGGTGGCACTGTTGCCCAGGCACTGCGGACTTCGGCAGACGCGTGGTGTGTCTTTCTCAACCCAGCAGAACTTAATTGCCTCCTTCCTATCCACCGCCATAATGACCCAGTTTTGAAGGTCTTAGAGTTTAATAAACACAAAATGCGAGAGCGTGTCTTCAGAAAGAAGTATAATGTTATTAAATTTTTATATTTTTCTCTCTTTTTGTGGAACTAGGGATGCAACCCACTTCCTTTATGCTTAGCTAAGTGCCAAGGCTTTTTTTTTTTTGAGACTACCTTTTACTAAGTCACTAAGCTGCCTAAGCTGACCTTGACCTTTGACTCCTCCTGCCTCAGCCTCCCAGCGTCCTGGGATCGTAGGCATGCACCAGCATGCCCAGCAGGTGGTTTTTTTTGCTTGTGTTCGTATGCGATGATTTATTTATTTATTTTAACCGATACTTTCATACATTTGTTGTGTATGACGTGATGTCCTAACATACACGCTGTGGAATAGCTGAGCCTCGCTCGGCAACATCTTCATTATCTCATAGACTCATTTTGCTGTGATGAAGGTGTTTAAATTCTGCTGTCTTAGCGATGCCCTTGGATGCACTAGCCAATTACTAACTGCAGTCAGCACTAGCCACAGTAAACAGGGCTCCTGACGTGTTGATTTACTCTTCGAGATCTTGGCTTGTGGAATAAGAGAAATTAATATTGCTGGAAAAAATAGAATAGAGAGGGAAGGAGGGAGGAAACAATAAAGAAAAAAGGAACCAGGCTAGTGGTGCAGGTGCCCGGAATCCCAGCACTGTGGGAGGCAGAGTCAGAAGGATACAAAGTTTACCTAGTGATTAGCGAGACCATGTCTCAAAATAAAAAATAAAAATAAATGGACTATGGATGGAGCTCAGTGTAATGGCCAGAGTTCGGTCCCTGGTATTGTTTTAAAAAGGAGTGGTCGGTGGGGGGAGAAACGGCCAGATCCCCTATGCAGGTGTGCATGCCCGGTTTCCTCCCTGTTTCACCCACCATCAGGCCGAGCATTTCCCTACTGTGCACAGATGGAGCTGTTCCTTCAGGTGCCCCCGTGACCCAGAGACACAGAGGGCTCAGTCCAGTTCCTGCCCCCAGGAGACGCATCCCCCACTAGGCCATCTGTGAAGCATCAGGGTGTCCTTACAGCTGTGCGTCAGGGATCTGGGGCAGGTAGAATGGGGTGCATGAGCCCAGGGCACAGAAGGGTTACAGGACAGGACTGTGCCCTCTTCCGTGAAGAGGGACAGGGAGAGCTTAAGGAGACGTCAAAGCTCCCTTAAGATTCAGACACTGATTGGGTGGGAATGAGGGCTCCAGCTTTTTAAAATTAATTATTAATTATCTAGTTTGGGCCCTGGGGATTGAACACAGGGCCTTCATACTGAGCTGCAGCCCCACCCTTTTAGTTAATTAATTAGTTAATTTTATTTGGAGTCAAGGCATTGCTGAGTTGCCCTGGCTGGGCCTGACCTTGCAGTCCTCCTGCCTCAGCCTCCCAGGATGCTGAGACAACAGGAACGCACTGTCACCCCAGCCAGGACTATCGTCTGAGGGGCCTCTGGGCTTCCAGCTAAGTGCACTATGGTTTTAAGGAGAAATGGAGAACATTAAGCAAAAGTTTCAATTCTAAAACCTTCTGATTTTATTTTATTTTATTTTTATGGTATTGAACCCAGAGCCTTCACCCTGAGCTCCATCCTCAGCCCGTTTTTAACTTTTGAGAGAGGTGTTTGCTGAGTCACTAAGTTGCCCAAGCCAGGTTTGAGCATGTGATCTTCCTGCCTCAGCCTCCGGGAGGGCTGGGCTCATAGGCCCACACTGCTTGGATTTTAAAGTGCAGCCCAATGCACTTGATCCTGCCTCTGCGAATGTGAAGGACAGTATTTCCTGACTCTCCAGGGTGTCCCGATGGATATAAAAAATATTTAAAACATAAAAGCCTAATATAAAATTGCATTTGTCTGGGATACATTTGACACAGTAGTTGAAGTCAAAAGCTGTGAGGGAAGTGACCCAAGCACCAAGACCCGAGCACGGAGTGTCCCAGAGGCCACCGTCCGTAGAACATACTAGCTGACTCGGGCCTGGCCACTGGGTTACCACCGCGTGGTAGCTGACGCCCAGCCAGCAGGAGAAGGACCAGAGTGGGGCCCTCGCCTGTGCTGTGACACAGGCCCATCGTTGCGTGGGGAGTGCGACCCCTCCACCGTGGCCTCCGACAGGGCTGGGTGCCTCGGTGACCCCGGGCGCTGGCGCGCCCTGCGGGAGTGGGCGCCGCCGCTGGAGAGCCACAGCTTTGGGCTGAGATGGCTCTGTGAGCAGGGACACAAACTGCCTCCTGGGCGTTGTGGGCAGGTCAGAAAGGAAGAACCACCCAGAAAAACAGCGGGAGAGAGGGGAGGCGTTGTGCCGGTCTGCTGCGTTAAATGTGCGTACTTTGATTGTCGGACAGTGTCTGGGTTGGGCTCAAAGTGCATACTTGGTGGTGATTCCTAGGTGGGGTGGCTTTGGTATTTATTTTCTTATAGCACAGTGGATCTCTTCCTTGTATAGTCTAGATCAGAGTCCCCAGCCTCGGTCCCAGGGGACCAGCTTAGTTGGACACCAGGGGGAGGCGTGGGGAGGGGTTTGTTCTGCAGCCGGTTGATGGAGCGTAGCTTTGAAATGGCAGCTGCTGTGGAAGGGGCGGGGCAATGAAGCTCCGCCTCCTGTCAGGCAGCAGCAGCAGCAGAACCTGATAGGAGGGTGCTGATAGGAGGCGGGCTTCACTCCCGCACACCCCTGCTTGCGACTCATCTTTCTTGGCAGCAGGGGCCTTCAAGGCCACAGGATGGCACCGGTCCACGCTCGGGATCTGAGGAGTTCTGGTCTAGGTCAGGGGTCCCCAACCTTTTTTTGTATCAGGAAACAGTTTTGTGGAAGACAGTTTTTCTACAGATGGGAGAGGAAGGTGCTAGCATCCCCACCTCGTCTCCACCTCAGATTGTGGGGCCTTAGATTCTCACAAGGAGCACGCAGCCTAGATCCCTGCGCTGGGCAGCTCACAGCACGGTTCCTGCGTTTATCAGAATCCAGTGCCGCTGCTGGTGGGGTAGCAGGCAGAGCTCAGGTGATCATGCTGGGGACCCGGAGCAGCTGTTAATACAGGTGGCCCGCTGCTCACCTCTGGGTGACCCATTTCCAAGGGTGGGCACCCTAGCCAAAGCGATTTCCTGTCTTCATCACATATGAATGTGTGTGTAAGGTATAAATATCATTTTGTATCACAGGTACATGCTGATAAAAAATAATAATTTGGGGGAAAAAGTTCTAAGTGCTGATGTTTGCAAAGCTTGTTTCTTTAGAATTACAGCAGTCTATGAAAAAAATACAACTTTCATTTGCATTTGAATTTCTTTACAGGTATCTTCATAAACTCTAGGACCTAGAGTTGAAACTTTAGTTCGATTCTTAATAACTGAAGCAGTGCAGGCCAGGCCTGACATCCCAGCACTCTGGAAAGGCTGAGGCAGGAGGGTCACAAGTTTGAGCTCAGCCTGGGCAACTTACCAAGACCCTAACCTGTCTCAAATAAGCAATAAAAAGGGGCTGGGGATGTGGCTCAGAGTGAAGGCTCAGTGTCCAGTCCCCAGTACTGAAAAATAAAAGAACAACGGAAGAAATAGGAGTTAAATATAACTGAGGAGATCATGCCTTTCTGTGGGCATTCTCTGTATCAAGGCAGGTGTTGAATGACTTGATGTCACTCTGTGTCACAGAGCACCCCATATGCGTCCGGCCTCTGTGTGTTTCCTTCCTGTACGGTTGGGGTGGGTGACATTCATCCTGTGGACTGTCTGGTGCAGCCTGGCCCAGGCAGCCCTCGCATTAAGGGACAGGTAATTAACTGTTTCACCAAACATAGCAGGCTGTTTTTTTTGTCTTCATGATACTTACTAGTGATCCTGTCCAGGGCCTTTGCTCAGAACTACATCTCTAACCCATTGTCATTGTTGATTTTGAGACAGGGTCTTGCTAAGTTGGGCAGCCAGAGTGGGCTTGAACTTAGGAAGCTCCTGCCTCAGCCTCCCACAGTAAATGCTAGGATGGCAGATCTGTGCCATCGGGCCCAGCTTAGCAGGCTAAATTTTAAATTGATAGTTTTGTATGGTCTGTGAAAAAGTTATAAATATATTAAGTGGCTCTTAGCAGAAAAAAAAAAAAGGTTCTCTATTCCTGATGGAGAGTGAGAAAGGAGTATGGAGATCTGTGGACACAAAGCCCAGGGGGCCAGTGAACTGGAGACGTAATTGCTCTGTGATTGGAGTACTTTCCTAGCATGCACAAGGCCCCATGTTTGATCCCTCAGCACCACATAAAAATTAGCCAGGCGTGTTGGTACATGCTTGTAATTCCAGCACTCGGGATGCTGAGGCAGGAGGATTGCTGTGAGCTTGAGGCCACCTGGGCTTCAAAGTGAGTTCAGGACCAGCTTTGGACTGTAGAGCGAGACCCTGTCTCAAAAAAAAAAATGACCTGCATTTCTAAATACTGTGAGTCTGGGGACACCGCAAGAGCCAAGTTCTAATCTTCCCTTGCCAGCTTCTGTTCTCCTTTCAGCGACCCGCGCTAATTGGGGCTGAAATCAGGGGCCACCGCTGCCTGCCGTTTCTCTGCGGTCCCCTTCTTATCTTCGCAGCGAGGGACAGCCTGGCTTCTGTGGAAACGTTGAGTTAATTGGCAGCAAACAGGAAGCTGCTCTGAGCGCCATGCGGACGAGAACCTTTAATTAACTGATGGGTATTATTCTTGTTTGTATCAGCTCATGCAGCCGGAGCTCCTGCTTCCCATGAAATGCCCACCCCGTGCCCCAGCGGACAGCTCCGCAGTGGGGGCTGCGTGCGGTGACGCAGTCCCTTCCCCGTCCAGGAGCTGGCACGCGGCCCCTTTGATTTCTGCTGCTAGTATTGCTGTTGCCTTTGTCTCGGAGCTTGCCAACTTCCTGTTGGCCTCCTGCAGGCTACCTGTAATCTACCCTAAGCAACGGCCCTTCCTCTCTTTCTATGATTTTAGGAGATTTTTTTTGTTATGTTTTTTTTTTCTTTTGAGATAAAGTCAGTCTTGTTCTCTACTCCAGACTGGTCCTGAACTCAGTGTGGAGCCCAGGCTGGCCTTGAACTCACAGAAATCCTCCTGCCTCAGCCTCCTGCGTGCTGGAATGGCAGACATGCACCCACCACACCCGGCTAACTTTATACGGTGCTGGGGGATTGACTGAACTCAGGGCCTCATGCATGCTGGGTAAATGCTCTAAGCACTGAGATATACCACACACACCCAAGCCCCACTTTATATGGTTTTCTGAAGGATCGATGGAAAATTGCTGGGGTGTATGCCCCTGAAGTGGCCACGTGGTTGTCACCCTGTGTTTTTACCTAGAAAGTCACACAGGGCTTCTCCTTTCCCCTGGAGGATTAGAGTTGCCTGCCTCTCGTGGTTTCTTCTGGGAATCCAGGGAAATGGTGGCAGTGATGCTGAGAACAAAGGACAGGAAGAGGAGGTTTGTGGATGGAGGAGGGTTCAGGGTGGGCATGTGGTGCCTGCCTGGTGCGGGATGGCAAGAGTCAGTTCCGTGCCATCTCCCTTCCTTGCCATGCCTGTGCCTAGCTGCATTCCTGAGCACAAGTGTAGGGGCGCCTCGTCTTCAGGCATGCTGAGGCATAGGAGTCAACACGCACGCAGTACATGAATACAGACCTTGTTCTGTGCCGGCAGCCGAGCTGGAACCACGTGAGCATCCGGATAGCGGGTCCTGGCTGCCTCCGGCCCTCCTCCCTTACACACCTGCTCCCGGTACTCCCCACCTCAGGAAAGAAGCTTCCAGAACCAGCAGGCACAATGGGATGCATGTGTGCTAACTGAGGGGAGGACCTTGAGGGCGATTCATAGTGACATATCTTTTACCATATGAAATGTGTTCAGCACACATGCACACACACATGCACACATGCACCGTGTGCTCAGCAGTGCATTTCTGGGGCATATATTCTGGTTGCTGTTGAGGAACCTTGCTCGGCTGCCAAAGCATTACAAGAACTGCTGCCCGCTCCCCTCGGGGGCAGCATGGCGTAAGCAGAGATTGGGGATGCTGCATTCTTTGCAAGGCGGCCGCTGGGTCCTGCCTTTCTGAGCAGCTCCCCTGGGACCTCAGCTTCTTCTGCCACTAAAATTCAGATTGAACATCTGTCGTGAACAGTCTGTGGTGGATGGGATCATGGGTGGAAGAAAAATCCTTCCCTAAGCCTCTGAAGAGCCACATCGGACTGCCCTAGGCACGGTGGCACCGGCCTCTTACCCCAGGACTGTGGGAGGCCGAGGCAGGAGGATCCCAAGTTCAGACCCATCCTAAGCAATTTTCACGACTTAGTGAGATCGCGTCTCAACATACGCAGTAAAAAATGAAGCAGGAGATGTCGCTAGGGTGAAGATGCACACCACAGAACGAAGACTGACCTCGGTGGGGGCCACCAGGGTGAGAGGCCGTTCTCATGGTGACCATCAGATGTGCCGGAAGGGACGGCGGGGTGAGAGCAAAATGCCTTTTCATCCCCTTTTTCCACTTCGTTTACTATAAGCAGAGAAGCTGCCTGCAGCATCCGTGAGTCCCTTGTCCCGCACGTGAACGGATTGTGTCCCCCTCAGGCAGGACGGAGAGGTGGCTGTTTCCAGGCATGGTGGCGCACACCTGTCAACCCAGCACTCAGGAAGCTAGGCAGGAGGATTACCTTGAGTTTGAGGCCAGCCTGGGCTCCATAGTGAGTTCAGGACCAGCCTGGGCTACAGAGCAAAAGCCTATCTCAAAAAAAAAAAAAGCCTTTCCTCATGATTTTAAGTAATTGGAAGGATGCAATTCATGACCTCTTGACACAATGATGTGGAAGCTCTGCTCTTTACTTTGGACCTGGCTGACTGGTCCATTGTCAGTGTGTGGCATATGTTCGCATGCGTGTGTGTGTGTGTGTGTTTCCCCCATAGAAACCTCAAGTGGTGGTGACAGTAGCGTGTGCTGGGGCAGGATCCTATGCCGAGATGACAAGGAGAAGAAAGTTCCAGAGAAAATACAGCTGGTCATATGAGGACATATACTTATTTCACCTTAAAATAAGGCAGGAGACTGGGCTGTCACAGACAGTGCAGCCTATTTCGAGCGGAGGGTCAGTTTCTTAGGTGTCGGTCACCACATCACACTGGCCAGAGCCTTCAGGGTTCTGTTTATTCCACTCAGTCCCTTTCTGAGAATTTCTGACAGGCCTGGCGCAGCAGCTGGCGAGGGGCTTATTGAAGGGATGTGGGGCGGGGGTAGGGGGTGGTTGCAGGTGGGCCTTAGCCGTGCTCTCTCCCGAGCCGTGAAGGGCCACCGCAGGGCCAGTGTAGGGCGGGTGGGACAGGTGAGTGTGTCCAGCTGTGACACATTCTCCCCAAAAGTTTAGAAACTTCACTATGTCCTTCCTGGTTTAGAAAATAATCTTTAGTCAGGACAGGTGGTGTGAGTCATGATCCCAGTACTCTGGGAGGCTGAGGCAGGAGGATCGCAAGCTCATACTCTGAGGAACCTAGCCACTTGGGGAGGCCCTGTCTCAAAATCCAAAAAAAAGAGGGAGGGCCAGGAAAGCAGCTCAGTGTAGAGGCATTGGTTCCATCCCCAGGACTTTGGAACGAAGTGAGCAGTAGGTAGAAGGTAGATTGACGGATCCCTGTGCGTAGGTAGTGAGGCTCCTGCGTTGGGAGTCTCCTTGACCTTCCCGGGCTGCAGGATGGGAGCCTGTGCGGGAGAGCTCCTGCGTCCTGTGGGAGACAGGCCGTGCTCCCGAGGAGGCCTCATGCCCGTCTCTTGCCTACAGAGCTGCCTGACGACACCCAACTCGCCGCTGCCGCCTCCGCGGTCCCTCACGCTGGGCCCCTCGCTGTCCTTGGGCAGCATCTCAGGGATGTCGGTGAAGTCGGACATGAAGAAGCGCCGAGCCCCGCCGCCTCCAGGTGCGGGGCCGCCAGGTCCGGACAGGGCATCCGCCTCTGCCTCCGCGGAAAAGGTAGGGACACGCAGCTGTGGACACCAGCACCGCACCTCTGTGCTTCATGGTTGCTGTTCTTACCGCCCGTGTGTGTGCTGCGTGGGCTTCGCAGCCGCCTCCCGCCTTCCTCGCACAGGCTTCTTCTCCCTCTGTCCCCGGCCTGTCTCCACAAACTCCACCTCCCTGATTCCTGTCAGCTCTCTTCTATTTCACTCTTTACCTTGTTTATATTACAGGCGTCTCACAGGAGAGAAAGCAAATGATGTTTAACCTTTTCTCTTTTTTCTGAGATAGGGTCTCGCTCTGTAGCCCAGGCTGGTCCTGAACTCACAGTGGAGCCTAGGCTGGCCATGGACTCACGGCCATCCTCCTGCCTCAGCCTCCCGAGTCCTGGGATTATAAGAGTACTGGGATTATGTAGTGCTGGGGAATCGAACTCAGGTACTTAGCACTTGACTTAGCGCTTGCTAGGAAAATGCTTTGATCACGGAGCCATTCCTCCAGCCCTAGTATTTAACCTTCTTATCAGTTTGTTCCCAGAGCACTATGGACTCCAGGTACATGTTTTCCTACAAATGACTCAGTTGTGTCCTTCTTTGTGGTAGAGTAATACTCCATTGTGTATGCATACCGTGCTTTCTTTATCTGTTCATGTGTTGATGAGGATACAGGCTGCTACCGAGACTCAGCTCTTAGGAGCTGTGCTGTGGTGACCACGGGCATGCATGGAACGGGGTTCCTGGAACAGGTGGTACAGCTGTACCTTTCCTTCTCTAAAGAGTTAAAGACACCAAAGCATCCTTTAAAGGACAACTGCCTGGACACACCACAGTTCTTCACATTTGTGGCTTTAGCGAGAAGAGGGTTCGGGTGAACATGGGAGCTTTATTTGGAAGCAGAAGTGAGATACCATGGCTTAGTTGTTGAGGGCAGGGAACTATTTTGGAGCCTTCGCTAATTAAAAATGGATACTTGTCGATGAACATGCATTTTATTTTAGCACCGGAATTTGGGGACATAGGTGTGATTACTGCTAAGACTCATGCATAGGGACAGGTGCCTCTGGAAACCTGTAACTTATAAAAAGGCAGAGATAATACGTGGTACAGTGTACCTGCATAGTAGGGAGCTATGGAGGGTATTGCATTACGAATTTATGCTGGAATAACTATTTTCTTAATTAGGAAAGAAATACAGAGGTTTATCTTGTGGTACAGGAGATCCAACCCAGGGCCTGTACATTGAGCTCTTTCCCCATCCCAATTTTCAGGGTTTTTTATTTTTATTTTGAGAGAATCACTGAGTTGCCCAGGCTGGGCTTGAAACTTGCAATTCTCCTGTCTCAGCCTTCCAGAGCTCTGGGATGAAAGGCCTGTGTCACCTAGCCCAGCTAAACAGACTTTTTAAATCTCTCATGTACACTACCAGTTTACTAATACTTAGGTTGTAAACACCCCCCCTTTTCCTTTTTTTTGCTTGTTTATAACTTAACTGTTCTTTAAAATACATTAGAAACTAAGGGTGGGCCTCTGAATGTGAGGCCCGCCCGGGGGCCCCAGTAAGAAGGCGCAACAGTGACTTCTCTGTGGTGGGGTCCCCCGTCTCACCTCACCCCCTTACTGGTCTGACTGTCTGCCTGCCTGCGTGTCCATCTACCTAGTGATCCTCTGATCGGATTTCTGTGTCCATCCAGAGGCCTCCTTAACCCTGTGACTCAGATACCACCTGTCAAGGTTAGGTCTAAAGTGCCCCCCGGAGTGTCCTGTGGGTGAGAGCTGACTGGATGCTTGTCAGTGGGTGCATCCGTGAAGGGGTTCCTGTGTTGATGGGGTGGGGCTTTGTGGAAGGTGAGGCACAGGGCGGCTGTGACCTAGAGGAGTGTGCCCCTGCCGCCAGCTCTCCTTCTCTCTCTGCACCTGGCTGCTGTGAGCTGGGCGGCCGTCCTCCGTCTTTATTGTTGCCTTGGAACCAGCCAGCCAATGACTGAGCCCTCTGCAACTGTGGACTAAATAAACCACTCCTCCCTGAGGTTGTAGATGCTGGGTGCTTTGTCCTCGTGACGGGAAAATGACCCGTACCCCACCTGTGTCCGTCGCCAGATCTTGTCGTCCGTGTCCTGTGACGTGTGTCTCAGAAGCCCCTAGTGCGTCCGTGTTAGAAGACAGTACTTTGGCTTTGGTCTCAGTCATTCACTGTGATCTTCACCTGCCTCGAGCTCTCCGTGGCATTGCAGTTATGCGTAGATAAAGGACAGTCACAGTAATTCACTGTCTGTGTCTGCTGTGTGTCCACGCACACAGCTAACTGACACACATGAAACGGGATTCCTGTGATCACCCCCAGGGCACCTGTTTCATGGGCTCCATTTAGATTCTAACCTGTCTCTCCCCACACAGACAGTATTGACATTAGACCCTTTCATGGACCCTCCTGGGTCTGTCTTTTTGGTTTTGGTGGAAATAAGGTGAGAAACATGAGTTCTAGAGTCAATAGCATATAAGCTTTAAAAAAAAAAAGAATTGTATTTTTTAATGAGATGATGTCTTGGTCACTTTTTCATTGCTGGTATACAACACTTGACACTATAACTTAAAAGAGGAAAGATTTGGGACTGGAGGAATGTCTCAGTGGTTAAAACTTTTGCCTAGCAAGAGCTACATCAAGTGCTGAGAACCCAGGTTCAGTTCCCCAGTACCACATAAGCTGGGCATGGTGGTGCATGCCTGTAATCCCAGCACCCGGGAAGCTGAGACAGGAGGACTGCCATGAGTCTAAGGCCAGCCTGGGTTCCATAGTGAGTTCAGGACCAGCCTGGGCTATAGAGTGAGATCCTGTCTCAAAAAAACAACCAAAAAAAAAAAAAAAAAGAAAAGAAAAGAAAGGTTCATTTTAACTTACAGTTTCAGCAGGTCTCGGTCCATTTATAGGCAGCTGGCAGTGACGGGAAGGTTTGGCAGAGAACATCTGCTCATGGCACAAAAGGATCAGGGCTTGGGAAGAAGCTGGCGCAGGAGTATATCCTTCCAGGCCACACCTGTGGTCATCCCTCCACCCCTCAGTGATTCCCCCATTCTCTCAGTGATCCCCACACCCTCAGTGATTCTCCATATCCTCAGTGATCCCCTCCCACTCAATGATCCTCTATCCCCTTAGTGACCCCTCACCCCCTTAGTGAGTCCCCACTTCCTTAGTGATCCCCTTCCTCGGTGGCCCTCCATATCCACAGCCTTACCCCACACCCTCGATGACCAGCCCCCTCTGACAAGGCCCCACTTCCTAACAGCGTGCATACCACTGAACTCCACAGATAATCCACAGTACTCAAGAGCATGAGGCTTTTGGAGAACATTCTAGAGTTCTAAACCTATAACTTAGGACATAGATACTGCACTGCATCAGCATTTTAAAAATGTATTGCATTCCAAGAAAATATTGAAGTTTTTTGCCTTTAATGTGCCAGTATACAGCAGAGGAACCTGCTTGAGTGGGAAAATGTGGAAAAACTAGAAAATTGGTAATATTGAATGAGAATGAAATAATACTTCGGACCCATAAAATCATAGCATGAGCCCTGACCCCATGGGGCAGCCACACCTCTTCCGGAAGCCAGCCGAGTCTGGCGGGGTTCTGGTTCGCAGACCCCAGCTCTTTCTCAAGCACATGAGTGTCGAGCGGGTTAGATTTGAGCCTCTACTGTGAACATGCTTCTTAATTTCTCTTATTTTTTTTAAACGGAAGGTGCTTTGTTATTTACCAATTTCTGGGAAAGGAATCCACAAATGTCTCGTCGTTAGCTGGGAAAAGTGTCAGTTCCTTCTAGGAGAACTTCCTCCCACGGAAAGATAAGACGCCGTGTTTGGAAAACCTTATTTCTACTCCACGGTTACTAGGAGTGATATCCTGAGGACAGGGAAAGGTTTATCTCCAAGGGCAGGGCTACTCTGTGAGAAAGTGAGCAGGCCCATATTTTCCTATTTTAAAAGAGCTGTGGTTTATTTTTCCTTATCAAGTAGGTGGAAAATTTCACTAATTCCTCATTCAGGTTTTGAGGGTGGAAAACTGCCAGCTGTCCAGGTTCCTGTCCATCCAAAGCTTAAACACGTGTTCGTATTGGTTCCTATTGTTTGATCCTGGGCTTATAATTTGCTCACGAGTATTTGTGATTTTGAAAAGTATTTTTCCAAGAACTGTTCTTAGGGAAGGGGAGCCTGGGAAATTCATGAGGGTGCTGTGGGTGCTGAGGGGATGGGGCCACGGGGGGGGGATGCAAGGCCACTCCCTCGCAGTGAGGTGGTAAGGTCTCCTTTTCAAGACTCCACAGCTCTGCCCTCAGTCCCTGATGACAGATTTTAACACAAAAACTTTCAGACAGAAATGGCACCATCTGTGTGTAGATACCATGCTGAGGGGCTCTCTTTCGCTCTCTCCCCCCAGTTTTGTGGTACTGGGGATTGAACCTAGTGTCTTCACACTGAGCTACGTCCCCAAACCTTTATTCATTATTGTGAAGCAGGGTCTTGCCAAGTTGGTAAGCTGTCCAGGCTGGGCTCAAGCTCGCCATTGTCCTGCCTCAGCCTCCCAGAGCGCTAGGGTGAGAGGCCTGCACTACCACATTCATCTCATTCTGTGAGTCCCCGAGGAGTGTGAGACTCATCTTCTGGCCACCCACCCTCGGAATGGTGACACAGTAGCCGGGGAAGAGGCCCTGAGGTGTGCCCTGCTGCAGGTTTCAGACCATGCCCCAGCTGCTGCTCCGCAGCCCCTCTTCGAGAACCTTCTGTTCTGGAGACTTCAGCCTCTCCTGACTGCCCGCTCAGAAGTCGTAAGTCCTCAGATGTGACAGATCTGGAGACCCTGCAGCAGGCAGTCCCTTGAATGGCAGTGAATTTACCCGTGGAGTAATCTGTTTATTCAGCTGGGGACACAGTGCAGAGGCAGGGCATCCCTGAGTTGGATCCCCAGTCTGGGGGAAAAAGCCATCAAGTGATCCTTTTTCTCTGTAGCTCCATTTGCCTTGTAAAGATGGAAACAAGCCCTATAAAGTGACCCAGGTGATGCCTGCACCGGGCAATAAACTGCCCCAGGTGACATCTGCATTGGGACAACACTTTCTACATTACACGGCAACTTTTTTCACTTTTTGTTTTGTTTTTTGAGACAGGTTCTTGCCCTGTAGCCTAGGCTGGTGCTGAACTCATTGTGTAGCCCAGGCTGGCCTAGAACGCACAACAATCCTCCTGCCTCAACCCCTCAAGTGCTGGGATGACAGGCATGTGCCACCACACCCAGCTAAATATGGCATTCGTCATATTCTGTGCTGTTAAATGCCAGCACAACAAGCACATTTCTAGGTTACCGCAGGTTTCTTGCCCTGGGACTCCAGGAAATCATGGTGCCAGCTCCCGGAAGGAGTGAAAATGCTGACTGGTGTGTATCCAGTCACTAGGGCAACCCAGGGAGAGTTTTCTAGAAACGTTTGCTTATGGGCTGGGGTCAGAGCTCAGTGGCCAGTGTGCTTGTCTAGCATGTGCAAGGCCCCGCGTTCGATGACCCAGCACCACATAAAAATTAGCCTGCGTGGTGATACATACTTGTCAGCCCAGCAGTGGGGAAGCGGATGCAGGAGGATTTCTGTGAATTCAAGGCCAGCCTAGCCTACACAGTGCTCAGGACCAGCGTGGATTACAAAAAAAAAATTGCTTTACATGTATTCAGTAAATAGTTGTTGAACAGCCACTATGTGCAGAATGCAGAAGCCACAGAGCCAAAAGCTTGAATCCATATTCATGTCTTCAGTATCTCAATGAGTCTAGATCCAGAGACACAGTATTTTAGACTGTGAGCACGTTGGACTGTCCCGTAGGAGCTGACGGCAAAGTGCTGCTACTCAACACTCCATTACCTAGATCTGGTGACTGGGATACTAAAGGGAATCGTGAGGCACCGGGATGGAGCCCAGGCCTTCTCACTGGGCTTTATTCCCAAGTGGCCCCAGCCTTTTTGTTTTGGAGACAAGAGTTTTGCTAGGTCATTAAGCTGCCCCAGCTGGACTTGAACTTACCACCCTCCTGCTTCAGCCTCCCAGAGTGCCAAGACTAGAACTGTGTGCCATCACACCTGGCCCCTTGGTTTCTACATTTTTTTTCAGCCCAGGTGTTGTTCCTCAGTTGCCCAGGCTGGCCTCACACATGCGATCCCAGCCTTCCAAGCATCTGTTTATTACAGGCATGCACCATGAAACCTGGGTATTCCTCATTTCAAACTCTAATATCTTTGCAAACCTTTGCACCTGTGTGCAGCTAAGACAGTTTTATTAGGGGAAAAAAAAAATAAAAACCTTAACAGCCCTTTGAGCAAGTGGCTGAGAACTAGACAGGTATCAGACCTGGGACCACCATCCCATGAGCACAGGAACGTAGCGTGTGGGACGTTGGTTGTGGGCCGGACAGGAAGAAAGTGCTCGCAGGGCAGCTTTGTTTCTTCTTAGAACCATCCACGGAGCCACCCTGTGTGAAATCACCAAGACCCCAATGAGAGACATCAGTGTTCTGCCAGCCACCCAGGGCTCACCTGCAAAGACTGGCCGCCATAGCAAAGGCACTTTCAACAGCCAGAAAGGAGCCAGAGCCTGACAGGGGACACAGCCCTTGGCCCAAGGCCTCTGGGCCTTCTTGACAGGGCATCCCTGCACTCTCAGAGATCCTGGGATTCCTCTGCAGAACCCCAAGAGAATGTATGTGCATGGGACAGTAGCAGCAAACTGTCAAAAACATCCCCTCCTTGAGTTGGGGGTCTAGGGTATGGGGTTTGTGCAGTTCTCGGGAGGGCCTTTTTAGCTTTTATTATTATTATTGTTAATTTAGGATTCAGATGGAGACATTTTCAGTTAGAGTGTACCCCCTGCATCTGCACAGGTGACACAGCTGGATGACCACTCCCCCTTCAAACACACCACTGGCAAACACACAACAGTACAAGTTTGGTTATAGTGTCTAAGTGAAATGGAGGTATAGCCTCTAGTAGGAAGATTAACTTTTGAAATTTTGACCAAACTTGTATATCGGCACTCTGAGAGGCTGAGGCAGGAGGAGCGCAAGTTCCAGCCCAGCCTGGGGAATGGAGGAGACCCTTGTTGAAATTTTTTTCGTGTTGTCGTTGTTTTTTGGGGTTTGAACATAGCACCTTCACACTGAGCTACATCCCCAGTCCATTTTATGTTTTTATTTTGAAACAGTGTCTCACCACGTCACTCAGGCTGGGCTCAAACTTGTAATCTTCCTGCCTCAGCCTCCCAGAGTGCTGGGATTGTAGGCATATGCCACCATGCCCGGTGAGATCTTCTTTGAATATTCATCTTTTTAAATTGAGCTGGAAATGTAGCTCAGTGTGAAGACCCTGAATCCAACACCAGTGCAGAAGTCAGAGAGAGAGAGAGAGAGAGAGAGAGAGAGAGAGAGAGAGAGAGTAAGAAAAAAAGGCTGCGTAGAGATATCTGAGACTCTGGGCTCCCATGTTGGTTGCTTCCCTGGTGACAGAGTGTGTATGTGATGTGGCTTAGGAAACTGCAGAGTGCTGGGTTCTCCCAAATCATTCCTCTCCAATCAGGATAAGGTGTCCCCTCCCACACACCCCTCCCTTTATTCTCCCAGACTAAAAGCCTTTCTTTCACATGAACATCTCAGCTTGGTCTCCATAGGTCTTTACCCCTGAAAGGAACCTAGAGAGGTCAGAGCCAAGCATCCCAGGAGGATGATGTGGAGGGCTGTGTCCACCCTGAGAAAACTGCAGCCCATAAGTACAGTAAGCACAGAGAAACAATCAAATACCAAAATTCTATGCACCAACCAAAGCCAAAGTCTGTAATGACTTTCTGTCTTCTAGGTTAGGTGTGTGCTTTCACTCAAAGCTCCCAGATGGAGTAACTCTGGTTTCTGATAGGCACTTTCGCCTCTGCCTCCTGCTCCCAGAAGTCTTGCCCGTGAGCACTTCCAGTTCTGCCCCTTCGCCTCAGAGTCCTTTCGTTGGCACTCTGGCTCCTGCTTCCAGAAGTCCTCCCCGCGGGCACTTCCAGTTCTGTCTCTTACCTTTGGAAGTCCTCCCCTGCTGCAGACATCTTGCATATTTTCTGTCTGTGCACACAGCTTGACCAACCCTGGAGTGTAGTCTTGGGCTCCTGGTCTGCTGGCAATCTTTGGGGCAGAGTGTTATGGTCCTATAGGCTGAGACTGTCCCAAGTCAAGTCACACACCACACTTCCAGTTGCTCCCCAGTCCTGGGCCACCACTGAAGCCACCCTTTTCCTCATGATATGCCAGTGTGGCACTGTGTATGCTATTCCATAAGAAAATGGTCCCCTGCCCCACACCTGTCTTCCCCTACATCAGAGGAGGCGGCCCTCTACCCAGTCTCGGCTTCCTCCTCTGGTGCAGCTTCTCCCTCCCTTTGCCACCTCTCCGTCACCTTCCACCACACCTTTGCAATGTGAACTTATTCTGGGTGCCAAGGGCAGTGTCTGACACCTAGTAGGTACCAAGTCACAAATCTTGGCATCTTTCTGTAATCCTACAGGCACTTTGGGTGGCAATATTCTCGTTAGCAGATATTAACTGAGGGCTCAAAACAGGCCAGAGAATGTCCTAGGGCTGGTGAGCTGGCATGAGTCAGTCAGAGCTGCCTACCCACCTACAGGATGCCTGAGAGGGAGACCCTCGGGCTGGAGGGGTACTTCCCTCCACTCTCACTCCCCCTTTATATTCACAGTGCTGAGGATTGACCCAAGGGCCTTTGCATTGAGCAGCATTCCCACACTCCCAGCCCTTTTATTTTTATTTATTTATTTATTTTTTTTTTTTGAGACAGGATCTGGTCAAGTGACTAACTTTCCCGGCTGGGCGCGACCTTGCATTCCTCCTTTTTTCTCAGCCTCCCGGAGTGCCAGGATGCACACCACGCCTGGCTAGTTTCTTTCTTATGATGACAGAAATGGCAAAAAAATTTGCTTCTCTTAAGGGGACCTTGAGACAGTCTCCTGAGATCTGATAAATATCTGTATGGCTATAGCGAACTCACAGCAGTCCTCCTACCTCACCTGAGTTCTGGGATTCATGGGCACGTGCCACTAAGCCCAGTTTGTGTGGTGCTGAGGAATTGAACCCAGGGCTTTGCGCATGCTAGGCAAGCGCTCTAACCACTGAGATAGACCCCTAGCCCATCAGCTGCCAGTGTTGTTGCTTGAAATCTCTGAATCCAATTACTCAGACCCTTTTGTTTAAGCCCGTGAAGCCACCAGAACCACGTGACTGGGAAATTTCCATCCCAGTCTCCAGAGGCTCCAGGAAGCAGCAGCCAGTCCCACATGGCCTCCCAGGTCTTTGGGAAGGCTGCAGAGAACCTGGAAATAAAAGTTTCAAGACTCCCCGTCTGAAGTAACAGTTTTAATGTTGCACAAAAAAAAAAAAGTCACTTCTGGGGATGGGACCAGGCCAGGATGGACAACAGTGTTTCCAGGTACAAAAGGCCCTCGCCACCCTGCACACACAGGGAGATGAGGGTTTGAGGCACACAGGCCCCTCCATCTCCTTGGAGCTAGCTTGAAATAACTCTCCTCCTTTTTATCAAAGCAAAATGGCCTCCTTCGATTTGGACGGCTGAGAGAAAACACAGTTAAGCACGTGATTCTAAACTGCTGCTAACGTGGCTGCAAGCCACAGTGGCCATTCTTTTCTAACAAGGAATGGTTTGCTTTTGTGTTTCGTTAGGGGAGAGAAGTCACTTTGATATGCTCTGGGGAAATTGTCCATGTCCCCAGATTTACCTAGAGTCCCTGTAAAAGATGAAGTCCCTGCACTCATGGGGGTTGTTATGGTTTGAATTTAGTGTCTCCCCAAAGCCTCCAGTATTAGGGCGTGAGGGGTTACCTGTGGAACTACATGCTGTTAAGAGGTGGGCCTCTCAGAGGGGCAGAACACTGCAGCTTGACTCAGAAGGGGGCAGATTCCTGGGACAGGGCCTGGAAGGGATCTCTGCCGGCCCTCCCTCCCTCACTGGGTGGGTCGGCTGCCGTGCCGTGAGAAGCCCTTTCCACCATTGCCGGGAACCTGTGAACAGACTGAGACCTTCTGACACCGAGGGCTGTAATAAGTCTTTCCTCCCTTAAATGGTGGATGTTGGATACTCAGCCCCAGCAACGAGAAGATAAAGACAGGGGTCGTCACTGCCACCTCCGGCGCCTTGCCTGGGGAAGAAACCCACACTCACACACCCACCTCCTGGGACCCGGCATAGGAACTGGCCATGGGACAGCCCTCCCTACAGGTCTCTGCCACTCGGAGCTGCCCGTGTGCCTCCTGTGTCCCACAGCTGTTGTCCCCTTACAGGACTCCCCTCACTGTCTTTTCCCCCTGTGTTTCCTAGATGTCTCTGGGCTCACAAGTTGATCTGCAGAGGAAGAAGCGGCGGGCACCAGCTCCCCCTCCACCACAGCCACCGCCACCAAGTCCCCTGGTCCCCAACCGCAGGGAGGACAAGGAGGAGAACCGGAAGAGCACAGTAGGTGAGTGCTCGGGGCTCGCGGTCGCATGCCTCCGGGACGCCTGCCTCTGCGTGGAATGCCAGCACCGCCTCTAACGCCCGCGGGGGACCCTCCAGGACAGCAGGGGACTGGACAGTGGTCATGCTAAGGAATGAGGGTCTGTACATGAATATGTGTGAGTTCACGTCACATCTTAGGAGCCAGTATTTTGGGGACGTGGTGTGGACATGGAGGTAGTGAGATGTGCCGCCAGGGGGCTGTGGCCCCTACGGAGGAGATGACAGAACGTGAGTGGGTGCAACTGTGCGGCGTGTGGCGCTCTGTGGGGAGAAAGTGAAGTTCCTGAGGTGACATCCTGGGACACTGTTTTGAAAGATGTCTGTGTTTGGAAGGCATCTGAGGCCCTCGGAGGTTATATGGCTTATAGAGACACCTTCCCAATCTGAAAGCCTGAGCTCACAAACGCTCCCCAGCCCGATACTCGCTCAGCACCGACATGGCCCCATGAGGAGGTGATTTCTCAGTGTGAGACTGCTTCAGAAGCATTTAAAGTGTTGTTGAAAATGACCTCAGGTTCTATAGATAAAGTGCCGACACATGTGAATTCCTCCTTGAGCCCAGGCACCCCAAGCTATTACATATATAGATGCAGATGTTGCAAAATCGGAAAAATCGGAAATCCACACTTACCCTCTGCAGATCTTCTGGCGTGAGCATGTCCGGTCAAGGCTTCCGAATCCCGTACAAGACTTGATGTCATTCGGGAGGTTTTTGGACCATCCTGTTTGAAGTTGAACTCAGTGTGCGCGCCCTTCCTGTATTTCTGGTATACTTTGAGAGTCCAAGGGAAATAGGGTGGAGTCCTACACTTGTGAGCAGACTGTGACCTGTGAGGGCCTTATATTGTTGGGTGTGGCCGAGAGCGGTGGTAGGTGTGACTGCCTTTGGTGCAGAATGACGTTGAATTTGATATCATATGAGGTGGGGTTCAGTACAGAGTGAACTTGAATTTGGTGTTGGATGCAGATGGGGTTGATTTGGGTGTGGTGAAGTTGGTGTTGGATGTGGTTAGATTTGGTGTGATGTGGTGGCTATATTTGGTGTTGAATGTAGTTTAGTATGATGCAGAGTTGTTGGATTTGGTGCTGGGTGTGGTGGGATTTAACATTGGGTAGGAACTTGGTGCAGAGTGGGGTTGGGTTTGGTGTTGGGTGTGGTTGAGGTTGGTGCAGAGTGGGTTGGGTTGGACATGAGATGTGGTCGTATTTGGTGTTGAATGTAGTTAGATTTGGTACAGAGTTGGTGGGTTTGCTGCTAGGTGTGGTAGGATATGGTGCTGAGTGGGGATTTGGTACAGGTGTGGATTTGATGTTTGGTGTTGGATATAGTTGGATTTGGTGCATGGTGAGGTTAGGCTTGGTGTTGCATGTGGTTCTGATTTGGCACAAAGGGGGTTTGGAGTTAGGTGGGACGTAGAGTGAGGCTCCATGGGAAGCAGATTCTTGTCTTAACCTTCTGAAGTCCCTCCCCCATTGATTCCATATAGGTGTTGGACGACAGGTGCCACAAAAGCCCCCCAGAGGTGCCGCGCGGGGCCCACCTCAGCTAGTGCTGCCCCCGCCCCCACCCTATCCTCCACCCGACCCAGATGAGGTGGAGCCTCTCCACCCTCCCAGAGAAGGCGCTGGTTCTGAGGCCTCCGAGCTGAGACCCAAATGTAGGTGCCTCTCATTCTTGTCCTAGTGCATGTTGACCGTTTCTCTCTCTGGTCACTCCTGGTGTTGGGTCCTGGCATCCCTGACTTTCTGTTCTGTGTCCGTCTGCCCATCCCTCCTTATTTCCCAGCTTTTCTTCCTAAATGCTCAATGCAGTGAGTTTAGTGTCCCAGAGATTGCACTCTGATTGCCACACCCAATCAGATCACAGTGATTTTACCCGGCAGTCGCTCCTGTGGGTGGTGACTTCAGCTGAGGTTGTGCCTTGCAAGTGGAAGCAACCAGCAAGGTAACATTTCTCAAAAAAGAAAAGAAGCAAGCTCAGAACTTCTGTGGATAGTGACGGTTGTGCAGCGGGGGTTGGGCACGGCAGTTGTGCCACTGTGCTGGAGTGCTCGTGGGCATGTGCCGGGAACACAGGCCGGCGTGCGCAGGAGCTGAGAGGATGAATGTGTCCGTATGCCTTGAACCTCACAGCCAGTGGCCAGTCCTTAGTATTGCTTCTCTGCAGAAGGGGAAACTGAGGAAAACGATTTGCAAGCAGTTGGATTTGAGTCTAGCCAGAAGCAGCGGTAACAGCTGCATTTCCTGTGTGAGCTGGCCTTGTCTGAGAAGCTAGGTCCTGGTTTGTTGGGCTTTCTTGCTTGGGGATGTCTGTAAGTGCCGTGCCAGGCATCCCCCACCAGAAGACAGGGAAAGGGTGTTTGCGTGTCACTGGACGCCAGCAGATGGCATCACTGCCCAGTGGGCTGCACTCGTACCCTCCCTACTTTGAGTCCATGTGGCATCGTTTACAAGGCAGGTAGCTCCTTGAGGTGCAAATTCCTAACAGTCCCTGTCCCTGCAGCAGCCCAGTGACAAACTGGGGCCTCACCAGTGCGGCCACAGGTCTTTGCTTAGGCAGTGTGTCCTTGTCCACCACGGGCTGTCTTCTCTTCTTCTGTCTTCGGAAATGATGGACCAGCTGCCGCTGGCTGTGGGTGAAGGAGCTAGTGTTGCTCACCACCCCCTCTCCCCCCACTGTCTCCAGACAGAATAACCCCCCATGTCTTGCTTACTTTTCTGGCACTGTGACTCAATACCCGAGATCCATAATTTGGGGAAAAAAGATTTATTTTACCTTATAGTTTCAAAGGTCTTAGTCCATTCACAGATGGGTGGCCTGGAAAATGGTGGAATCACATGGTGGGGCTGCAGCTAGGGCCTGAGCCGGAGCCAGTGCTCCAGAGACAGAGATGCTCATAGCAGCATGGCGGAACAGAGACAAGTCTGGGAGGAAGGGCGGAACCAGCACGCCCCTCCAGGTCGAGCCCCAGGTATCGGCCCCTTCTAGCCAGGCCCCGCCTCCCAACAGTGTAGTGTCCATAGGTACATGAGGCTGTGGGGACACACCAGATCCAAACCATGGCTCTGCACAACCCCCCTCCCTGCCCCCCGCCGCCCCCAAAATACTTTCCAGTCTCTTCACGTGGAGCACCCATCTGAATGCAAACGAATTCCTATAGGGCATGCAGCCATTAAGGGTTAATTAGGCATATCTGAAAGATACGCCAGGCCTGGTGGTGCTGGCCTGGCATCCCAGCACTCTGGCAGGCCGATGCAGGAGAACCACACATTCAAGCTCAGCCTGGGCAACTTGGTGGCTTAGCAAAAGTGGTCCTTAAAATTTGAAGAAAAGGGCTGTGGATGTAGCTCAGCGCACAGGTCCTGGGTTCAATCCCCAGTACCACAGAAAAGCCTGTCCTCCTACTCCCTACTCATCTCCTCCAGCTTCTACCTGTGCCTGTGCCTGATGTGACCTGGGCCCTCACCAGCAGAGCTGGCCTGGCCGGGGCTTGCCGCACGGAGCACCAGCACCACCGCCCACCCCAGCCCCACGCAGCTGCCTTCTTTGATTCAGGACAAAGAGCAACCCAGGAAGATGAATCTTTTGGTTTCTTTTTCCCTCAGTGCTGCAACCCCATCCCCCTGTCCAGCAGGAGGGGGTACTTGGGTGTCGGGTGTGAGTCTGCTCTTTGTCGTGCGCGGCTCACAGGCTGGCTGTGCCCTCATGCCCCTGGGGCCCCGGCGGGCGGGGAAGCGGGGAAGCATGGTAGCTCTGTGGTTTCTACAGCAGCGGGAGCTCTCACGTGCCTCGTCCTGAGTTCAGTTTTGTTTTCCCTATGATTCTGACTTCTCCTGGTAGATGCTTGCAGCATGTCATTCCGTGCGTCTTGGGGAACTGTTGCGTACTCATGTGGCATCTTAATAGTTTTTACATCTCCTCCATCCCCTCCTCTGACTCCTCGTCCCTGGCTCCCCTTCCCTCAAAGTCTATCTCGCCAGCTCTTGTCATCTACCTTTTATCTTTCTCTTTTATTTATAGTTTGAGTTTCTCACCAAAGGAACCATGGGATGTTTAACTTTTTGTGCCTGATTTATGTCCTTTAGCACCATGTTCTCATCTACATCTGTTCTCTGGCAAATGACTCAAATACACCCCTCTTCATGACACAGTAGCATTCCATTGTGTACATAAATCACATTTTCCTTGGGAAATAAGTATCATATTCCTGGGGGGACCTCCCAGGACTAAGCAGTCCACCAGGAATCGCACATGAACATTTAGTACATCCCTCTTCCAGCCCTGTCTTCCTGGGGAAACTGAGCCAGGTGCCTTCCCACCATAACTGAGACCGTAAGATTTCTCTTAGTAGGACCTTAGGCCCTCAGTCTCTATCTGTCCATTACCCACAGCTGCCTGTTGCTGTGTTGCACACTGCTAGGGGACACCTTGGGCACCTGCACACCTGTCGTGATTGGTCCATCAGAGCAGAATGGTGTTGGCAGGTGGTCCTGGGCCCTTGGAACAGGGCCTTTCATTGAGAATCACTTCCACTGCAGACAGCGTGACTTTGTGCTGTGCTCCCCAATGGGCTCCCGGGCCATCACGCAGGCACCGTGGCAGGCCACGCAGGGCAAACCCCACAGCTCAGGACCGAGTACGGCATCTCTTCCCCTGCCACCTGTGTCAGGTTGAAGGCCTCTAGCTCGTCCCCTGCTGTCTGACAGCTGTGTCACGGTCAGGACAACCTGCAGATTCTGGGGATGAACACTAACACGCATGTGGAAGAAGAGAGATTCTGGTGGGCCCCTCCCACAGCCGCAGGGCACAGAGGCTGCTGTCTGGGGGTCCCAGCGTGGTGTGCGGGGTGTCTCAGCGTGGCGCGCTAAGGCTGCCCCTCTCACCACTTGCTTCCTACTAACCAGCCTCCACGCTGACCTTCAGATACCTGACCTGCACGCGTGCCTGAGCCCACATAGTTTGCGTGGATTTGGACTGGACCCCATAACTCGCTAACCAGCTTGCTTCCCGCTGGTGTTGACTTTCCCTGAGACCTTACCCTGAGTCCCCCCAGTGGAACCTCTCTTGTTAGCTGCACTGGCTGGTCTGGTCACAAGATCTGCATTGCCTATGATAGTTTATCAGCATGTTACCAACTACTTATTCCTGTTAGAGGACCCTGGGGATTTAAAGATCAATGCATAGAGAGCTCAAATTCCACATCTTCAGATTGCTAATTTAAAAAAAAAAAATAAAGCACAAGACCCTGAGTTCATTTCCCCAATACCACATAAACCCAGGCATGATGGCGCCCACCTGTAATGTCAGCACTCAGGAGGCTGAAGCAGGAGAATTGCTGTGAGTCCAAGAACAGCCTGGACTACATAGTGAATTCAGGACCAGCCAGAACTACAGAGCGAAACCCTATTTCAAAAAAATATATAAAAAATAAAAATAAGCTGAGCTTAGTGATGCAGACCTGTCATCCCGATACTCTGGGAGGCTGAGGTGATAGGATTGCAAGTCTGAGCCCAGCCTAGCAACTTAACAACTTAGGTGAGACCCTGTCTCAAAATAAAAATTAAAAAAAAAAAAAAAGAGCTGAGGGTGTGGCTCACTGTGAATGCCTTGGGCTCAATCCCCAGTCTATTAAAAAAAAAAAAAAAAAGGAGCCGTCCAATGGCAGGATAAGTATTTTCTTACACTTAGCAGGTAATTCTTTCTGTAGATGTACATGTGTAGGGTGCATGGCGAGGGACTGTAAAGACTCGTATGGAAGGTAGGACAGAGTCCCCTCTTCGCAGCACAAACAGTGACAACCCCCACTTTGTCTCCAGCCCAAGTGTTTGTCATTTATAAACAGGTGTCCCTTTCTAAAGCAGAAGAAGGAAATTCTAAATTAGGAAAATAAAGCCAGAAAAGGGATTCACCACTTTGAGCTAGCTGGTGAGAATTTGTATTGGACCGATGTAAAATTAAAAGCAACAACAGAAATGCACAAAAATAATGACATAAAAAGGTCCCAACATGAACGATAGGGTAGAAAGAGAGGCAGTGGTCAGCTAGGAAAGGGGTGAACCTCTGAAAAGTGGGTGAGTATTGATGCTCACTGATTCACCAAACCCCATGTCTTTAAGGTGTTATATAATTTGGAATTCATGTATTTGCAAAAAAAAAAAAAATTGCAGCAACAGTAATTCACACCTTAGGCAAGTGACACAGCAGAGAAATTGGGAACCTGGAAGAATCTGAGGCAGCCTTAGTATCTTCCTGACATGTGCCCATACCTGAGGTCCACAGCATAGGGACAGACACTTACCAAGAGCTCCTGGCTTGGTGACAGCCATACGTGGCTGGGTCACCTGGTCAGACATGGAAGCAGAGAAGCTGGGAAAGGAGGTGTTTAGTAGCCACCCTTACTCATAGGAGGTGTTCAGTACTCACCTTTACTTTAGACCCATACTCTAAAGTTACCTAATACCTACTTGAGGCCAAAGCGAACACTTGCTGTTATAAAGTAAAGCATTTAATCCTGAAGCTTATGACATGGGCACAGTTGTGTGACTCTTATATCCTGGGAGGCATCCTGGCGGCCCCACAGGTATATGGCAATCAGAACAAGCCCAGGGAAGCCCTCTCAACCTTCCTGGGTGTTTACTTGACATTTTCCTGCCCAGCGTGAAAGCCACCATACCTCTTCCACACTGCCATGGGAAAAGGCCACACATCCGGGAAAACAGGAAGTGGATTGTCAGCAAATGGTCGTGTTCATAAAATGGGAGGAAATTGTTGGCCGTGGGAGCAAAGTCTGCCCCTCCTCTCAAGGACATTGGGAAAAAGTGGAGCTGAGTTTGCAGCCTGTTGTTTTTATGCATCGGAAACCATCACATCCAGCCAACATGTTCAGACGTTGGCTGCTGCTTAGAAAGGAAACTATGAGAATTGCAGCTTACGAATAGTGTTAGGGAGAGGAGAGAGATCAGAACTTGTATCTTTTATTAATTACTTCTCAGTTCTTCATTTACAGGGTGCTATGTCCCTGACTTAAGACAGAATTAAAGAACATAGTGACAATCCCGTGGAACAGAACTGTGCTCTTGCAGCTTAAGAAAGCTGGTTGTTAAGATTTTAGGAATTTTTCAAGGCAGAACAGAACTCTTATTACATAAGAAATTATATACACTCACAATTTAATAAATAATATTTGAAACAGTGGCAGCAAATACTAAATTTCTATTTGCTTGACATTATTTACATATATTGAATCTGTATGATTCAGTGCTCTGCATCAATGAAAATACTGCATAAGAATGCCTTCTATAGTATTTTCAGTGCCTGACATGATACTATATTATAAATATATGATATTATAAAGCCCATCATGAAGTATTTGCACCACAGAAGTTGGTAACATTTACAAAGCCGATAAAAGAGTGATTAGGTGGTGTTGATAATGCAAATTAACCCCATTCAAAGCATGTCATGTCTGTATCCAAGCCAGTACAAACAGCCCCCCAAAATTGAAGAAATGTTCATTTAAAAAAAAAAAACAGTTGTCTTACTTATTTTGGGACAAGGTCTTGCTCTCTAATATAGGCTGGGCCTGAACTTACTATGTAGTCCAGGTGGGCCTCAAACTCAGCCTTCCAAGTGCTGGGATTACAGGCATGTACCACCATGCCTGGCTTGTGTGGTACTGGAGAATTGAACTGGAGCCTTGCATTTGTTAGGCAAGTGCTTAGCCGTTGTGCTTTTCTCCAGCCCCCAAAACAGTTATCAAGTCCACAAAGTCATCACATAGTTGACAGTGCGAATAAAGCACGGTGCACGGTTTCCTTGTTTATCTGCATCTGGCTTCGTGACACACACTGAATTAGCAGTCTTCCCTCACGTAGAAATTATACTTGTTTGGCAGTAATAATAACAGATTTGGAAACCTGGCAAATATTAATGAAAGCATCCTGTGTGAATAAATTGTTATATATAATTTATAAAAACAATATTGTATATTTTCTTATTCCTCCTAGTTTTATGCTTGTTTTCTACCACGAAAACTTACACCTTCTATTTATATCTTTTTTTGTCAGACAGCTGGCGGGAATTTACCAACATAGCACAGCAAAAGAATAACAAATATAAGTAAAAAATGCAGAAAAGCTGTAAAATCGTTCAGTTAATTCAAGGACAATTTGTGTCTTTAATTTCCTAAGAAAATTCAGGTATGAAGGTGACAGAAATAGTTACACCTGGTGTCTGGGTCTCTTGAATCCTTACTTTGCAGCGTAAAGTTATTAGGCATAAAAACCTGTCACTTAATTTTTTGTTTATTTATTTTTAACATCAAGAATGATGATAACTTCCTTCTCAGTTTGTATAAATATATTTCCTTCTCAGAAATAAGCCATGAGCTTGTTGGTTGTCCAAGAATGGCTCAGGCCGGGCCCTGTGGCATGTGCCTCTCATTCCAGAACTCTGCGAGGCTGAGACAGGAGGATAGCAGGCTGGAGCCCAGGCTGGGCAATGTAGCAAGACCTTGACTTAAAATAAAGATCAAAAAAGACAAGAGGGCGTGGGGACTTAGCCCAGTGCAAAGGCCCTGAATCAAATCCCCAGTGACACAAACACACAAAGATTCGCTCACAATTGTTATAAAGTACCAGTCTTTTGTTTTACAATTTAGAAAGAAAAAGAGGGCTCAAGCCCCAGGCCTAACCTTACTGAGGGTAGTCTTCCGAACCGTGTGCCCTGGGGGTTGGTCTGTGATGTGTGAATTCAGGCACCAGCTCTTCCGTATTGTATTCTCTCTCCTCCAGTGCCTTCAAGGATGGGAGGCTCCCTCCCCCAGGGCCAGTCCTGTCGGCGGTGGCAGCGCTCAGGAGGGCTCTGCTCCTTCGCACCTGCATCTCCGCGGGTGCTGACGTCTGTGACGTGTGAGCAGACAGTACAGACCATGTTTAAGTCAGAATGTATTATAGTAAAGACACTCCGCATGAGTCCCTGTCACATCTGCCCGCCAGGTTCCAACTTACCCTTGACATTGTTCTTGCCACCTTCCAAAGCAGTCCTGGAAATCCACTTTGCTCTCCAGTTCCACCAGTAACGTAGATCTTATCTCATATGGTAAAAAGTAGTTTTGTTTTTGTTTTAACCTACCAGCCAACCTCCCTCTGCTTGTAAGGACTTTAAGGTTTCATATCACATCCAAAGACCTTTATTAGCTAACCTAAAAAGCCTACAATGGATCCAGTGAAAATTATCACCGATTCTGTGGAAGACAGGATTCTTACTGTCGTTGTTGCCATTATGGTTTTTGCAGTACTGGGTGTTGAGCCCAGGACCCTCGCACTGAGCAACGTCTCCAGTTCATTCTTTAATTTATATTTTGAGACAGGGTCTCATGAAGTTGCTAACTTGCCCACGCTGGACTCAAACTTGTGATCCTCCTGGAGTGTTGGGATTACAGGCCTGCACCCCCGGGTCCAGCCAAGAGATAGAATTCTGTATGCAGGATCCATAGACTGTTTTAACAGTGGACCTCAAAAGACGGGAAGGATGCAGAAACCACCAGTGATGCGATCTGACTCCCACACTGCTCTCCGCCCTCTGTGCTCCATTAGACCCCCAGGGCTGAGCGACCCCTCTTATCTCGGCCAGTCCCCACTCATCCTCTGCCATCTGTCTCCTGCAGTGTACTGCTGTGCGTCTTTCCCTACTCACGCCAAGCGCCCCTGACGGACAGACTCTTCCTGACCTGGCCTTGCTCCGTGCTCTGCTGTCCTCCTCCGACGCTGCTGTCATTTTTCCACCTCTCAGGATGAAAGGGCTCACTCGCACATCCACCATTCACCCTCTTAGAATTTATGTTCAAGTGCGCACGCTGCAGTGGAGTGTCGTTCGAGGCTGTCCCGTGCCCTCCTAGGAGCTCTGTTACATTTGTGTGTAAATTCCGGGTAGCTACTGTTGGCCCACCAGCTGGTCCTCCACACATGGGTCTCTTCCTGTGGAGGATGGGGTCTTTTTATAAGCCATTATTAACTCATCCCTGTCTGATTGGATATTCTGTACCAGACTTTAGCCCCCGTTTTCCAAGTGTGCATTCATAGTTGCCCTTTGCTGGCATTTTGGGGGATGCTGAAGCACCCCATCTAGCTGGTGGAACCACGTGCCTGCCTGAACACGTGAGCAATAAAGACAGCCTGCAGGGACTCGCGGCCTGCAGTGTGTGTGCACTGTCTGCTCCCTGGGGTCCGCCCCACTGGGGTCTGCGCAGGGCCCAACTCCTGGTGTTTTACATGTTTTCCCAGTACTGTGTTCACCGCCATGTGGTTAGTTTATAAAACCAACAAGAAGAGGGTACGTCTCACTTTGTCTGTAGATCTGTTCACCATTTCTTCACTTATACACCAGACACTGATTGTGTACTTGCTTGATGCAAGGATTTGGGGAAAACAAGTGCAAATAGCTCATTTTATAGGTCTTCTTTATCTGTGGCTCCTCATACGTGTGGAAGGGATAACGGTGGGTCCCTTTGCTACATACGCTGCAGATGTGTGCATGAGAGGCACCCTGCTGGGAGTGTAGCCACCCTGTCTGTGTGGGAGGGCTGCCCACTCCTCCTGGATGCAAAATTCTTCAGAGTCTTGAGAAGATTGATCTCTTTTCTGAGAATTAGTCACCTCTGCACCCTGCAGCACATAGAGCAGGTATAAAATAATTATATATGAAATTCAGGGCTTGAGAAAAAAGACAAATAGCTCTAGCTTGCTTGATTAACCTTTATTATTACATACTTTTGAATTGGATTTGAACTGGAGTGGCTTGTCATTTTTCTTTGAACAAGATTTTTTTGAGTGTTATTGCTCATAGTCAGAAAAGAAAAATCAGTGTATGACTTACACTGTTGTCTGGCTGATGATACTGGAAACAGTAATTGGCTAACGTAGGGAAAATCACAGCGGATGCAGGTATGAATAATAAAAAATATAAGCTAGAGCTGTATTTAGCCAATTCTGTGCCACACAGTGAAAAACCAGAAAATTACAGAATTGCAAGTCAGAAAGTACTCTCCTTTTTTAAAATTCTTTTTGGGTTGAAATAAAGAACTTTTTGATGACGAGTGGCAGCCATTTACCTCAGATCATTCCATTGGAGGGGTCTAAACAAGAAGAGGTAATGTTTGTTTATGCCAGCACTGGGAAAAGCGCCAGGATTTGTGACCCAGGCGTTAAAGATGGTGGGTGACTGCAGGTAATAAGAGCAGTAAGCTGTTGTGTAAGGCGAAGCCATTATACCAAGGAAAGATGGCAGCAGGAAGTCTCCAGATCCGTTGTGAGGAGAACGGGAGAGAGGTTACTGCTCAGAGGACTCATTGGTCAGGGTGGCAGAAAATAGAGTGCTGGACTTGAACATTTTTTGAAAATGGGAGCTGTAAATACGTAAGAGGCTTTCTCGGCTACTTCGTCTCCGTGGGACACAGTACCCAGGACCCACAACCTAAGGGAGCATAGTTACATTGCAGCTCACAGTTTCCCAAGGCCTCAGTCCATTCACGGTAGCCTGCACCAGTGAAAGGGCATGGCAGAGGCCTAGCTGGTGAGAAGCTGTTCACAGAGGGGCAAGGCCCGAAGTAGAGAACAGGTGGAGCTAGCATGCACCCTCAGGCCCCATCCCACTGACCCGCCCCTTCCAGGTCCTGCCTCACGGACCCGCCCCTCTGACCAGGCCCCACCTCTTAACAGCGCAGGAAATCAATAGATTCACTTCCATGATTGTATCACCTTCCAAACATGACGCCTTGGGAGGACTTAACAGATCCAGCCCAGCACAGGACACAGACCAGATTCAATAGAGCTAGATCAGTATACAGATACGGGCTGTAGCTATGCAGGGGGAAAGAACAAACACTGTAGAGTTAGGTCAGCCCACCTAACTAATCTGGTTTAACCGCAGCCAGCGCTGTTTTACCTGATCATGAAGGTCACCAGAGATAGGGATGGCTAGTTTTTAGTAATGCCCAGCTCATCTCTGTGGCCTGATGCCCAGGGGGGCAACATCTAAGTCAGCTCCACGAGCGAGTCTTACACATTTAACACGTCCTACACCAACCAGGATTAGAACCTTTAGGGAATCAGGCAAATTAATTAGTGTCCCCCCAAGGCACCAGCATTTCTTACCTTTCCATGGAAAATGCTACCATAGAAGAAACATTAGCTACATTATTATTTTTCAACTGTAAGGGCCTTAAATTCTTGTATTTTCCTTAGAAAGACCATGTTGGCTGCACACAGTAGGACGTCTACACTTTCAGAGGCACAGTCCAGTTTGTATGTGATGCTGTCCTCACACTTCACCAGTTGTGGCTTTTTTAGTACACGAATTCTAAGACTGCTTTCACTTTTAAAAACCGCTTCTGATTCCATAGATGTGTGTTATCGTAGCACCCATGAGGACCCATCAAGCGCTGCATCTGTGTTTGCAGTGCTTATCAGCTGCTAATTTTCACAGTTTTCATGTTAATTTGGATCCAGCATAGGATGCAGTTGGCTCAGAACCTTCAGAACTTATGTAATTGGATTCAAAACATTTCTGCTCGCAGGCTAGCATCTCTCACAACAAAACACCATTTTTTTTTTTATGGTCGGGATAAGATTGTATCTTCCATAAATGGCAAGAGGAGGCAGAGACTTCCACACAGGACTGAAGGTATCTTCAGTCATCAGAACCCATTACAAATTGTCCCAGCCCATAAGTTAATCCAGGACAGAGCCGTGTGTGTGTGTGTGTGTGTGTGTGTGTGTGTGTGTGTGTGTGTGTGTGTGTTTAACTGCTTTATCATTCACACCCAAGGAATGTGGAACAAGGAAAAACAGTGTTCCTGTTATTAGTCACCATGGTAAAACAATAATAAGCAAACTTCAAATGCTTCAACAAAAACAAAGACCAAGATACTAACTCAAGTAAGGCACAGTGGTGAGCTGTGTGTATTTTGGGTTTTATGCTTGTCTTAGTTACTTTTTTATCACTGGACACGATAACTGACACCACAACTTAAGTGGGGGAAAGGAGGTCTCAGACCATTCGTGGGTTGCCGGCAATGGTGGAAGCACATGGCAGAGACCTAATAAGAGAAAAACTGTTCATTCCATGGTGGACAGAAAGCAGAATTTGAAAGAAAGGCAGAGCTAACATATACCCTTCCAGGTCATGTGCCAGGGATCCGCCTCTTCTGGGTCAAGCCCCAGTGATCTTGCCTCTTCTGACCCAGCCCCAACTCTGTAACAGCTCAGGAAATTGGTGGATTGGCTCTAATGATTAAAGCCCCTTCCATACTTGAGTTTGGGGGTGGGGCATTCCAGACCCAAAGCACACAGAGCTCTTTATTTCCACCAATAGCAACACAGTCGGTAACCCTTATCCCACATAACTTGCCTCTTTGGAAGTTGGGTGATTTCAGTGTGTCAGTGCTTCTTGGCTTTTTGTCCTTGAAGGCCTTATAACCCTTCCTCTTCCTCCTTAAAAAACCATAGATGTTTACTATTGTGAATGACGCTATGTAAAGGCAGAATGCAGAAGGTCAGGCATAACTGTAATCCGTAAAGACAGAGCCAAAGAAAGGGATCTTTCCCTTAGGGAGAGCTTAGGGAGTGTTTAGATTGGATACCTGTTTCCTGGTTGGTAAATCTGCTATGAGGGAGGGAGAAAAATGAGTAGGAAAAGTAACCAGAATATACAACCTGAATCAAAATGGAAAATCAGGGTGCGGCATCCTTTCCTCTCTGCATTTGAGGGGGACGGTTAAAGAGGAAAGATGGCCTCCCACATGCCTGTGAGCAAGTGTGCTAAGGCACACAGAGACTTCCTAGCCACTGTGGTGGCCCATACCTGTAATCCTAGTACTCTGGAGGCTGAGACAGGAGGATCGCAAGTTCAAACCCAGCCTGGGCAACTTAATGACTTAGAGATACTCTGTCTCAAAATCAAAAATAAAAATGGGCTGAGTATGCAATTCAGAATGAAGGCCCCGGGTTCAGTCATGAACACACACACACACACACACACACACACACACACACACACACGAAACAACTTCCTACGCCGCATAAATCCTAACCCAAAGATGAAAATGGACAGCAACTTGGCATATCTAGCCATGCATACATCTTCTTCGCTTGGTAAAATTGCCAGTATTAAAAGTTCAATTTGACGGGCAATGCCAGTTCTTCCTTCAGTGTGGGAAGAGCCCTTTGTATGGGCTCACGACCCCTCAGGGAAGCTGGGAGGGTCTCCGGGCACCCACCAGCCGCTGTGTCCCCAGCCCTGATGCTGGAGTCCAGTGCTTTTGGCCTGTGTCTTTCCAGTAAGTGAGAGGACAGGAACATGATTAGGCCTCAGAGTCAGGCCCTGGACTAGAAGTGGCCCAAAGTGGGAAATGAAGCCCGAGGAGCGGGCGGCGGGAGCCAGAGTGTTGCACCCCAGCTGCCTGTGGTCCAGCGCATGTCCTCAGCAACTGTGCAGCCTGTCTCCCCTTTCTGCTGCCCGATCTTCCCCTGAACGTGCAAACTCCAGACCTGCCCACCCTGCCATGTCACACACAGAGCTTGGAAGGGGAGTCCCTGTGTGCCTGCTGCTGTCCGTGTTGCCCTGGCCCTCTCGGTTCATATGAGCCCAACTCGGCGCTGCCTGCACACACGAGAATTTCTGCACTCGATGGCAATACTATTCTGCATGGAGGCTGGGGAAATTAAGCTTAGTGACTGTCAAATTAAAAAGTCGATGGTGGATATATGATTTTTGTTTCATTTTGTTTTGGTGGTACCAGTGGTTGAATCCAAGGCCTTTTTGATTTCTTAGGTTGAGACAAGGTCTCACTAAATTGCCCAGAGTGGACTCAAACCTGTGTTTCTCTTGCCTCAGCCTCCCAGAGTGCTGGGATGACAGGCATGTGCCATCATGCCCAGCTAGCTGATGGTTTTAAGAAGAGATTTTTATTTTCTAGTAGTGAAATTACACAACCTGCTTCATACTGCAGGTTAGATGTAGGCAGCTTGCTGGGAATTACCTGGGCTGTGTGCTGAGGGTTCCTAACAGCTTTGCACACTCAGAAGCCGCCTGTGTACCAAGAAAGTTATGCAGTTTAATATGCTTTAACCTTGTGTCACGAATCACCCACCATCAGGGTAATACATCATCCCTACCCCTCCAGTTTCCCTCTGTCATTTCTCTTTCTAATCTGTGTGTTTGTGTTTGTGTGTGTGTGTGTATGTGTGTGTTTATGTACAAAATTACGTCAGTACATACACTTGTATGTACATTATATAAAACACATTGTGCTGTACATTCTTACGACAGAATTGAAATCTAATGAGAAATATTAACAAAATGTACAGGGTAGCCCAAAATTTGTGTGTGTGTGGTACTGGGGATTGAACCCCGGGCCTTCACGCTGTGCTACACTCCCAGCCCTTTGTTACATTTTATTTTGACACAGGATGCCACTAAGTGATTATTTTGTTATCCAGGCTGGGCTTGGACTTGTGGTCCTCCTGCCTCAGCCTCCCGGAGTGCTGGGATGCCAGGCATGTGCACTGTCACACCTGGACATTCGAACTAAACTGACTTTCAGAATACCCAGTGCATCATCCTTGCATAATTTTTCTCCTAACATTAGTTTTGCCTCAAATATTAGGACAAATTAATCCTGAGCAGCCACATGTTGACATTATATTCTGCATTGTATTATGTTGTACACGCATGTGTGGCCACCTTTGGGACACCCTGTACATTTCAATGACAAGTTCTTCCCAGGCCGAGAGTAAAGCGCCGTTGTAGCTGACCCAGGACCATCTTAAGTGAAGAAAATAGAGCATTAACTACAGCGTCAGGAAGAAGCGCAGGTCTTGGGTGCTGAAGGAAAAACAGGGCAGCACCCCCATCACCAGGGCGGCCGGAGGGACACTTTACTTCCTGGTGAAATAGAAACGGGGGTGAGCACGCACAGAAGACTTGGAGCCGTGTCCCCAGTCCTTGCCTGCAAGATCAAACAGGGACCACCTGGGAGCATCACTTCCCCAGCTAAAGGAGCAGGATGCCTAAGTTAGGCTCTGGTCAGCCGGTCAGCCAGCCTGCTGGGCTGCTGCCGGCCCAGCTGGACAGCCACAGCAGGCCCGCAGTCCCTTCCGTGGTGGCAGGCAAGTGCCCAGCTGGGGAGCAGGCGCCCCTGCCCCCTGGGCGCAGGCCTCTGGAGCTGGCTCAGTTAAGGAAGTAGACCAGGGCTAACAAGTGGCACTTCCTGCGTATCTCCACCACCAGGGGGAGCCCACGCTACCCCACAGTTGGAGAGCTTTGCAGACAGGAAACAAAGATTTTTAAAAATGAGAATAATAAACATCAGGGCTCTGCTTTTATGCCAGTATTATGTTGCAGCCTGTCACCCGGAGAGGCAGGCTGGTGACCACAGTCACAGGGCAGAGCCCTCTCTGTTGACAAAGAAAGTGAGGCTAGTAACTTGCTTAAAATCACATAGCGAAGTGGGGTCTGTGTAGCTCAGTGATTGGAGTGATTGCGTAGCAAGAGGAAGGTCCAGGATTCAGTTCCCCAGCGCCACATAAAAGAGGAGTGGGGCTCGGTGGCACTCACCAGTCTTCCCAGCACTCAGGAAGCTGAGGCAGGAGATTTGCCCTGTACTACAGGCCAGCCTAAGCTATGAGTTCAGGACCAGCCTGGACTACAGAGGGTGACCCTGTTTAAAAAAAAAAGGGGTCTGTGTTTAGACTGGTATTATGCATCCATACACACAGACACAATCCACATACTTGCATGCACATATACATACAGGCTCCCTACATACATATGCACATGCACTCACGTGCACAAATGCAAGTGGGGTGGAGCATGCATATGCACATCATCCATGTGCACGTGTACCCGACATGTGCATGCATAAGAGTACACAGTGTGTGTGCACAAGCACACATTGAAGTGAAGAGATAAGCGTGTGTGTGGTGATTTTCAGTTGTTGGGAGCTAGCATGGCTTACCCCAACACCCACGCAGGTTTCTTCTGAACCAGGTGGTTGGCCACCAGCAGGCTTTGCAAGGATGATAAACTTGGCCACGTAAGTCTCCCAGAGATCCTTGTGAGATCTTTCCTGTGGTATCTAGTTGACCCCTGGGTAGACAACTGAAAATTAAGGAGACTAAGACCAAATCATTTTTGTTGTGGTCCTGGAGTTCGATGCCAAGACCGTCGTGCTAAGCTACATCCCCAGGTCTTTTTATATTTTTGTTTTTGAGACAGGGTCTGACTAAGTCACTAAGTTGCCCAAGCTGGGCTTAAACTTGCCTGTCTCAGCCTCCCAGAGGGCTAGGATGACAGGCCTGCACCACTGGGCCCAGCTATAATTTGTGTAGCCAGTTCATTTCCTTTAATATAGTGTGTTGAAGGGTAATCCCATGACAAAATAAATTTAAGCTGGGATATGGGTCATTATAGCTACAACTTCAAAGATTGGTTCAGCTCAGTTACCCAACATAAGGCATATGTGAGCTTGTGAGCCAATGATGTAGCTAAGGGATCATCATACATCTATTGGTTTAGGCAACAACGGATGGGCCAATCAGCAGTCAGGAGGATGAGATTGCTACATCTGATTGGATGATCGGGTCATGCTCAGACAACTGAAGAACTGTGCCAAGAGGCAGGGCAGAAGGGATGCTGAGGAGCTCCAGGCTGCCCGCGGAGCATGTGGGACAGGAGAGTAGGCCCAAGGCTGGGTGCTTAGCCAGTTCTTGGCTCTGCTACTCTGTTACCTTAGATCACATGCTTGGCTTCTCTGTGCTGGCATTTCTGTGGAATAAAAGGTGACTCTGAGAATTGTATATGTGAATTGATTGAAAGCATTTAGAATAATTATTAATATTGAACATGTTAATTATTATAAAAATAGCCCAATTTAAAGTATAGGAGACTGTGCATTAAAATCTTGATTTCTGTTTTTGAGAGAGATATCAGTTTGCCTACTCCAAATCAAGTGTAGGCTGTCATCATAGCTGTTCATGTGAACAGCAGAAGGACCTGGCAGGGGCCAGCTGCTCACACCGTGGCAGCCAGGAAGGACAGAGAGAGAAGGGAGAAGGGGAGACTAGAATACACCCTTCCAGGCCACCCCCAGGGCCCTTGTTCTTCCAGCCAGGCCCCACCTCCTGGCACACGAGACCTTAGGAGGATATTTCAGATCTAAACTATAGCAGTGAGTGATAACTGTTACCTACTTGTGTTTCCATGTTGTAGGTGAGAAAGTCATAGCCCACAGGGACACATGCTCAGTTTAGGCCACAGTTGAACTTGTCTAATATAACATATTTACTTAAATGGACACAAAAGATGTAGCAGAAGTCCTGTGCTGAATCTGCTAGGGTAAAGTAAGGAGGTAAACATGACAGCTGGGTGCCATATTTGATTTTCCTCCTGGGCATAGGTTTGTTACGTGTGCATCCTGAAGGCTATGTCAGAAAGGCCTAGTGGAGCGTGCTGTTCACCTCATGGCAGCCCGGAAGCAGAGAGAGAAAGGAGGACTGCCATGACCCAATCCCACCAGGCCTTGCCTCCTAAGAGCACAGGAAGCCGCCCACAGGCAAATCCACAAATGGGCACAGCACCCCCATCATCAGGTCATCTTCCACACACAGGCGACTAGAGGTACAATTCAAATCTAAATCATAACAAAGACCAATTTTTTTAGTTTCTACCTGTATAGGAAAGGGGGGAATAGATTTTTAAAACCCAGAAGAATCCTAATAGAAAAACCATGGTAAATTGGAGACAGGCCAGCTGTCTCTGAATTTAAGAGGACTGGAAGAAATGAGATGGGTGGCATCCTTTGAGGAAAGGGAGGGAACTAATGCACCTTTCTTCCAGAGAGAAGGCCACCAGCTTCACTTCCTTGAAAGCCCAAGGCCAGACCTCCACATCTCATGTAGGGTATTTTGGGTATTGGCAGGTTTTGCTGAGGTAAGTGTTTTTCTGGCCAATAAAAGAAAGTTATTTTGGGCCACCATAATTGTGAGTTAGACAGGTGGTTTGCGTGCAGACATTTAATTTACGAGCCCTGGAGTCTGTTGGCTCTGGGGAAAGGCTATTCTGTGCAAGTGTCCCCAGATGATGGGCTGAAGGGCTCATCTCCTCATTGTTATGAGGAAATCCACATCCTGGGCAGCCTGCTTGTGGGCACGGAGGCTTCTGGGAAAATCCTGGTGTGACTCTTCACCATGGGCAGGCTAATCACTCTGGGGCGACTCCTGCGTATAGGTGTGTGCCTCCAAGACCACATTGTGGCAGCACAGTGTTGAGCACTTAGCTTTCTTCCACCCTCTTTATGGGACACAGCATTCTGTAGTTTCTTAAATTGTTTAGAAAGGAGCTTGTCTTCAGACAAGCCATCGCTAGGATGTCTTTCTGTTTTCTTCGTTTTTGTGGTACTGGGGATCCAACCCAGGATCTTAGTGTTTATCCACATCTCCAGTCCTGTTTTTAGTTTTGATTGGGAGACAGAGTCCAGTAATCACCAAGTTGCCCGGGCTGGGCTTAAACTTGCAGTCTTCTTGCCTCAGCCTTCCATGGTACTGGGACACCAGGCCCGTGCCACTGGGTCCTGGCTGAAAGGTGACAGTTCAGCAGCATTCACTGCATTCAGCTTTCCACCTCACACCCTCTGCTTCTCAGCCCAACTCTGCCTCCCCCTGTCGTCTTTCTGCTGGCCTTTCTGTGACACGTGTGCTCTTTCAAACTCCCATCCTTGTGTTTGTTGCTGGAGAACTTGGACAGACCACAGTGCGGAGGGATTTGCTTTGCTAACAATGTGTTGTCCGTCTGCTGTCGGGGAAATGTTGGGCAGTGATGGGCGGGAAGTTGAGGTCAGACTGTCCTCTGCGCACGCTAACGCCACCAGACCGTGACCTGCAGGTGCTCGGAGGACTCCAGCAATGCCAGGCATCCAGGGCTCTGCACGCAGAGCACTCTGATGCTGCCACAGGGCACAGGCCTCATGGCCTGGGCCACAGCTGAGGCCTGTCAGACCCCAAACTTATTAGGGTGCCGAAGTCCCAGGCAGGCTTCTGCAGCTAGCAGCAGCCCTAGCGTACAGTGGGTCACACTCTTGTGTTCCAAGCTCAATGCGCTGAGCTTTCTGTGATTGTGAAGGACCTAGGAACTCGGAGAGAAGGAAATTAAGGGGGCCCCTGCCTGGACCTAATGGGACACTCGGGCAGCAGGAGAGGTGGCACGGCACCGCCCTGCGGCCTGTCTTTTTTCCTCCCCTTGTTTTTTGAGTGCAGAGGAATTATCATAGGCCACTTCTAAAATACATAATATTGTTAATATACTAAAACTTCCTTTTGAAGATGTTTCATTATGACACTTGAAAAACTTAAGCTCCAGTCCCCTCAAAATGGCAGGCCACAGGGAGGACACTGCTCACTCCAGTCCCCCCACCGTCGTGTCCAGATCGGAACGGAGCACTAGTGTTCACACGTGACAGAGCGTGACTTTGACAATGAGTCAGCTGAGCCTAGTGGCGCGGGCCTGTCACCCGAGCACTCTCAGGGAGGAGGACCACAAGTTGGAGCCCAACCCGGGCAACTTAACAACTCTGTCTCTCCATTGAAAAGAAAGGAATGGGCTAGGGACGCGGCCCAGCACCAAGGCCTGAGCTCGATCCTGTTGGGACTCTTTTTTTCACATTGCAAGAAGGTTCTGCTTTAAGGGCATTTCTGATTTATACCTATTCCTGCTGCCTCACAAATAGAAAGGGAGACCCAGGTGCCAGGAATGGCGGTGTGGGCCCTTCATCCCACCTGTCAGGTGCAGCTGTGACCTGTTGTCAGCAATTCCTGTCTAGTATTATTTATTTCTAAGTTGGTTTATATTTTTTTTATTTAAAAACTTAATTTTTAAAAAGAATTCTTTTTTTTTTCTTTTGGTACTGAGAGTTGAACTCAGAGCCTTTGCATTAAACTGTACCTGTAGCCCTTTTTTAAAAATATTTTTATTTTAAGACAAGGTTTCTCTGAGTAGCTCTGTTGCCCAGGTTGGTCTCAAACTTGTGATCTTCCTGCCTCAGTCTCTCAGCACGCTTAGATACAAGCCTGCACTGCCACGCCTAGCTAAAGAAAGTAAACAAAAAAAAAAAAAAACTCATTTTGAAATAACTTCAGCGAAACCAAGCTGACCCCTACAGCTAGAAATAATTATGTGCATCATATTATCAGTTTGAATGTTCAAATCCGTCTGCCTGTAGGCACACCCAGGACACACATTAAACAGACACATTCTCAGACATTCTCACACTCCTCCTTGGTCCCTGTGATCCTGGAGGAAGCGGCCTTCCTTCCGGAAGGTCCCACAGACACAGGCTGCTCCCAGCAGGCTGCACGGGATGGAGCTGTGTGTGCTCACCTGTCCTTGCTGTGCCCTGTCCAGTGAGCCTGCCCCTGGCCCCCAGCGGTCCCAGCAGCGCAGATGGGGGCCCGCCGGCGCCACTCGAGGCCGAAGAGACCGTGTCTGTGGGCAGCTGCTTCGCGTCGGAGGACACGACTGAGGACTCGGGGGTGATGAGCTCCCCGTCGGACATCGTCTCGCTGGACTCGCAGCACGACAGCTCGAAATCCAAAGACAGGTGGGCCACAGACCAGGAAGACTACAGCGACCCAGACCTCGCCGGGACCCCGGAGCTGGCCCCCCAGGAGAGCCCCCTGTGGGAGACACACGGGCCCAGGAACTCATATCCGAGGTGAGCCATGGGATGGTATTGGATGGGAAGTCACGTGACCCACACCCAAGTCTCTAGGCGGGGAGCTTCTTTGTCGCAGTACTCAGGTCAGTGTCCACCAGGGTGCCAGTGCCTTACACAGGGTACCACGTCCCCGTGGTGGCTTGTCATCAACAGCCCTGTCTCCGTGATGTTTCTAGGGTCACAGACAAACACTGTGCACACGCCATCTTTCTCTCGGCCCTTTACACAGTGGCAACTGCTAGTCTGCCTTTCTTTCCAGTCCTCGATTGTCTCGCTCGGCTTGTGATGCCGTGGGGGAGACCCAGGGCCTTTGTACTGCACAGTATCCCCAGCCCGGTTTTTGTTTTGTTTGTTTTGATGGTGGAGACAGGATCTTGCTAAGCTGCCGAGTTGCCAGGCTGGGATGGAACTTGAGATGCTCCTGCCTCGGCCCCCAGAGCACTGGGATGACAGGCCTGTGATACTGAGCCCACCAATGGCACATTTTTAAGACTCATCTCTGATAAGTCTTTTTATCTTTCCTCCATTCCTGTGGCCCAGGGCTTCCAGGCCACAGACGGGTACTAGTCTGGGACCCTGGGGTTGGGGTTTTCTATTATTCCTAGAATAAATTAGTAGAGACTAAAATCACTAAGGTTGTTACAACATAAGGTGATTTATGTTTGTGGATAAATGTTTTCATGTTACTTTCTAGTTAAAATCGCTGACAACTTCATCTCAGAATTTTCCCGTCTTTCTCGGTTCAGGATCACTTTTTGTTAGTCTGACATTTACAGTCAGTGGAATTCTTTTACCTTATATTTGTGTCCAGCTAGCCTACATCCAAGCTTCTCCTACAGTAGCGATGAGATCACACCAGCTTTTGGTGATTACTCTGGCATCAGAATGTGCAGCATTTGGTTTGTGGGGCTTGAAGCATCTTACACCGAGGGCGACTTCAGAAGGCTCCGGCTTCTGTCTCAAGCGCTGTTTAATCTAACTTTTTCCCTATTTGTTTACACCCTTTGTTTGATCAAGTATTTAAATTTATTGATACCATCACGTGACACAGAAAAAAAGAGGAAATGCTTTGTGAGACAGATTCCCGTAAGGAAAGCAAAGGCCACAGCAAGGGACAGGACAGTGAGCACGCTCAGTAATTGGTCCCCAGGCGCACACATCTTCCGCCAGCTGCCTTTGTGTGGCCTGTCACAGGACATTAGCTCAGACCCATCCTGAAGCCACTTCCTGGCTTCCGAATGGATATGGTCACCAAGGAAGAAAGCCTTCTTTATCAGAGTGAAAACTTCACTACGTAAGAGAGGCTTGTGTGAGGCACAGCTCACGCGCCACCGTCCGGGCCGGACTCGCGTCCTCCACGTTAACAAGCACCCGAAAGGAACCTCGGGCCTTCCCTGTGGAGACAGTCACGTCAGCGTGTCCCTGTATCTCTGTCTCTCGCACCGCAGGAGACAGGACAGGGACCCTGGCAAGGGCAGCTTTCAGATTGTTTTTGCTGCGATGGTCTCATGGACACCATTGTCCCTGCGACGTACATAAGCAAAGCCCACTCTTGGAGCTGGAGCGTGCGGGGGGGGACCCTTGGGAACACCCTGTCCCCGTACCATGGGAGAGAGGACTTCCGGGACTGCTTCCGAGAACAGCATAGCAAGTACGCTTGAAACCAAAGGGAGAATTCAGAGGAGGATTCGTAGCATGTGTCTTTTATCATGATTTTTTTAAGTGTTCACTGTAATTTTTTAAAATTTATATTTTTATATACATGAACTACAGATTCAATAGTACATTACAAACATAAGGCTTGGAGATTCGATGACCATCTATACCAATTTTGGCCTCTTTTTACCTCCCTCCTACCCTTTCCAGAAGGCTCCCACCCAGGGTGAACCTTTTCCTACTCTCATGTTGGGGTTGGGACCTTTTTATGCCATTATTTTTGTGAATTTTGTAAGAGGGACACCCAGCAATAGTCTTTCTGTGTGGTTGGTCCATTTCATTAAGCATTATTAGCTCAAGGTGGTCCTTCAAGTGATTCATATCTGTCTTTCTTTATGGCTGCATAGCATTCCATTGTGTAGGTACCACATCTTCTTTAACCATTCCTCTATGGATGGGCAGGTAGATTGTCTCCAGGATTTGGCTATTATCATGAATTGTGCAGCCATAAACATGGACATGCGTGTCTTTTTGGTGAGTTGACTATTTCTTTTGGGAACGTGCCCAGTAGAGCAGTAGCTGGATCAACTGGGATTTCTGTTCTCAGCTTTCTAGGGAATCTCCAGACTGCTTTCCTAAAGGTTGAACCAGACTGCCTTCCTACCAGCGGTGTGGAAGTGCTCCCTTTTTTCCACAGCCTCACCAGCAATTGTTGTTTTTTTGAGTTCTTAATGTAGGCCATTCTCACTGGGGTGAGGTGAGACCTCAGCGTTGTTTTTATTTTCATTTCTCTGACGGCCAGTGATGACGAACACTTTTTCATGTGCATGTTGGCCAATTATTCCTCTGAGAAACTTCTTTTCATTTCAGCTGCTCATTTCTTGATGGAGTCATTCATTTTAGGGTTTTTTTTTGTTTAGTTTTTTATATATATATTCCAAGTATTAATCCTCTGTCTGAAGTACTGCTGGTGAAGATTTGCTCCCACTCTGGGTTATCTCTTCAATACTTCGGTGCAGTCCCACTGGGTGATTCCTGCTGTTATTCTGTGGACAGCTGGCATTCGGTTCAGGATCCTTTCCTGTCCCCAGGTCTTCTAGGGTTTTACCTGCTTTGTCTTCCAGTGGGTTCAGTGTTTCTGTTTTGATATCACATTATTTGATTCATTTTGATCTGATTTTCACGCGTGGTGACAGATACACATCTAATTTCATTCTCCTGCATGTGAAGATCCAAGTTTCCCAGCACCATTTGTTGAAGATGTTGTCTTTTCTCCAGTGGATTATTTTGGACCCTTTCTTAAAAATCAAGAGACAGTGGGCCTTGGCGTTGGTCTCAGTCTCCTCAGTTCTGTTCCACTGATCCTCCTGTGTGCTCCTGTACCAGTACTATGTGGATTCAATCATTGTTGCTTTGTAATATATGTTCAAGTCTGGAATTGGGATTCTTCCAACTTTGCTCTTGTTACTTTGGATAGCTATAAAAATTCTGGGTCTTTCTTTGTTCCATATAAATTTTAAAGTTCTTTTCTCTAGTTCTGTGAAGAATGTTGTTGCTATTTTGATCGGTATTACATTGAATCAGTATAGCAACTTCGGAAGTATGGCCATTTTGAAAACATTAGTTCTTCCTATCCAGGAACATGGGGTGTGTTTCCTTTTTCTAAATTCTTCTTCCGTCTCTTTCTTCAAGGTTCTGTAGTTTTCTCTGTATAGGCTTTTTACTTCTTTGGTAAGGTTTATTCCTACATATCTTATTTTTTAGTTGCTACTGTGAAAGGGATTGTTTTCTTGATTTCTTTCCCATTGGATTCATTATTGGTTTGTAGGAATGCTATTGATTTATGGGTACAGATTTTATAACATGCTGTTTTGCTGAATTTATTTATTAGTTCTAGTAGTCTTCAGGTGGAGTTTATGTCATGTATGTAAAGACAAAAACCTACATCAGTGCAATTAAGAATGAAAAAGGTGAAATTATGACAGACAACATGGAAATCCAAAGGCTCATAAGAACTTGTTTTGAAAACTTATACTCCAATAAATTTTAAAAAGAAATGGAGAAGTTCCTATTCACATATCAACCTCCAAAATTGAAAGAAGAAATAAATCACCTGAACAGACCAATATCCATCTACAAAATTGAGGAAATAATAAAGACACTTCCAACTGAGGGGAGCCCAGGACCTGACAGTTTCCCAGCAGAATTCTACAAGAATTTCAGGGAATATTTAATGCCAGTTCTCAGCAACTTCAGGAAACTGGAAAGGAAGGAAGCTTGCCAAAATCATTCCTCGAAACTACCTTAAGTTTAATTCCAAAATCAGACAAAGACACCCCCCCCCCAAAAAAAAGAAACTATGGGCCAATATCCTTGATGAATACAGATGCAAAAATACTCAATAACATTCTTGCCAACAGTACGCAGAAAGTCATAAAAAAGATTGTATACCATGACCAAGTGGGTTTCATCCCTGAAATGCAGGGATGGTACAGCATACACAAACCAATAAATGTAATACACCATATTAACAGACGCAAAGATAAAAATCATGTGATCATCTCAATAGATGGAGGAAAAGCACTTGACAAAATCCAACACCCATTTATGACAAAGACTGATGAAAGTGGGAATAGAAGGACCCTAGCTTAACCTGATCCAGGCTGTTGACAACAGCCCCTCTGCCTGCATCACCCTCGATGGACAAGGACTGAAAGCATTCACACTAAGTCCAGGAACAAACCAAGGATGCCCACTGTCACGCTTGCTGTCCAGCGTAGTGCTTGAGACTTTGGCAAGAGCCGTCAGGCAGGAGAAAGGAAGAAGGAGTAAAAGATGCACAAATCAGAAGGGACGAAGTTAAGATGCCCTGTTGGCAGACGACATGATGCTGTACAGAGAAGGCACTGTATTTTTCAGTCTTACTTAACATGCACATGAGTAAACACACACACACACACACACACACACACACACAGCGGGTCGGTGGACAGTGTTGGGCATGTGAGTATACAACCGCTGGGATTTATTTTTTCTCTGCTTTTGAGACAGGCTCTCTCAGTAGTCCAGGATGGTCCTGAGCTCACTGTATTGCCACGGCCGTCCTCCTGCCTGAGCCTTCCCGGAGCTGGGACCCTGGGTGTGCGCTGCCATGCCCAGCTCCACTGCTTGGGTCTGAACATGGTAGTTGCCCCCCAGACACCTCTAGCAGGGAGTCGCTAGGCCAGCCCTGTGCTGCGTCACTGAGGCTCCTCCTTTCTCCTCGGTTTTCCTAGAGCTGAGGAAGCCGCTGTCCCCTCAAATGATGAGGAAGATCCGTGCCTGGTGGGACAGTTCCAGAAAACCCTGGCCGAGCTGGACGAAGACCTTGAAGGTGAGGCCCCCCAGCTCAGCTGGACCTGCTACACTGTGTGTGGTCACGGACGGGGCTGCTTCTGGGTCACTTTTGTTTAACTGCGGGGGAGCCTGCAGCTCTGGTGCGCACAGTCTGGGCAAGGGGCCAAGTTTGGGTGGCTGAGCTGCCTGTCTTTCCCACAGGCACTCTGAGTGGTGCAGTGGAGAGGTCTCCAGGGCTACTTAGCAGGGGCTCTGAAACCAGGTGGGGTAGCGCACACCTGTAATCACAGCACAGCTGTGGCAGGAGGATCCTAAGTTCAAGCCCTGCCTGGGCAACTGCCAATTTAGTGAGACTCTGTCTCAAAATTTACAAAATAAAAGTAAGAGGCCATTTGTGGTGGCACATGCCTGTATTCCCAGTGAGGGGCTGGCCTGGACTAGATAGTGAATTTAGGACCAGACTGGACTGCAGAGAAGACCCTCTTTCAAAAATGAATAAATAAATAAGTATAAATAAATTTAAAAATAAGATAGGGTTAGAGGTATAGCTCAATGTGAAGGCCCTGGGTTCAACTCCCCAGTACTGAAAAATAATGAAGCAAGGGAACACAGAATGGCACAGCTGTGTGTGTGTGTGTGTGTGTGTGTGTGTGTGTGTGCATGTGTGTGCGCACGTGTGTTGCAGGGAGGGGTGTTGGGTACTGCAGACTGAATCCAGGGTCTTGCCATCCAAAATCCCTTTTGTTTTTTATTAATGTAAACAGACAAGACTCTTAAGACTCAAAATTATTAAGTTGCTCAGGCTGGGCTAAAACTTGTGACCCTCTTGCCTCAGCCTCCCGGAGCACTGGGATGACAGGTGCTCGCCACCATCCCAGGATTAAACAGATGTCTTGCTTAGCACTTGCGGCTCTGTGCCCGATAGCGTGTGGTGCATGTCTCACTGGGGAGCACACAGCCTTTTGTCCACAGTGAGCCCGTTTACGTGGGAGCATCGTGGGGCTCTTCTATCACTGTATTTCTCACTACTACTCTGTTTTGCTTTGTGGGGGGTGTCTTGTAAGTCCATAGCTGATACCAGAAAATAAGTAGGAGATCGTTAGGACAAAGGGGCAATGTCGTTTTCTCTCAGGCACACAGGAAACAGACTAGAAATCAGAAATTGGTAAAGCCTTAAAAGGAAATAAAAAATGCAGCAGACCGTGGAAGTGATCAGTGGTTTCATCCCACTCACTTCTTCGTTCCTTCTCAGAAATGCACGTGTGGCAGAGCTGAGAAGTCGGAACCAGCCCTGTGACGTCCCACAGCCAGTTACCCATGACCTGCTGGTCATTTAGTGCTTGAAAGTATCATGATGATTCTGAGAAACGCAAGGTTCGGTCCATCTCTAAAAACTAAGCTGCAGCATGTGGATATATGTGAGGTGTAGTCCAAACATAGGGTACACATTTAAACTTAAAAAATGGTTGCATAGAAGACACGTGTTCATGAATCCTGCTCAGAATCCCACCCCTTGCCTTGCACCCCTGCTCCCTTCATTCTTGCTACTTTCTGAACAAGCTCTGAGGTCCTCTTGTCTGGGCATCTTTAGTGGCACTGTCCTACCTGCCTCCATGTCATTTGGCTTTGGGGGAAAGCTAGATGCCTCGCTGTTCCACACCAGCGACGGAGGTGGATGAGGACACACTGCCATGCTCTATAAGCTGCCCTTCCATTGGTCGGTGCTTGGCACAGGCATTCACCCTGTTTTTGATCGCACCTCATAAAGACACTCATGACTTCAGAGCTGCTCCAAAGAGTCACGAGAGTGATGGAATGAGGGTTTTCCAGGGAGACGGGGAGAGCTGCGGGGGATCTGAGAGGGATTCATGGCCACGTGTCTTTTACTGAAATAAATGTTTAAATGTGAACATTCACTGTATATTTTGATCATGCTGCATGGCTTCTGGTGGACTGAGGAAACGCAGAGGTCCAAATCCCAGGTTCCTTCTTCTGGTCCTATGCTGATAGCAGCTTTTCCAGAAGGGTATTGGTGGGGTGTTGTTCCCGAGCCCCTCACCTTAACACATCACGGTTCTGTAAATAGGCCTCAGGTTGTACAGTGAAAGTCGCAACAGATTCTGGCCCCAGGGGATGTGTAGATAGCAAATCCAAAGAGTATTTTCACATGTACAAAGTCATCTACACAGAAGTAACCCCAGGGAAACCAGCGTCACGGCAGTGGTGGCACCAAATCATGGGCGTGGGCCATCGGACCCGCGGTGCTCCTCAGCGGCTTGTGTTTGTCCTTTGCAGAAACAGAAGAGAGTTATGACACAGATGGCAGCTCTCCCCGCGGCTCCATAAATGGCTCGCCCAGTCACTGTGTGCAAGACGTCCGGATCCCCGACAGTGACGCGGATACCATCCCAGTGACCTTCATCGGGGAAGTCTCTGACGACCCTGTGGACACGGGGCAGTTTTCCAACAGGAACAACAATGCTAGTTCTTTTGACACCAAAGCCGTCGCCAGCAGGAGTGTCCACGTGCCTTCATCGGAGGCTGCGCCGAGCCATCCCCAAGGAAGTGGGAGAGGGCAAGCGTTGGGTCCCTACAGCCCTTCCTGGGACCGCAGCAATGGAGTCCAGGCAGCTTTGCCACAAGTCTGCCCCAATGGGAACTCCGCAGAAACACAGCCCACGGTGACTTCCGTGGCTGTGAAGCTGCTCCCCACAGACCCCCTCAAGGCCAAGGAGACAGGCAGGGTGCACGGCTCTGCTTCTGGTGAGAAGACTCAGGTCTCATGGAGCGTGCGTTCACAGTACACAAAGGAGAAGGAGGCCAGTGATAAAAGCTCCGTCTCAGCACCACCACCACCATGGTGTCAACGAGGCCAAGTCTCGGGGGCCAGCTACGGGCTTAAGTACGGCCTCCCTACGTACAAAATCGTCCCTCCCAAGTCAGAGATGCGGTGTTATGACCGCGAGGTATCCCTTGCCACAGGCGCCATCAAAATCGATGAGTTAGGGAACCTGGTGAATCCCTATCAGAACAGCAGAAGGACAGTATCCATGCCGTCACCCACTGTTGGGACAGAAACTCAACCTCTTGGGAAGGTCAAGGACTTCTGGAGGTTCAGCTCAATGGAGAGGAACCCAACACAGCCCACAGAGGAGGGGTCAACCAAGCGGACTTCCACGGCCCTCAGCCCGGTATCCACTGCCACCACCTCCATCATGACATCAGAGAAGTCTCAACAAGATGGCAGGCTGAAAGCAGCCCCCGTCCCAGCTGCCTCTCAGCAGCCACCAACTCCCCAAGAGCATGGGGCAGCTCTGGAGGAAGGGAGAAGCTGGCCACGCTCAGCAGTCACTAATCACATCAAAGTGGCACCCACCAACTCCTCAGAAGTCCCATTTCTCAAACCTCAGAGGAGAACGTCTAGCCAGTATGTGGCATCTGCCATTGCTAGGCGGATGGGACCCCCAAAGGTCCACACTGACGTGGTGAGGCAGCCAAACCACATTGAGAAGGGGAGGGAAGGGAGGTCCTCGAGGCTGCTGGAGCAGCCTCTTGCCATGAAAGGCGCTGCCACCCCCGGCCAGTACTCAGAGGCACAAGGGCACAGCCAGGACGCATCACAACCCAGTATCTATGTTTCCAGAAGCACTGGGGGACAGTCAGCCACAAGAGCACATCCTGGATGGGACAGGAAGTCGTCTGGTCAGGACTGTCCTGTCAATGCCCACAGAAGCTCCTGTCTTCCACCCACCCAAGCTTCCCAGACAGATTATGTTTCTGTGGGACAGAGCTGTGGCTTCAAGGAAAAGCAAAACACAAGTGACCAAAAGGCCAGCTCAGCATCTGACCCCCGGCACACACTGAACGGAGCGTACCCTCCACCCGCACATGTGGCTGGTGCTCACAGCCCCGGCAGGACGCTGGTGAGTGGCAAGGAGTCGGCCGCTGCCTACAGCGAGCCTTTGAGCTCTTCCATCTTGTCCCAAACCAAAAGCCACATCATCCTAGAAATGGAAGAAAAGCCCAGCATGTCACCTATGGACAGAGGGGACACAGATGGTGCTTTCTCACCCAGCATTTTTGGGCCAAAGAAAAAATTTAGGCCTGTCACCCAGAGGCCAGTTCCCAAGGACACGTCACTGCACAGCGCCCTCATGGAAGCCATCCACTCGGCGGGAGGAAAGGACAGACTCCGCAAGGTGAGGGCAGTTTATTTTGGGGACAGGGCAGGGGACATAGAACCTCTACACCTGTCCTAGATCATGAGTGCGGGATTGAAGGAGCATCAGGAAATGAGTGATGGTGAAGTTTAGCGCACAGGATTCATCTTCAACTAGAGTTTCTGTCTCGCTCCTTTCTCCATAATAGTTGACTAAACTCTAATGTGGGTGGGTTTCAGTGTGCCCGGCCCCACCTGCTCCATGAAGGTGGGTCAGCCAGCAGATGTCCATTGCAGAGAGGCCATGGGCAAGCACTTCCATCGACTGTGTTAGTTGGCTTTCTGATATTGTAACAAAATACCTGAGCTAATCAACTTGAAAAGTGGAGGGGTTCGTTTTGTCTCGGTTTGGAGGTTTTCATCCACTGTCAGGTGGCCAGATCTTCCGGGGCCTGTGGTGAAGCAGCATGTTGTGGAGGGAATGTAGGGTGGGCCAGACTGATCATCTCATGGCAGGGAGGCAGAGAGGGAGAAAGCAAGTCTCATGCTTCCAGTTCCCTCGGGGACATACCGCATGGCCTGGAGGTTCAGCCTCGAGCCCCACCTCCCCAGGTTCCACCACCTCCTGGTGGCACCAAGCTGAGGACTAAGTTTTTTTACACATAGGCTTTGGGGGACACAGCAGATCCAAATGATTTATAGCACACTGAAATGGGTGAATAAAAAAACTCAGGCAGAAACCAAGCCTAGTGGCCCAGGTCTGTCAGCCCAGCACTTGGGGAGGCTGAGGCGGGAGGACCACAAGTTCCAGCCCAGCCTGGCCAACTCAGTGATGTAGCAAGAGCCTCTCTCAAAATAAAAATAACAGATGGGCTGGGGATGGAGCTTGGTGCAGAGGCCACAGGCTCAGTCTTCAGTGCCATAAAAACAAACTACTTCCAGATCGCCGAGCCCCCCTCCGAGGGAGGGCTGAAGGGACCGTCCTACACAGAGGCAGAGAGTGAGCGCTCAGCACTGCTGGCAGCCATCAGGGGACACAGGGGCACCCACAGCCTGAGGAAGGTAAGGAGGCAGCCCTCTGGGCACAGGGCTCAGGGGCCACCCACCCGGTCCCCGGCCCTGGGCAGATGCTACCAAGGACTCTTATTCACAGCAGCACCCACCCTCCCGGCCTGGTGCCCTGGGCGCAGGCCCCTCCTTCCCGGCACCTTCGCGGTGCCTTCCGCCTGTGCCTGCCCCTGAGCTCTTGGTCACTCTCCAGACACTCCCCAGGGCTCCGGGGTGAGTCGCCTGGGCAGCTGGAGCTTCGGCCACCACACACCGCAGGAGCAGAGTCGCACAGACCCAGTGGGACTCGCGCTCGAGGGAGCACAGCACCACCTGGGGCTCCCACCCACATGAAGAACTCAAGGGACTATGCTGTTTTTCTGCCATTTGTGGGGTTCTGGGCATCTGCTGGGTCCAGGAATTTAACAGACTAGATTTTCTGTCCTTACAGGAAGGAAAAGTCAGATGAGTGTTCTCAGTAAGGCCCTCCTGCGTCCTGGTACCTGTGGTCTAGGACTCAGCAGAGCACAGGGCAGATGTCTAAGCCAGGGGACCCAGCCCCCCGGGCCGCAGATGAGTACGGGTCCGTAGCCTGTTAGGAGCCGGGCCACACACCAGGCAGTGAGCCGTGGGCCTGCAGACAAAGCTTCCTCTGTCCTGACAGCCGCTCCCATTGCTTGCATCGCCTCCTGAGTTCCACCTCCTGTCAGATCAGCGGCAGCACTGGATTCTCGCAGGAGCACGCATTCTCCTGTGAACTGTGCATCTGCCGGATCTAGGTCACGTGCTCCTTGTGAGAACCTGGTGCCCGATACTCTGAGGTGGGCTGAGGCGGTGATGTGAGCAGCAGGCCATGGAAAACTCCCATAGAAACTGGTCTCTGGTGCCAAGGATTGGCTGCTGGAGTGAGCCCTTGGGCAGATAAGCTCCCCAGGCCAGTCCCGGAGGAGGTGTCTGAGTCCCAGGGACAGGTACTCAGGTGTGCGCTGAACTTTTGGGCCATTGTCACTTTCTTAGTCTGTGTGGCTGCTATAATTAAACACCACTGACCAGTGATCTGTAAACAGCAGGAGCCTATTTCTTGCATTTCTGAAGGCTGGAAGCAAAATTCAAGGAACCAGCACAGTTAGCATGTGCTGAGTGTCCACTTCCTGGTTCAGAGACAGTGGCGGCTCACTGTGTCCTCAGGCGGGAGGAGAGGCAGGGGTTCTCACGGGTCCCATTGAAGGCCGCTGCCTCAGTCACTTGCCTGACACTGGGACACGCGCCAACACCCACAATGTGAGGGAGGAGCAGTTTATCCTCGCTCCCAGTTGCAGAGGCCCCATCCACACGTGGTCAGTAGGCAGTGGCGGGAGGGCTTGGCGGAGGACGGCTGCTCACCCCATCGGGGCCAGAAGCGGAGGGAGAAGGAAGGAGCCAAGAACAGAAGTATGCCCCTCAAGGTGACACCCCAGTGACCCCCATCCCACAAGGGCCTGCCTCCTCACAGCCCAGGAAACGCCCGCGATGGATCCACAATGCCCAGGACACTTCCCAGACACGGGACTTTGGGGACACTTCAGATGTGAATTAGGACAAGCACTGATTCCATTATGAGGGCTTCACAGCCCTGACCTTCTCCCACCCAGCCCTGTGGTCTTGGGGTCAGGATTCCCCCAGGAACTGGGACAAGAGCGTCACACCGTGGGGGGCACTGCTGTCTCCTTGCAGGTGACCTCCCTGGCCTCCGAGGAGCTCCGGAGCCTCCGCGATGCCGACGCCACCTCCCCAGGCCCTGGGCATCCCCAGCTGGGTGGCCTGAGCTGTCCGTCTCCACCGTCACCAGTGCCCCCAGCACCCCCTGCATCCAGTCCAGCTCCTGGCAACCCGGGGGACGCCAGGCAGGCCCTGCTGGACGCCATCCGCTCAGGCTCAGGGGCTGCCCGGCTCAGGAAGGTGAGTGAGGGGCACAGGGGCAAGATGGTCCCCTGGGCACTGCAGCAAGAGCCAGGGTAGCCCTGGGGATGGTGAGGGCTCTTCCTGTCCACAGCGCCAGACACCCCACCCTAGTCACAGGTGGACCTCAGCAGAGACGGGCTGGGCGGTAGAGAATGTAGCGTGGCCCAGTGCAGACCTGGCCTCAGCCTGCCCTTCTGCCTGCTTCTCCCCCGCCCTGGCATGTCTCGGGCCGTGGATGGGGTGCTGTAAGGGCTCTGTGCTGTTGAGTTTGTTTTGTGTGTGATTCTAAGGATCCAGCCCAAGACATTCGCCCTGAGCTCCAGCCCCAGCCCATTTTTAATTTTTTCATTTTAAGACAGTCTTGCTCAGTTGCCCAGGCTGGACTAGAACTTGCAATCCTCCTGCCTCAGCCTCCCAGAATGCTGCAATAACCGGCCTCTGCCACTGGGCCCTGCTTCAGAAAATGTAAAAAGGAGGAGTGGGGAGCAGGGTGGGAAGGCCTCAGGTCAGTCCCCAGTAAAACACACACACACACCACCACCACCACCACCACCACCACCACCACCACTACCCCACCCCACCCCCAGATCTCTCCCTGCTCTGTCTTTGGTCCTTCAGGGAGCAGAAGTGACAGCTGTGGCCTCCACACAACAGATGGGAGGTGACAGACAGCTGTCCTTGGTCACTTGCTTGGCATGTCCGTAGATGGGTCTAGACAACTTATCAGCAGGGCCAGGTCACTTCCTCCAGGTGCGGCATTCTCACGGCTGCTGGCACGAGCGGAAGCAGATGTGGGTCACGGTGCTCAGCTCTGCTGGGGCCCTGAGGAAGGAAGGGACTTGGGATGCTGTCCAGAAGCGCCATGCCAGGACGGAGGGATAATGCCCCCATCCTGGGCCTGGATGCCACCCCACGTGGGCTGGGGCTGCACATGCAGGGACCAGGGAACAGTGTTTGATGTTCAGGACACGGAACCCACTCATGGAAACATTGCATCACACACTGGGACATTTGCTTCTAGTGGAGTGACTTTGAGGTACAGGGAATCAGTTTTGCCTTTGTTAACCTGTGAAATAGTTCATTGACTGATTGCGGATTTGGAGATGGAACTCAGGCCCTTCACACCAAGTCACATCCCCACCCCTTTTTGGTTTCATTCTTGTTTTTGTTGAGTCTTAACATCTGATCCTGCTGCCCAGGGTGGGCTTGAACTTGTGACCCTCCCGCCTCAGCCTCCCAGAGCACTGGGATTACTAACCTGCACTACTGCACCCAGCTCTTTGCAAACTTTTTGAGTAGAGCTGTCCTTTCCATAGCAGCTCTCCTGTTATTGTCCAAGTAGAATTCCTTCCTTCCTTCCTTCCTTCCTTTTTTTTCTTTCTTTCTTCCTTTCTTCCTTTCTTTCTTCCTGTAGTTCTGGTTTTTTTGCTTTTGTTTTAAAACAACTGATCCCTCCTATCAGCAAACTCAGAAAAGGAGCGGCCAGAGACGCCGCTCAGTGGGCCCATACGCAGCACTTGACCACACCGCCCGCGTCCATTTCTGTCTTACAAAGAGCATTCTCTGTCAAATAGAAGAGAAAGGGACTTCCTGCGGACAGCAGCGAGAGGCTGGCCACGGACAGCACAGTGAACAATGGGAGGGTGGACTCTGTCCCCAGACCGGGAACAAAGCCGCAGTGTCTGCTGTCCCTGCCCCTGTTCGGCGTGTGACAGAAGTGCTGGTCCTCCGCCACAGCCGGGCCAAGGGGCGGAAGACAGGATGGACATGTCCCGACAGGTAGTGCCGTGGCTGTTTTATTTATAGTGCCTGGAACTTGAAAACAAATCCCCACCGCCAAGCATAAACAGTCATGTATCCATGCGTGGTTCTTGCCGAGCAGCTGGAAGAATGCTGTGGCCTACAGCAGGCCGGGGTGGGTGGCCGAGTACCTACACCACCAAGTGGCAGAGTACTGAGGCTGAGAGGTAGTCCATACACTGAGTGGCAGGGTACTTATGCCAAGTGGCAGAGTACTTACACCGAGTGGTAGAATACTTAATGCCAAGTAGCAAAGTACTTATGCCAAGTAACGGAGTATTTACTCCAAGTAGCATAGCACCTACAACAAGTGGCAGAGTACCTAGGCTGAGGGGTGGAGTACTTACACTGAGTGGCAGAATACTTACATTGAGTGACAGGGTACTTATGCCTAGTAGTAGAGTACCTACGCCAAGTGGTGGAGTACTTAGGCCGGGTGGCAGCCCAAGAGAGGAATGAAAGAGGCGTGTGCACTGTTCTACTTCTGTGAGCTCCTGGCGCATGCAGGCTACTCCACAGGGGGGCCACGTTTCGTGGTTTGGGGAGGTGAGGGGGTTGCTGAAGAGGAAGAAGAAGCCCTCTGGGGAGGTCGAGGCTTGCTGTCCTGGTTGGGGCAGTGTTTCCTCGGTACGTGCGCACATCAGAGCATACGCCGTTTGTACTTCAGGCAGTGTCTCCTGTCAGTGACGTGGATGAACACAGTACACGTAATTATTTTGTGGCACTGGGGCTCAAACCCAAGGTTGCCGTACCACAGAGCTATATCCTGGGACCATTGTGCTGCTTTTGAGTGAGTCACCTGGCTGCCCAGATGAGCCAGAACTGGCCATCCTCCTGCTACAGCTGCACAAAGGCCTAGGCCATTGCATCCTGCTATAATTCTTTTTTAAATCCCTCCTTCCTCCCATGTGCCCAGACCCTCCCACAGCCTACACTCTGCCCCGTTCCCAGCCCCCTTCCACCGCTTACTCTTCCTGTCCTGTGCCCAGGTCCCCAGGTCCTTCCTTCTCAGCTGGGCTCAGAAGCTGCCCTCTCACTGCAGCTGGGAAGCCCTGGACGCACCTTGTGGCAGCTGTGTCCAATGGCAGCACACCTTTTTCCCCCCCTTCTTTTGGTTTCTTTGTGTTTCAGTAGTGGGGATAGAACTAAGACCTTCACACTGAGCTCATCCCCAGCCAATTGTTTTTTAATTTTTGAGACCGGGTCTCATTAAGTTGCTAAGATGCTAAGTTACCCAGACTGGGCTGGAACTTGAGATCCTCCTGCCTCAGTCTCCCAGAGTACTGGCATGGCAAGCCTATACCACCCAGCCTGGCTTGCCCTTGTTTTTCTGAGTGAAAAGGAACTGTCCAGTGTCACATGTAATATAGTTGACACACTTCTATAAATACAAAAACTTCCATTAATTTTTTATTATAACATGAAAAAATCAAGGAGCACAACAAAAGGTAGTAACTGGCTGGCCATTGTGACTAAAGCTGTAAGGGAAGGGAGGGACAGCAAGTGGCCTAGAGGGTGGCATGTATATATCCCCCCCAACCCCCGCACCTCTTCTGCTCCCATCTTAAATACAATGAGCCAGCTATTGAAAGCGCTTAAGCAGCCTTTCATTTGGAAGAATGACTCCTTGAGACCATAAGGAGGGTGGCCATCAGTCCCAGCGATCGTTGCATGCTTTCCCAGAATGCCCTTATCAAAGATGGTGGCACACATGCCCCTCTTCCCACCACCTGGATGTACCAGGTACTGAGTAACCCTGAGTCTGTCTTCCTCACAGGTCCCCTTGCTTGTGTGACCACAGAGAGAGGCCCAGTCATGGCAGGAACCCACCAGCAGGACACCCGCAGTCACCCGTCAGAGGGTCCACTCAGCAGCGACCAGAATGCAGCTTTCTCTCTCATCTACAGGCCAAACTCATGACGGCTGGGGATGGGGATCCCCTGCCCTGGAGGCGCTTGTGTGCCAAGAAATGTGCTTTGCCTCTGAGTACCTACCGTTGCCATAGACTCTTCTTGTTGGCTGGTTCACAGGCAGGTCCGCATTGGATCCCAGTGCTTGTCCACAATGACACTGGTGGGCGTGATGAGAAGAAGCACACCTGAGCCCACGTTGGACCTTTGGGATTCTGAACATGTAAGATGGTTAAAATCATTTACTAGAGAGGAAAAAAACAACCATAAATCAACAGAAGCCATCTGAATGTCACGTGCTATTTATACACAATGGTGTATGTTTGGGGGTAAGAACAGAGAGCCCAGGAGTTCTTTACAAAGATGATCTTGGCTGGACAATAAAACCATGAGATTCTTGTTCCTCAAATATTTGGGGCCAGTGTCTCACAGAAGATCTCAGGCCGTGATGTGACCAATACTGTCACCCAGTTGATCATGTGAACAGGGCACTTTGGAAGGGGCAGGTGACAGAGGTCAGGACACTGCAGGGATTGGCCAGTGCCCCACCTAAACAGCTGTCCCTTCCCGGCTATGAAGTACAATAGGTACCAGGGTACGTATGTGCAGAGCCTGGTGACTGCTGGGAACCTTCTGGAGCCTCACACAGAACCAAGGGCTGGGGATAGTGGGTGTCAACAGCGGCTGTCTTCTGTCTTCACGTAAGAGAGATTGTACCAGCGCTGTGCTTCCTAATTCATGATTTGGACTTGATCTTGACGCTTTACCCAGGAGTTCAGTGGTTGCCCCTGTACTGTATATATTATAAAGCTTATAAGTATTTATAAGATTTACACACCACAGGAGGTCCTCTATATGTCTCTCCAAAACATTTTGTTGTGTGGAGAACAACAGAGGGTAACAGAAATCAAAATCAGACCTGTATCTTAGTGGAAAACATTGCAAATACAGTGAAATCCCCAGCGTTTCATTTACTTTCAATCCGGGTATCAGGTAGAATGGGAACTTTGCGTTGTCAATTAACATTGCTAAACTTTCTCCGTGAGGCAAGAGCTACCAGCCAATGGCTCTTACTCACAGCTGTCAACTATTTCTTTTAGTGCCACAAATAAATGAAAATCAAATCAAAGCTGTTGTGTGGATTTTATATAACATTTTGTTGGGAAACCACCTCCTCCACTGGCAAGGCAGGACGCAGGGATCCGTTTATGCAGTATTTTTGGCCACTGTTAGTTGGCTTTTCCTTGCTGTAGCAGAATATCTGAAAAAAAGAACTTGGAGAAAGGCTTATTGTGGCTCACAGTTTTGGAGGTGTCTGTTCAAGGTCACTTGGCCTGTTGCTTTGAGCCTGTGATGACGGGGTACCACAGGGCAGGAGCGTGTGGAAGAAGGGGCTTGGGAGTGTGCCAACCAGGAAGCAGAGAGGGACTGGTTCTCCTATTTCCCTTCACAGTGAACCCCAATTATCCAACTCCCATCCTTGAGGGCCCCCCACCCATGCGAAAGGTTTCACTGTTCCATTGTTGTCACAGGCTGAGTCTTCGGGCCACTACTGACGAACAGTGGCTGCTGGGTTTAGAGGGGGTAAGCCTGTTTGACGTGCCTTGTGGATTTACCCTGGTCCCTCGGTCCAGGTCCTGGGCCCTGCTCTGTGCAGGCAGCACTGCCCCCACTTCCCCAGAGCTTCTTGCCCCAGTCCGTAGGCTAGAACCCCCACTGCCTTGTGCTGCCTCCTCCCCCGGGTGACTGCGCCCTGCCTGCTGTGGCCTCTCACGGTGCTGCCTGAGCATCGCAGCCCACGGACACACAGCGACACCACGTACCGCGCACCCTGGCCCCCCTCCCCCTCGTGCCCCCACGGCCTCCTTTCTCCTTCGTCTTCCTCCTCTTCCTCCTCTTCCTCCTGTGTCCTCTTCTTGCGGTGCAAGGATTAAACCAGGGGCCTCCACGATGAGCTACATCCTCAGCCTTTTTTGCGACTTGAAGCAGGTTCCCCCAAAGTCACTAACTTGCTCAGGCTGGGCTTGAACCGATGCTCCTCCCGCCTCAGCCTCCCAGAATGCTGATATAACAAGCCTGCACCGCCACACCCGGCTCCAAATCCATCCCCTCCCGCAGCCATGCTGTCCCTCGCCTGTGGCAGCTCCTGCCACCTCGAAGTCACGCTGGCTTCCTGCTGTCTACCCGCTTACAAACGGTGACTGAAAACACAGTGGATGTTGAAAATGGATTAAGGTGAAGGGCACGTGGCCCTGAATGCCCCGAACCCCCTCCCCTCCGAGGCACTTCTGCTGCCGGGCCTGTGGCCTCCCAGCACAGCTCTGAAGTCCTCTGCTGCGTCCTCAGATGCCCTGTACAGCTGCCTCCGTGTCCTGAACTGACTCGAAGCGTCGATCGTGAATGGCCATTTTGACTCTGGTGCGGAGCCAGGAGTCACGCGGCGCCGGATGCTGTGAGTACGGTGAGCATGGTTATGGCGCCACGTATTTGCGACCTCGCCTTGTTGTGGCATGGCCCTTGGCAGCAGGAGCTGGCACAGTTTTGACAATACCCTATAAAGCGTTAAGGCGAGAGGACTTCCAGAACCTCTGCGCAAAGTGTCAAGAACAATGGCTGACGAGTGTATCTTAAGTGGGCAGACACAGCAAGGGGACAGGTGGCCTTCCACCATGACAAATTGTAAACATTGGCCATATCTCTTAATAAAAGTCCATAGCTACTACAAAGCACAGCCTGGCCAGAAGAACCCAGCCTCTGCTCCCGCCTCCCCTCCTTCCCACCATGCTGAGCATCTCGGGCAACGATCCTTCCGAGAATTTCTAGAAGGGCAAATGGAGCGCACCACCCAGTGCCAAGTGAGGCAGCAGCCGGGACAACCTCAGTGCATCATGGGAAGGGTGCTGCTCCAAGCTGCGATGTGCCTTGGGCTGAGGACCACTGACTGTCCCGATTCAACGTAAATCTGTCCCTTTTCCAAGTGAGCTGGATTTAATCTTTCTCTCCACCCATTTGAAGTTTCCTGTTTCCCTTTTCCTCTGACGTAATTCCAGCAGTCAAAATGGTCCCCAAGCACATCCCACCGCTCAGGCAGCCCAGAAGACCCAACCCGCCGCACCTGCCACTTGCGATTAGAGTAATCTCACCTTGGTTCTTTAACAAGCTACTTCATTCTTGTCTCCAGAGGGCCAGAAACTCCTGTGCTCTGAGGAAAAGAAAAAAGAAATGTTAAGGAATTAGGTGAATTTCAAATTTCTTGCAAATAGTGGAAGTGTTTTGTCAACATCAAATTGAGGGAGAACACCCAACCCAAAGGTGGATGGCACCAACCAGCGGGCTTTTAGCCGGGACAGAACAGAAAAGGGAAGGAAGAAGTGTTCGCTTCCTCTGGAGGTGCTCAGGTGCTGCGATCCCCTGGGACGTGGAGGTCCAGCGGCCGCTCAGCAGCTGCTGTCCAGGGAACCTCCGGCCCTCAGCCTTGGCCTGAGGCTGCGTCCTCTACCCCTCCTGCTACAGCCTCGCTGGCTCCAGCCTGCAGTCTCGTGGCCAGAGAGCAAGGTTCCTTTCCCGTCCCAGCTGTCATCTAAGTGAGTCTCTGCCTCACTGCTAAAGACGCTCGCATGACGATGTGTCTGCTCCACACAATGCAAAAGTGAAGGGCATAAAGCAGTTGGGGAGCGGGGCATGCCATAGCGTGACCAGAGGACCCACCGTGGCAGGATGGTGCTGGGGGACGCCCAGGAAGAGACTAGCTTGGGGTGGGGAGTGCACAGAAACAACCAGGTGCTCCACCTCTGGGGGAGAATCAAGACCTTTTACTTAGTTATGAACTTTCTACTTAGTTCCCATCGTTATTTTTACTAGTACGTGTTGATGATACGACACAGTTGCATCCAGCTTGAGGAGTCAGGGTGCATCCATCGCTGTGTCTGTCCACACATATCGTCGTACTCATCGCTGCTTCCCGTCCTCTGCCCGCTCTCCTGTTCCCCCCTCTGATCCCCACGTTTTAAGACCAAGTCTCAAGGAGCCCAGTGTTCCACCCTCCTGCCTCTTGCTCCAATCCACCTCCGAACATGAGAACTTCCAAGTGACATTTTTAGATCTGCCTTTTGACATACAGTTAGCAGTAAGACTTCCCACAGGTATGAAGGTGAGAAGGTCTGTAACTCTTGAGTAGATCTATAAGCCTTAAATTGATACTGTATGAGGGACCAGCTGTCCCTTTCATTTAGGAAAAGCTGCATCCTTAGTAAGAACCTGCTTAGGATGTCACAGAATTGTCCCTGGGTGCCTGTTTTCCTAACCTTGACCCACCTAGAATGGACAGAGCAGTCCAGAAGGACCACAGTGTCCCAGGTGAACTCCAGGTCACACCCCAAGGTGACTACTGCCTTGGTGTTCACATCTTCAGTTTGCATAAAAACCAAACTAGTTCAGGTCTCTAGTTGTCAATCCGTGTCCTCAGATAATTAAGACTGTTAATTCTTGGCAAAAAGTGTAATTAAGAGTCTTAATTATGTGTGTGCTGAGTGAGGGGCTCCACAGGGCACAGGCAGAGGCTTTCAAATTCTAATTGCATTAGAGTCACCCCAGGAGCTTGTTAAAAATGCTAATTCCCTGGATCCCTGCCAAGGTGTTCCGATTCTGTGGATTGGGTTGGGCTTGAAGTCTCAGTGTATTTGTCCAATGTGTAAGTCAACAGGTGATTCTCAAACATCTGTGTGAAGACAATGTAAGAGTGTCATTAAAATCTAGACTTGTGATGACTAGAGTGACTCCATTTTGTGGTGCTTATGCTACTCACGTTATGTGTTTGCTGGTAAGTTAAACTTCTATAATTTCTGTATCTTCTGCTAATTCTGTTAATTGTATCAGGTGTAAAGGTGCTATGAAAGCTTCTGACTTTTACAACCCTAATGTGCTATAATTCTCCGTACTTTTGAAATTCTGTAATTTTTCCATAACCCCAAATTGTTATGACTTTCTGTAACCAGGTTGTGAGTTTATCTTGTATTAATTGTACCCAGTGAATTCCCAGCTGTCCTTGCACTCTGCTGGCTAGACAACACAAAATGTAACTCCTCCAGCCCCAGCCACACACCTAGAGGTCTGCCAGAACGGGACATGCTAAAAGTCACATATCACCCACCAAAGATGATTGTTGGGTATCAGATTACAATTGGCCACTTGGTAACAGTGGGGCCCAGCCTGATGAGACAAAGAAATCCAAATTTAATAGGCCACCTACAGTGTCCATATTTATTTGCCAAATTGTAATTAGTTGCTATGTAAATGATATAAAATTCCTTCCCTGTTGACTTCCCAATTGCTCTGCTAAACTTACTGGGGGCTGCTCTCTGGAAACTCCCACAGAGTCCAGGGTCAGCTCAGCCAGAGTCCATCAGCCTGGCCATAATAATAAATAACTTTACCTTGCCCCTTCTGGCATTTGGTGGTCTCTTGATTTCAACCTGTAACAGATAATGCTTTGTCTAATAAGAAGATGACTGGAATCTGGAAGCAGGAGCGACCTGTGTGTTAGGGATTCATCTGATGGCTAGCTACCCAGTAGTCTGGCCCAAGGCAAGACTGAAGCAGGCAGCGTAGGTGTCCTGTGTTACAGATCCAGTGAGGGGTTGGCTTTGACAATGTACCATGCCTTCTCATGGTACATGCTTTGAGAATCATCCATCAAAAGGCATGGCAGACTGAGTTCTCACTAGGAACCCAACATGAAGACCCAGTTGGGAGCATGAGACTCTACCCTCACTGTGCAAAAGAAAACACTGAAGTTTGGGAGGACAAAGAGCTTTCCCAGAGTCACAAATTTTTCATTACTATTAAGGAGATATGTGCTAGTCAGGTTCTCCAGAGAAGCACATCCAACAGGGTGTGAGTGTGTATACAGAACAGTATCAGTATCAGTAGACTTGTATTAGAAGGAACTGGTAATTATGGAGGCCGAGAAGTACAGCCCAGGAGGGCCAAGGGTAAGAGTTCTTGTGACCATCAACCACGATATGTTCACTTGACTAGACTAAGATTAGGGGTTTAGGTTATGGAGGTGTGACTTTGGGAAGCACATCTGGTCCCTGGCCCCTTCCTCTTCAACTCCTCCTGCTCACTTCCCAAACCCCTGAAGGGTCCAGTTTTGCACCCACATGCCCTTCCGCCATGATGGTTTGGCCTTGGAATCAGCCAGCCATGGACTAAATCCCTTGAAACCCTAAACCAAATGAACACTCTCTTCCTTTAAATTAAGGGTGTTGGGTATTGTGTCCTGAGGACACAAAGTTAGCACAGAGAAGGCTAATATCCCGTTCAAAGCTGGGCAGAGAGAAGAAACTGTTTCTTCCTCACTCTTGTACTCTGTTCAAGATTGAATGGTGCCTCCTCACCCTGAAACAGACCAACTTCTTTCCTCAATCTCCTAATCTAAATGTTAATGTCCAGGAACAGTGTATCCCCAGGTGTCTGTCACCCCATGGCCCAGTCAAGTTGATATGTAAAATGAGACTTAAGCCCTAGGCAGGGTTTTATGAGCAGGCACAGCCACGCTGGCCATGGTCTCCCTGGGCATGGCCCACCTGGGCAGGGAAGCAGCTTCTGCAACCTCCTTCCTCCCGGCCTCCGTATACCACATGCTGAGATCCTGTGTCAGTAACAATGTAATAGTAATAACAATAATACAATCGCATCAGGCAACGAAGTTTGTTGTTGATGGTGTCAGGAGATGATTATCATGTAAGTAACAGTAAAAGTATAAATTATTACAATGAACACCTTGAAAGGGTATTTCACTACCTTTAAGTATTTTTTTATTGTCAGATTTCAGTGTAAACGAAGATGTAAAATTATAAATATGTCTGAACAAAGAAATTTTCAGTGATAGGAAGTTGGTGAAATTTTGACTTAGTTATATCACATTGTGTTAAAATGTTTATTTCCATGAGACAGTATAGAGGGTATTAAGTGGAAAAAGGAAATCTTTGGAAATATGTTGTAATTCTGCCTGAGTAAAATATTTTCTCAGTAGATTTTTTCAAACCAATTAGTGATAGGTAAGCGTGGTAGCAACTTCTGCTGTGGTGTTGAGTCCTGTTGTGGTTGGATCTGGAGTGTTCCCAAAGGCCACGTGTACCCACGGGTACCATATACTGCTAGGAAGTGAGGCCTGGCTAGAAGTGGGGGAAGCTTGGGGCTTGACCTGGTAGGGCATGTGCTAGCTCCACCCTTCTTCCCAGAGTTTGGTTCTGTTCCGCCATGCTGTGAGGGTCTCTGTCTCCAAGGTACTGGCTCTGGCTCCTGCTCTGGCTCCATCTCTGCCCCACTGTGTAATTCTACTATTTTCCATCTGCCCACCTATGACTGGACTGTAACTGTCTGAACTGTGAGCTAAAAATAAATCTTTCCTCCTTAAAGTTGTAGATGTTGGATTTTGAGTCACAGCGACAAAAAAAAAAAAGACAAATTGTCAAGAGAATAGTGACATGCATTGACAACACTCACAGGGTCTGTGTGTGATGCCAAAGGCTCCCTTGTGGTCATTCAAAGGTCATTGTCACAAAGCCCCCAGCACTGTGCCATCCAGGCTCCGAGAACTTAGCAGTTGGTTCTGGTGGCACGGGCCTGTCACCCCAACACTCAGGGGGGCTGAGGAAGGAAGAACACAACTTCTACCCCAGCTGCTGCAACTTAATGAAACCCTGTATCAAATAAAAAATTAAGACATGGGTTAGAGGTGAGAGTGTGAAGGCCCTGGGTTCCATCTCCAGTACTGAAAAAAAAAAAAAAAAAAATCCTACCACATACCCTGCCATGTCCTTATGGCTTTTTTTCCCCCTCTAAAGATCCAAACTAGGACTTCTGCACTAAGCTGCATCCTGGCCCAGTTTTTAGTTTTGATTTTGAGACAGGGTCCCATGCAGTCGCTAAGTTGCCCAGGCTGGGCTCAAACCTGTCAACCTCCAGCCTAGGGCTCTCAGAGCGCTGGGATTAAAGGCCTACACCACCAGAACTGGCAACATCCTTACCTTTACTGACCACTCTTACTTTAATTCAGCTCCAACAATGAGTGGGTTGAACATAGGCATTAGTGACACTAATTACAAGTGGCCAATGCCCGGCCTCGGAATCCCTGGCCCTGGGGACTCATGGGAATGGGAAGTTTCAGCAGTAGAGTATAGTATAGCATAGACCATGGCCATGGAATAGATTCTAGTCACCACCCCACTTAAAACAGCAATTTATTTCCAAAGAATTCAACTGGGCTGAATTTTCTTTAAAACCTGACTACACTATAATCAAATTCTGCTGTATTACATCATAACAAATGGCCACCATCTCAAGAATGTAGGTAAAATCCCCTAAATACTTGAGCACCTGGGAGGAATGAGCCACCCAGCCTGCCACCGTGGAACCCTGAACTCCCCGGCTTTTGATCCTCATTTAGCTGAGCACTGCAGCTATGAATTAGTAGCACTGATGAAAATATGAATGGAATCATAGGAGGACGTCACAGGGAATGCCTCTTCAGGTTTCTCTCTGTCCCCAGTGTCTGCAGGATGCTGTAAACAACATGCAGACAGCGAGCAAGGGACAGTGTGGACACCAGCATCATCGTGGGTATGGATTCCTTTGGAAAGGGCTGTGATCTCAGCCCCATTCACAAACACAAGCAGCAACTGTAGGGTGGCAAAACCTGGGTGTTCTGTTTCTAACTCAAAGGGTGCAGAGGTCCTGGTGACATCATCTACTGATCAGTGTTCCTGACATCAAGATGGGGTAGAAGTGGGCTTTAGATTTTTCATGATGTCTTACACCTTGGTGCCACCTTCTCTGGCTATTGGAGACCTAAAAGCTAGGGTGAGAGCTTTGTGGCTGTGTTCACACTGCTTCAGGGTGGTTTAAGGAAGTGGTCCCCAACCTTTTTGACACCAGGGACTGGCTTAGCTGAAGACCACTCTCCCAAGGACGGCACTGGGAGGCACTTGTTCTGCAGCAGGTTGTTGGAAGAGAGTTTTGAAAGGGCAGCAGAAGCACGAGAGGGCCAAGGAGTGAAGCCCCACACCCTGCCAATCAGCAGTGGCATTGGAACCTGATAGGAGCACGCTGATAGGAGGCAGGCTTTGTTTGTTGCTCATCTCCTGCTTTTGGTTCATCTGCCCCAGGAACCCAGCCCTTCCAAGCCAGGGGCTGGTACTGGTCCACAGCCCAGGGTTTGAGGAATGATGCAGAACCATAGTATGCATCAGACATAAGACTCTTAAATCAGACTACAGCAGACTGAAAATGCTGTGTGTTGGTTGGTGTCAAATAACACGTCCGTTCTTGTTGCTTGCATTTGGAAGATTTGGATCTAGTGACAATAGTACGTCAGCTTTTCTAATGCTGGCACAAAATATCCAACAATTCCAACTTCAAAGATGGAGAGAGGTTTTTTGGCCTGTTTAGGTGTGTTGGTCCACAGTTGCTGGCCAGCACCAAGGTAGAAATGGCATGGTGGGAGGGTGTGGCAGAGGAAGGCTGCTCGATCCGTATCATCCTGGAGGAGGCAACCAGGAGGAACTGCAGACAGGAGTATAAATATCCTCCTGGGTCACTGTCTCCCATCACCCCTAGAAGGGACTAGGTAGTTTCAGGAAAGTGAAAGTACGCATACACAAGAGAGGGAGAGAGAGAGAGAGAGAGAGAGAGAGAGAGAGAATGGAGAGGACTAGCAGGGATTTAATTAACATCCCAGCAGGAAAGAAGAAAGAAACTGAAGTTGAATTAATATTTAAAGAGACGATAGCCATAATCTCTTCTGATCCACTGAAAGGCAGTGTGCTAGCTTCCTAGGGTTTCTGCAACAAACTCCATAACTCTCTGGTTTAACACAAGAAAAATCTGTCATCTAATAATCTCACATCTCTGGAAGTTAAAGATCCAAAATCAACATGTCTGCAGGGATATACTCTGATAGCACTACCAAAAAATCCCTTCCTGCCTCTTCTGATGACTCCTGGAAATCCTTCCTTATCACTCACAATTCACTTTCGGCAGCAGGCAGAAACGAGGCCGCATCTGCAGCACACTGCCTGGAAATCACCACTATGTTCCTGAGTCCACGGATGAGAAGTCCTGCTTTCCATACAAGATGGAGGCACACCATGAAACGACGCCTCCTTAACTACATACACAGCGAATCTATTTTAAAATAAGGTCACAATCTGAAATTCCAGGAGGAGACGGATGTTCATGGAAGGATTGTCTGCTACTCTGTACAAATACTGACCTGTGCACGGCAGAAGGCCAGCTGATCTTCTGCAGGGAAATCGAGGGAGTCTGTACATACAGAAATTAGACCGAGGCTGCAGAAAGCTAAAAATGAAGTACACAGAAGCTGTTGGAGAGAGGAGGCAGAAGTTACCCAGCAAAGTGTGAAGGTGAGCAGGCGTGTTAAGTGTGAAGCGTGAGTGTGGACACTCAGTCCTGACGTGAGTAACATTTCTTGCTTCTATAGGTAGAAAAAACTCCCCGGGGTAGAGAAAGCAGGGATACGGGACGATGCGAGCCTCTGTCCCTGGGTGATTTCAGGTCTGCACCTCCTGATTTGTAGAATTGAAGTTAGATAAAGTCATTGTCATATTATTTAAAGCAAAATGTTGCAACATGTCTGGCTTGGTCCACTCCCATCACTGGGCTGTAACCCCCGACACCCACAACATAAAGGAGGAGGGGACTGTTTTAATTTTACTTTCAAAGGTCTCAGTCAGCCTTTAAGGCAGAAAAGACAATGGCAGGACATGGTGGAAGAAATCCACTCACTGCACAGTGAACAGGAAGCAGAGCGGACCGGGAACAAGAACAGACCCTTCCAGGTCACACGCCAGTGGCCCACCTCCAGCCAGAACTCGCCTCCTCACAGGACATGATCTCATCCATGGGTGAATCTACAGATGAACATGGCACCCATGATGCAATCACCTTGCAAACAGGACACATTGGAGGACACTGGAGAGTTGAACCATAGCATAGCTCAGTATCCCGTCCTCTTTCTTCTCCAGCCCTTGGAGAAGCTGACCGCCCTGCCTGCTTACCACCAGCCTCCCAATCTCTCCAGGAATTCTGTAAATACAAGCAGCGGCCATGCTGCCCTTAACCACATCTGTAGGGAACATGCCCACCTGGACAGGAACACAGGACGCGGTGGAACAGTGGAACCTCCGCAGGCTGATGAACCCCCATGAGCCTCGTGGGCCTCCCCTGCACTGCCACATGCTAATCCACCTGGAGGCTCAGCATGAGGTTGATATGTTGTCCCTGGAGCCCACTCTTTCCTCTCCAATAATGTAACCATAGACTGGAACGACCTGCATGGAACATCCTCCAGGAGTTGCCCCAGGGTCTGTCTGCTTTGGAAAAGTTTTACTTATGTTACATAAGCAAGGCAACTGGCAAAGCTCACAGGCTGCAGTCCAGGCAGCCCTCAGTGGAGTGAGGAGATAAAGGCATCCAGTAAGTCCTTGAGGAGGGGAGAAAAAAAAAAAAGAGGGAGCCCCCTGCATGCTACCATCACACAGGCCTGGGAAACAGAGTCAGCAGAAAAGGAGGTCAGCTTCGACTTCCCCTTTGTGCTTGAGGATGTCAGCACAAAACTATGTCTTAATCATTTTCTCACTGCTGGGATACAATACCTGACACCCACAACTGAAGAGAGAAAGAGTTTAGCTTAGCTCCCAGTTTCAGGAGGTCTCAGCACATTCACACGTGGCAGGCAATGGTGGACGCGCATGGGGGAGGCCTAGTTGGCCAAAAGTTGCTTGCAACTTGGCAGGACAGAAAGTTGAGAGAACACAGAAGGGTAGAGATAGCGTATACACACTTCCAGGTCACAGTCCGTGACTCGCCTCTTCTAGGTCAAGCCCTCGGGGTCAGCCTCGTGGGGCCTCGTGGCCCCACCTGGCAGCACAGGAAAACAAGGGATCGGCCCCGTGATTGGATCACCTCCCAAATGTGAGGCTTTGGGGACATTCCAGATCCTAGTCTCCCTCCGTTAGGGTTTCTGAATTCTCCTTGATTAACCATGTGCCTGGACCTGGCCAGAGCCATGTGCACCATGGTGCAGCCTGAGCAAACACCCATCTCTAGGCAGCACGAGCCGCTGTGGAAGCTTGAAATGCCATTTCCCATAAGGAAGGGTCACTTTGAGGCGTTTTCAGGATAATGGAGGCACCCTGAGACCACTGTGCCACGGGAAGGAAACAGACGCAGAAGGTTTAAGAGCTCCTGAGTGGCCCACCATCTAAGGAGCAGAATGAAAGTGAAGAGGTGGGACGTAGGGAGGTCAGGTCTGTGGGAACGACAAGGGGACCTAGGCTGGGGGAAAGAGGAGGGCAGGAGGGGGCAGGGAAGTGACGTGATTATGTATCTGCTCCCACTCCCCAAGTTAAGCACACTGATTCTGCAGCGTAAACACATACTTTTAAGAGCAGTAACTACGGGGGGGTTGGGGGTGCAGAACTTCTGGGGGAAATAAACAATGTCCTTTCCCCGCAGGCCCCACAAAGTTTCTTTTGCAAACCGAAGTAGAGCAAGCAATCTGCTTTGCCTTTCGGTTTGCAAAACTATTTATTTTTCCCAGGCTGCTAAGCGGGTATGTGTTGCCAAGCCAGCTTGAGTGGTAATTAAAATGTAATGGCACCCATTACAAACAATGCCTCAAATCCTCCCTATAGGAGTTTCACAACCAGGTACAAGTGCCAGCCCAGCATCCAGCAGGCAGGTCCTGCGTCAGCACCACCAATGCCAGAGCCCTCAGCCAGCCCTAGGTTTTACAGAGCAGCCCTTCCCAAGTGCACTGAATGGCTCCAGGCCTCGTACAGTCGTCTCTCGACAGTGACAGTCAGTACCAAGCGTGGGGAATTATCAAAATACAAACAGTAATACAGAGTGGGGGGGAGGGGAGGCTGTACACAGCTGGCGCCCTCTCAGCCCACTGGCCGCCTTTCCCTGGAAGTCCCTGGCAGGGTGAGGTATAGCAGCGAACGAGAGGTCAGTGAGCACTGCTGGCCCACAGGAGTGCTACCCGAGCTGAAAGCACCTTGCTAAAGGGCTCTCCATGTTCAAGGTGATCAGATAATATGGAGACCATTTTGATTTTAAACATTTATTCCAACAAAAGACATACTGCCGCGAATCCCCCTCAAAAGGTTCCTCATCCCTTTGGAGGCACTTTGTGAATTGGTTCTGGAAGTCTCATTTCATGAGTATCTGGCATTTTGCAGCTATGGCTGCCTCGATATCCTGAATCAACCCAAAATGTTGACATTCCACCATCATTTTGACTTTGGGGAAGAGCCGGAAGTCACATGGCACCAGACTCCCAGAATAGGATGGGTGAGGACACGCAGCCATGATTTTATTTAACTGGTATAGCCTCGCAATTGATGACAGAGTTGGTCACAAAGGACAGTACATGCTTAAATTTAAAAGTTAATTAGAGTAAAAGACACATTGCCATTAATCTCCTCAAAGTACTCAAAATATTCCTCTTTGGTTTCAAGTACTTTTCCCATCATTGCTGGCAACGTGTAATAAGTTTCCTCTTTTATATGCAAGCTTTCACCATATTTTTGATCAGTCCATGTACTCTTTCTTCAGGCCTTGATGTTTCTATGAGATACGCGGCAGGTGGATTATTTCCACTTAGCAGATGAGGAGACACTAAGAGCATAAATACTGCTACCATCACGCTGTGACAACGTTGAAGGACGAACCTTTGTATGACAGCTTGTGAAAATGATTCCACATCATTATATCTTAACAGCGTCATTACTGTAGATCCAATGAATATATTCTGCTGGGACATTCAACAGAGGTAACCTCTGCATTGCACAGAACAGACTCCTGAGTGGCAGGAAGTCTGGAACCACTAGCCCACTGCTTAAACACCAGAAGGGATCCCCTGTCCCGGTGACTACCCAAAATAACCCCAGTTTCCAAGAAGAACCAAATCGAAGGTGCCAACCTTCCTAAAGAGGAATGGCAGGCCAGGCCACAGCCGAGTTCCCATGCTTCTTAAGTACAAAGCGAGGTCCTCTGAGACCTCCGGCTAAGCCGGTCAGCCAACTCTAGTGGAGCGATTTTACCTATGTAAATCCCCAAATTTCTCAGCCACATCCCCTTGCGCTGACTCAGAGAGTAGAGCATCCTCTGCTTCTGCTCAGTCCTGCAATGCTCTGCACAGCCCTCTGGATCCCTCCGTAGTCTCTCCCTTCATGGAAATGATTATACTGGCAACAATACGCTTGTCTCTTCTAAGGGAAAGCTGCGGACCCAGGGCCATTTGCACTCAGCCCTCAGTGGCTGAGCTGCTTCTCTGCACAGCACTGTGCCACCCACTGCAGGGAGGGGGTTTGATCCTCTCCGTCCCTGAATAAAGAGGTTCCAGAACTAAAGCCATCAGCCCAGAAGGGACGAGGAGGGCCCAAGGCTACAGCCCAAGCCCAAGCACGCAGAGATTTCTGAGAACCCAAGGTGTGGACACAAGGCCAAAAGACTCGGCCACGTGCCTACCTCCCAGTCCCTTACTTGAGGACAGGATGCTGGAATCCTGGTAATTCAAACCTTCTTCCTCCCCTTCGGAGAGATGGAGTTCCCAGCTGCTGAACATTCTTGAATCCAAAGATAAAATGACAGCAGAGGGGTTGGTGCCTTTGTTATTCTGAAGGCCGCAAATGCCTGGAAGGCTTCTCTTTGTGGAGAGAGGAAGGAGGAACCCTTGGAATAGTCACTAAGCTGGAGGCTGCTGCATAAAATAACAAGGGGAAAGAATCAAGGAATCCTGAGGAGGTGGGTGGGACTTCGAGAATCAGCGAGTCTCCAGGGCACCAGATTCCTCTGCGGGGCAGCCAGCTCAGAAAGCCTTCCCCAAGGCTTCCGGAAGCGGAAGTGTGAAGATGCCACGGCCCTTTCCACTCCATAGAAGTTGCCGGAAGCCGAACCGGGAGGTCTCCAAGGCTCCGGAAACAGACGCCTAAGCTGTTGGAGGGTGTGCAGAGGACCCGACTACGCACAGGAAGAATCGCTTCCTGTGCGCCACAGTGTAGTAGGACAACTGTGGTCACATCTATGATATATTTCAAAATAACTAGAGGAGAAAGTCTGAAGGATCTTGATGCATGAAAATGATGTTCGGATTAATGGTAATGTGACTTGCTCTGACTTGATCCATACACATATGTATTGAATTATCACACTTAGCTCATAAACATGTACAAATATTGCATACTGATTAAAAATAAGCCAGGTGTGGTGGCACATAACTGTAATCCCAGAACCCTGGGAGGCTGAGTCAGGAGGAGTACAAGTTTGAGCCCAGCCTGCAAAACTTAACAACAGTATATTGCTATATACACTGTCTCAAAATAAAAAATAAATAAATAAATAATTTAAAAAGAGGGATATAGGCCAGTGTGAAGGCCCTGAGCCCAATTTCCCATACCGGGAAAAAAAAAAGTTGTTGGTTTTTCTTTTCTTAACTTAGAGTTCTCTTTAGGAATAGCAAGTTCACTGATTTGCATAAAATTTATTTTCTGAAAAACAATATTATATACATGCAACTTGTTGGTAACATAGACCTTAAAATGGGGAACACTGATGACATCCTTGGCCCTCCCTGGCCTCCACCAGTTTTCATGAAACCTCTTCTCGCTCAGGTCTCAAGCAGAGAGCACAGGTCGGCGCAGACATTCCCAGCAGGCTCCTGGGCTAGCCTGCCTCCCTCTAGGGCTTCCACACAAGGGCTGCCCGGGGCCTTGACCACATCAAGAGGCGAGACATGGCTTAGTGATGGTCCCCAGCTGCTAGCAGCCAGCTCACATGTCCCCACTCAGAGTCAGATTTCAATTCTGTGGTGGTGGAAAACAGCTGGTCTGCAGGACCCAGCGGACAGGCAGCTGGGGAACTATTTTCAATGGCACACAAGTACCAATGCCTTGAAACACCTAATTCTTAGGACATGAACGAATGGGCATTCCAGAGGACGGGACTCAGATTCCTCCGTCCCTAGGTATGTGCCCAGCCACTCTCAGCCACACGGGGCACTGGTGAGGAGGCGGCTGCAAGCTGAAACACGGGACAGGTTCAAATGACGATGGCCTTCACTGCACAGCACAAATAAGGAGCTCGTTTTCGTAACTGTGGATGAGGTTCGCTTTTAATTTTAAAGCTTACCTTTAAAACAACTAATTTGTGTTTGTTTGTTTTAACACGCATCTTCCAAAACCCTCTGGGCCACTGCAGCCTTTATGATGCACAGGGACAAGCCCCAGCACTGAGAGGACGGGTTACTGTCTCTCGTTCCTCCAGCCCATACGTCCTTCGTATAACTTAGGAAACAAATTTGCTGATCTCCCCTCTGGAATAGGATGGGGGGGATTATCATTTATCTTAAAAATAAAGCCTCAAGATCAGAATGCTTGAAGAGGTTTCATTAAATCCCTAAAGTTTGAAAGAAACTTAGGTTCCTGAAACTCATTCCGACGTGAGTGCTTTGCTGTGCTTTTTGTTCTGAAACAAAGGTACTTCCTTTATAATAAGTACTGAATTTTTAACACTATCTGTAGTCAGTTAATTGCCCAGTGCTAGTGAAAATAAGTGGGAAAAAAAGACACAACTGAAAGTGGCGAATGTGTAGTGTGTGAGTCACGTGAACCAAACCTGGTCTTGTTCCCAGGCCTTCTTCAGGCCCAGGCTAGGTGCCTGCCTTTCCCGGGCATAGTCTCCCCGTACGTCTCGATGAGCTTTCCCTACATTCCACAGGCATCCCAACCTTGGGCCACAAGCCGCATGATCAGAACAGCAGCCGGATGCTGAGTGTTCCGGTGCGGCCTCAACTCCGGTTGACTACAGAATTTAGATGTGAACACGTGGGAGTTCCGGGGCCTCCACACGACCGCAAGGTACCTCCTGATCTCTGATATGTCACCCGTGGAAATAATAAAGATGCTGTGCCCAGCGCTTGGGTTCTGTGCACCCCAAGAATGGCCAAACCTTACCAGCCATTTAAATGTGAGAAAGAATTAGTCAACCCGAGCTGTTCCTAGCAGCTAGCTCTGGTCAGGGATCTAGGGAGAAAGGGCATGGACACTGGGGGTAAGGAGCAAGAAAGCTAGAGTGACGGGAAGGAGGGACAATACTGAAGGACGTTGCGGGGCTCGAGGGACAAGCTTTGTTTACACTCTATGAGAGAGACAAAGAAAGAGAGAGAGAGCGAGCTTAGATGATGCTTGGTGTTTCCTTATGCCTGGTTTTATTTACATTTCACGGGTCCCAGGATGGCTCCTGCTCACGTAAACACACCATGTTCCTAGAAAGTGACCGTATGAGACAGCAGCCTCCCACCTGGACAGGCCTGGGCAGGAAATGGCTGGGGCACTTAGGTTTTTAACTTTTTTCCCCTATGGACATTGGAAATTGGACATTCACACTGAGGAAAATCGGATTTTTTAGTTTTCTTTCTCTTTCCTTTTCTTTTTTCTTTTCTTTTCTTTTCTTTTTTGATACAAAGTCTCACTAAATTGTCTAGGCTGGTATTGAACTTGTGATCTTCCTGCCTCAGTCTCTCAGCGTGCTGGGTTTACAGACATGCGGCTGGCTTAAGCAGTTTCCTCTGGGTAGACTTGGCCTCTGCCCAGCTCAGGTGGGTGTCCCCTAGGAGCCGTCCTGACCCCTGACCTCGTGGACACCCTGTGCTGTGCGGTGGTCCTGCGCACTACCCTCTGTCACTTCTCTCATCTGCCCATCACCCTGGCTGAGCTCCTCAGGGGCAGAAACGAGCCCCCACCCAGCACCCTCTCTGGCATTAGAACTCCTGGCTCGTGCAGTTGATGAAGGCGTGAGAAACCCCGCACAGGCACAGAGGGAGAGCACGCAGGGTCCCGCCCTTCCACTCCCCCATCGCCTCCAGCTAGCAGCAGGCCGCAGGCAGGGCAGCTCTTACAAACCACAACCTTCGAGATTTTAATTACATCCGACCCAACAGGCCAACTGTCTTCAGCATCCTTCATTATTTATAATAGTAAAAAAAATGCATTCAAAATCAAATTGCACCCTGACATTCTGTAATTTATGCACACATCCGTCTCCAAAGTAGACTTACATTAACAATCGCTAGCAAGCTGCGGCCACACCAATGTCATGAATGTAAAGCACTGTGATCCAGGGAGCATGCTCCGAGACCCATCGTCAGGGACGCGACGACGGACGGTGACCTAGAAACTCCTGGCAGTCGTTACAGGAGGCATATGAATCAGACCTCCTCGTGGAACTGTGATAATGCTCCCAATCAATTAGCACAAAGTGGCGAGACAACTGAGCTTTTTTTGGGTAACTGGGTGTTGGGGAAGAAGCTGAAGCCACTATTGAAATTAAAGAAGTCACTTGCAGCTGGGAAATTTCTAATCATTCTCCTGCTTTTCAGTGGGTTGGAAAAGGCTCTGAGTTGTGTGCGTGCGTGCGTGTGCGTGCGTGCGTGCGTGTGTGCGTGCGTATGTGTGTGTGTGTGTGTGTAGGTGTATGTGAGGTTTGGAAACATGGAAACAGGCAGCCTGTGTCCAAACTGTCTGCCCGCATGTTATCTATCAGGCAGAAAGATAAGAGATGAGAGCCAAGAACCTCAGCTTCCAGGACTCCCGCTCCGGCCCTCCTGGCCTCTCAGCCACTGGCTTTTCTTTTCTCTTTTGTTTTATGTGATAAACTTTTCCTTGCATTAAATATAAAAACCACAGCTTTTAAGGCAGAGGGGAGTAGCTCAGTGGCTAGAGCACACACCGAGTGTGCACCAGGCCCTTGGTCTGACCCACCAGCACTGCACAAAGATTAGGCAAGCCTCGTGGCAAGTGCTTGTCATCCCAGCATTGGGAGGCTGAGGCAGGAGGACTGCCACAAGTTTGAGGCTAGCCTAGGTTACACGTGAGTTCAGGACCATACTGGGCTACAGATTGAGACCCTGTCAAAAAAAAAAAAAAGAACAACAGCTTTCTAGAGCCTCCACATTGCATAAAGAAAGTTGAATATTCAATCAAAAACAAGAAATGGGCTTGAGGTGGGCACTTGGGAGGGTAAATGAGAATGACAATGATTATTTAGATGAAAGGAGGACAGTGGCAACAGGAAACTGAGTTGCACCAGACGGGAACATGAACACGGAGGAGCCCGAAGGGTCGAAACTAGAGGGTCAGTTCCAGTGACTTGGTCGAAGAGCCACTGGCAAGGACTTTTCCACTGATGGATAGAAGATATCAAGCCACAAAATTAAGAAACTTATAAAACTCTAAACAGGATAAATACCAGCATGCATGCATGTGTGCATGCATGCACACATGCACACACACACACACACGGGCATCCTAGTTTAAGAGAAAAGTTTGCAAAGGGGGAGTGGAGGAATGGCTTGGTGGTTAAAGCACTTGCCTACCAAGCAGAAAGGACCTGAGTCCGATTCCCCAGCACCCCATAAGCCAGGTGTGGCGGCACACACCTGTAATCCCAGCATTAGGAGACAGGAGAATTGCTGTGAGTCAAGGCCAGCCTGGACTATGCAGTGAGTTCAGTACCAGCCTGGACTACAGAGTGAGACCTTCTCTCAAAAAACATAAAAGATTTGCAAAGGTAAAACTCAGAAGACAAAGAATATGTCTTACAAGCAGCCAGAGAAAAATAACGATGCTTCTTTCAAAGAAGCCATCATAGCCTGGGCTATGAGGTAAATTCGGGACCTGCATGGGCTGCAGAGTGAGACCCTGTCTCAAAAAAAAGAAAGAAAGAATGAAAGAAAGAAAGAAAGAAAGAAAGAAATGACTGAACCACTGAGCCAAACTGGGAAATCCAGGAAATAACAGAACTTTACATAGTACTGAAAGAAACCTCCTGCCAGCAATTCTAAAACCAATGAAATCGTATGACCTCGGAAAATAAACGGAGGCAGAAATCATCTCCATGGAACATGGTGACACAGGAAAGAAAGGCCACCAGTTAGTACAATCACCGATGCCACGAACAAAACTGGATTATTTATAATATCAGCAACACATCAAGTAAAACCAAAATATCATGTGGTATCAGAATGTAGGGTGAAAAAGAAAATGGGGTGAGCAAAGGTTCGCATGTGTACAAGGCATGCTGAGATTAACGTGTGTCATAACCCCAGAAATGATCTGCACATGGCAGTCATAAGAAGGGCAAAATGTGGGTAGCCACATCCATAATAACACTCAACAAAAACGATCAGAAAAATAAATAACGAAGGAGACATCATCCACCCAGAAGGAGTCCTGGAGAAATTACAGAAATGATGAGAATTTTGTAAAAAAAATAAAATAAAATAAAAAATAAAAGCAAGAAGGTAGGCTAAAACTGAACACAGGTTCTGGAGGCACAGTTCGGCGATCAGAGTGCTCACCCAAGTGTGAGGACCCGGGTTCCATCTCCCAGTACCGCGTATGCTGGGCGTGGTGGTGCACACCTGCCCACCTGTCATCCCAGCACTCACGAGGCTGAGACAGAAGGACTGCTGTGAGCTCTAGGCCAGCCAGGGTTACATAGAGACCAGCCTGGACTATAGAGTGAGACCCTGCCTCAAGAAAAGTGTGTGTGTGTGTGTATTTTTAGAAATGGAACAAAACTACCAATTAAATAGACTATCAGATCAGAGTTATTGAAACTTAGGCTACCAGCAGAACCATATACATTTTATGAACACAAAAATCTCAAAGTAAAATGATAAAAAGGGTGCATTGCATGAAGTCAAAGAAGGGTGCTTCGTCTACACCCATGTTGTGCAAAGTGTGCTCCGAGTTCATGTGTATTAAAAAAATAATAAAAAGAACACCAGGTGCAGGACAATCTCAAATCTATATGCATCTAATGCAAGCAAAATACATGTAAGGCAAACATTAGCAGAACCAGTGTCCTTTATAATGGAAAACATATTTTTTTTGAGGCAGGGTCTTCCTCTGCAGTCCAGGTTGGGCATGGGAGCAAACTCCTGCAATCCCAGCACTCCTGAGGCTCAGGCCGGAGGACTGCAAGCTTAAGCCCAATTAGGTAACTCCTAAACATACTATGTAGCCCAGGCTGGCCTTAAACTCACAGCAACCCTCCTGCCTCAGCCTCTCGAGTGCTGGAATTACAGGCGTGTGCCACCATGCCTGGCTAATTTGTACGTGGTGCTGCGGGATTGAACCCAGGGCCTTAGGGCATGCTAGGCTGGTGCTACACACACACAGTTGAGAATTCTAGCCTATTTTTCTGTTACTAATTTTTTGGCCACCGTAGAATTCAACTAGAAATAAAAATTCATGAATGAGTAAATGAAAAGGTAATGAAAGCAAATCCCCAAAGCTTTGTGATTGGGCAATTCCTTTATTCATAACCCAAGGACCAAAGAAAAAATCAAGATGAAAAGTACGAAATGTAGCGAGTGAAACAATGATACAATGGGACGCGTCAGGCAGGAGGGGACCCGCTGTGGACCTGGCGGATCCCTCCATACACCAACCCCTAAACTAGCCAGGCAGTGGAGAGGGTGGTTTTATTCAGGAGACTGTGAGGACCGAGGGGACCTGAGTCACCTCTCTGGGGTGTGGGGCTATTTACAGCCGAGGGGTGGGGGAACTGTAGAAGATTAGCCAAGACCAGGTGAAGCGGTGGTCTTAGACAGTGACTTAGGCTTGTCCTCGATTTCGCCGTTGGTGTGGTTTTAAAGGAATATTGATTTTCTTAAGGCCTAAAGAAAAAAGATGCTAAAAATCTAAATTTTTAAAAATCAGTGCTTGGAGGAGTAGCTCAGCAGGCAGAACGTTTGCCTAGCAAGTCCTAAATTGGATTCCCCAACACCACATAAAGCTGGCAGTGGTAGCACACATATGTAATTCCAGCACTCAGGAGGCTGAGGCAGGAGAACTGCCCTGAGTTCAAGTCCAGCCTGGGCTCCATAGGGAGGTCAGGACCAGCCTGGACTGCAGAGCAAGACTCCGTCTGGAAAAAAAAAATCATCTCATGTATAATACAAGAAGCTAGAAAAATCTGAGTGTGACAGCAGCTCTTGTCACCCCAGCCCTCTACGAAGCTGAGGCAGGACTATCATAAGTCTGAGCCCAGCTTGGATAACTTAGTGGCTTAGCAAGACTCTCTCTAACCCAAGACAGGGGGGTGGGGGGTGCAGGTAGGGGTGCCAGGAATGTAGCTCAGCACAACACCCTCTCTGAGTTGGGTGTCTAGTACCACAAGGAGCAAAACCAACACAAAAATGTAGAGGAAACAAGGAGGAGAAAGCACTAAGAAAACAGAAAGGAGAGAAAGAGAGGGAGAGAGAGAGAGAGGAGAAAGGAGAGGGAGAGCGAGAGGAGAAAGGAGAGGGAGAGCGAGAGCGAGAGCGAGAGCGAGAGAGAGAGAGAGAGAGAGAGAGAGAGAGAGAGAATCAAGGAACCAAAGCACTACCCCAAAAAGCTACCACAACAAACTGGGTAGAAGCACTGAATGAAATCAAAGCGCGCACGTGCCGGAGGAAAAATTCTCCCATGTACACACCGTAAGAAGAAACGTGACCAAACACCTGCGTGTTCCGGAAATAAAAGAAGAGTCAAAGCCGAACTCCTTTTCTGCTACCGGGATAATTTGGAAAATCCAAACAAGAACATTACATCATGGGTCCATCCCCGTCATGAGCAAAGAAGCAGACGATCAGAGCTGTCAACACGTAAGAAGATGAACGTGTCACCAGCTAACTCCCCAAAATGAAAAAAAAAAATAAATAAATAAATAAATAACGACGGTGCGGTTGGGACGGGTCGTAATTCATCACGCCTCGGAGGGAGAGAGTCGCACGGGGCCACAGGTGCTGAGAAAGGATCTGCCCTGGTTGGGACTCAGGAATAAATCATCTAAAAAGCAATCGGCAAACTAGGGAGGAAAAGAATTCCGTAAGCTGAGTACCGCCAAAAAGTGACAGCAAACGCCAGACCTCCTGGCGACACTGCACTGCAGGTGCTCCTCAGGGCTGCGCCTGCCTCCAAACACCCATGCTGACATCTGCAGGAGCTTCTAGACCAGCGCCAGCTTGGGGACCCGGCCAGGGGACAGACAATACCAGCCAACATACCCCTGTGGGTGCTGGCGCCAGGACCAGTCAGAACACACGGTGGACGTAAACATGGTAAAAACTGGATCCAGCTGGACTCGGTGGCACAGGCCTGTGGTCCCCGTGTCCTGGGAGGCTGAGACAGGAGGGTGTCAAGTCTGAGTCCAGCCTGGGCAGCTCAGCAACTTACTGAGGCCCTATCGCAAAATCAGAAACAATAAATGGGCCGGGGACCTAAGTCAGTCGGAAGGTCCCAAATGCCGGTCTGGTGTGTCAAGCTGGGCGCTCAGCCTCGCTCAGACCAGCGCAGGGTCATCAGCTGCCTGGCACGCCAGGCTCACCCTTACCACTAGCCGGGCCGCGGCCGACAGGCTCCAGCCAGGGCCACAGTCTCTCCAGCCTTTCCACACCTGCTCTGTGTAGCCGCGGGGGTGGGAGCAAACCCAGCTCAGCCAGGCGCCACGTCGGATTTGAATCTTAAGCTAAGCTCCAATTGTCTAAAAAAGACTCAGCTAAATTCACAGACCTGCTTATGAAGTAACATGATTAAAAATAAAACTCAGAACCGAGAGGCACACACCTGTAATCTCAGTACTCCGGGAGGCTGAGGCAGTGTGGGGTGATGTCTAAGATGGCGCCTGCCGGAAATCCTGGGGGCGGCCACCTCGGGTGTTTACCAAGGAAGGTGATTGGGCATCCGCCCTGGTGGACTGCGCATGATCCCAATACTACTGCTACGAGCGCCTGGCGCCTGCCTGCATGGTTATCCAGTGATTGGCTTGACGCTCGCTTACGTAGATACCACGTCCAATCTCCTGCTCTCCCCTCCTTGCCACGTTCTCCCTCTACCCCATATAAGCTTCTGTACTTCCTGAATAAAGTGAGTTCCTGCTTCGACAGACTCCCGGCTGGGTCTGGTACTCTTGGGACGAGGGGCCCTAGCCGCAGGCTCACCTTTCCTCTCCTCCGGCTCTTGTGTGGTGGTAAGACCACCACATCTAGCGCCCAACGTGGGGCTCGCCAAGCGGACCCAGCGGAGGAGAGGCCAAGCGGTCTTTCAGGGTGAGTGACCCCGGAAATGGGTAGTGCAACTTCTAAACAAAAGGAACCTGTGCTTAAAGCACTGAAATACCTCCTAGAGGCCTGGAAATTACAGATAAACAGGCGGCTGTGGCCTGAGGGGACGTTCTGAGTGTGGCCCACTGGGCCTCCTCTGCCAACCTCTTCGATTGGTATACCTGGCAGCACATTCCTGAGCTGGCTCAGAGCAGGGAGACCTCACCCTCCCACTTGGTGCTACCGCCCCGCCCGCTGAGGAGTCCTCTTAACCCCCCCCCCCCCCACACACACACCCTTCACCATGTCTTGCCCTCCCTTCTGCCTCGGCAGGGGATTCAAAACCTTTCCCTTGCCCGAGGGCTGACATCCTGGCTTGCCGGGGAAATCTTTGCCAGAGGATCTTTCCCCGGCACCAAACAATCCCTTCCTTTCCTCTGTTACTTTGCCTCATTATGTTCCCCAGCCCACTCAGGCCTTTCTGGTAAACGTTGCCCCTGGGGGTAACCGACCTGCCCATTGGTATCCTTGGGACCCGGCCGATCTCAAGGAACTAAAAAAGGCAGTCACGGAGGATGGACCTAACTCCCCTTGGGCTGAAACCATCCTCCAGGGCCTTGCTCACCAACAATGCGCCACCTAGGATTGGCGCTCCCTGTGCAGTGTTGTCCTGCCTGGTCCTCTCTTTATTAAAGTGCTGTGCCTTCTTTAAGGAGGAATGTCATGCCCAAGCAGAGAGGAACCCAAACGCCAACCCAGCCATTCCAATTACCTTTGGCCAATTTGCCACCAGCCCTCAGCAGGCCACCGTTCCAGCGACTTACACTGACCAAGTAAGGGCCCTAGGCATGGCCGCTTGGAAAAAATTGAAGGAAGGGCCTCTGGAGGCCCCCGTGGCTGGAATAACCCAGAAGCCCAGGGAGGATCTAGTCTCCTTCGTAGATTGGGTTGGAAAGAGCCTCCAAAGGAAATTCCCTGTCGGCCTGCTCCAAGACCAGTTTGTTAAGCTTCTGGTATGGGATGGCATGAATGTGGATCACAAGGTAGCGTGTGCCGGTCTTAAAGATCGGTCAATGGAAAAGTGGATCATTGCGGCTAAGGATGTGGGAACACAGGCCTACCAGGCCCAATCCCTCACCATGGCATTGCAAGCTCAAACCCAGGCCTTAACCCAGGCTTTCTCATAGGCTCTTTCTCTCGGACCTGCCACAAGGCAGAAATCAAAGACCTGCTTCAATTGTGGCCAAACAGGCCATTTCAAGAGGGAATGCCCTATGTCCCACCCGGCTCCACAAGGTCCTTCACTCGCGGCCACTTCCCGACCACCTAAAACTCCTTGCCCCCGTTGTACAAAGGGCTTTCATTAGCTAAAGGATTGTCGTTCAGAGTTTGACAGGGACGGAAAACCTTTAAATAGGAGGGGGGCAACCTCTAGCCCCGTTACCCCAAGGAGGTCCTCAAAGGCCTATTCTAGCCAATTGGACAGTGCCATTGATAAAAGGCCTTAGACCTAAAATGGATATCTGCATTAATGGTAAAAATTTCCATTGCCTCATTGATACTGGGGCAGATAGGACAGTCCTCCGTAAAGAGGAGATCCCCTTTAGTTGGAAACTGAAGCCTGGCTAGCTCAGTCAGTAGAGCATGAGACTCTCCAATCCTATCACCCCTATTATGATTCAGGTCAGAACTTTGTTAAGCCTTCGGGGTCATCAAAACCTTCCAGGCTTCATTTCTCAGGGCAACGCCTTGGGAGACGCCCTCGCCTCTCAATGCCCCTTGGTGGCTCAATCTCAACCCCTACAGGAGGCTCAGGGCTTTCACCATCTGACTCACATTAATTGGCAGGGACTCCACCTCTGGTTCCCCCATGTGCCAACCGGGGAACTTAAAAAGATTATTCGGACTTGCAAGGAGTGCCAGCCTTTCTTTCAGGTTCCGCCACTTCAGGAACCCGGGGTAAATCCTCGTGGACTAAAGCCCAACTCTCTAGGGCAAACATGTCACTCATCATTCCCCCTTTGGAAAATGTAAATATGTGTTTGTCTCCATTGATACCTATTCCCATGCCCACTGGTCTACTTCTCACTCGGGGGAAAAATCCAAACATGCCCAGGGCCATTTTTTACAATGTTTTGCCACCTTGGAGCTCCCTCTCCAGGTAAAGACGGATAATGGGCCCTGTTTTGTTAGCTCTAGTACTTCTTCCTTCTTCCGGTGCTGGAAGATCCAACATGTGACGGAAATCCCCTACAATCCACAGGGACCAGCCCTTATTGAAAGAAGTCACCAAAATCTTAAGAGGCAGCTACAAAAACAACATCAGGGGATAGCCTCTCCCCATCAACAGCTCCACATGGCCTTATTCACACTTAATGTCCTTAACATCTACGAAGGAGAATCTCTCCCCCGCTTTCAAAAACATTGGACTAATATATAAAGGCCCAGTCCCTTCTCATGGTCAAATGGAAGTATCCCCTCATGAGCCAATGCAGTGGTCCCGACCCTCTCCTAACAATGGGCTGTGGATTTGGATGTGTTTTCCCAGTAGGCCAATCTAATCCCCTCTGGATACCGGCCAGGAACCTAAAGTACCTCCTGCCAGCTGCTCTTCCCAGAGAGGGCGATGCCGCCTCAAAGGGGACACAACCACAAGGTGCCGCGGTTCCAGAGACCGCAGTCCCAGGGAGCAAAAAAGGCGTGTCCCTGACAAATGACCCTTTGCTTAACCTGTTATGGCCCATTCCCCTTCTCTCTCCTCCTCAAGGCGAGCACCCCGCTCCTTCGCTGGACTCCATGGGACACCCACCTGTGCCTTCTGATGGATAAGTATATCCCCCCTGCCCTACTGATGGCCCTCCCTCGCATCTTTTTCTGCTCTCTATTCTCACATGATTGACAACTTTACATGGGTCCTTTCTGACGTAGCTACAGGCCGTACCACTGTAGTTAATGATACCATGGGTCCCTGGACACCACCTACATTGCCTTCTTTTTCCTTTAACCTATATAACTTACTGGAAAGCTAATTTAATAAGGATTATTCTGGCCAAACTGCTGTTGATAATTATTCAGTTGGTTATGTGTGTCATGCTCCCTGCCTGTGAACCTGACGTCTTCAGACCCAGTTTTAACTTTGTCCAGGAACATCTGCATCAATCCTTGTTCTTGGCGTCTCCATGATTGACTACTCTTATTTCTGCCCTGGCCAGACCATTGATACTACTTTTGATTGTTTTATCATTTGGTCCGTGCCTTATTAACAAGTTCTCTTGTTTGTCAGTTTGTCTTGATTCCATCCAGGTCCAACAGGTGTCCACCTATGTCTCTCTCCAGTCCTGAGGCCCTATCTACAAATGCCCACAAGTTTCTTAGAGCTTCTCCATCAATCTGGGTACCCCCTCCACCTGTTCGTTCCTTTGACAGCTGGGATGGCAGCCAGTGACGGGTAAGATCCTCAGAGTGAGGACAACCTAAGACAGGCGCATCCCCGGGAGGCTATCCCAGGCTTGGGGACAACAATGTCATGGCATGCACTGTGACTCCCAGCCTAATGATGGGATCACGAACAGAGCTGAGACCAAAGATCTCAGCGGCATTTATAAACAAAAGAGGGGGACTCTGTGGGGTAATATCTAAGATGGCGCCTGCCGGAAATCCTGGGGGTGGCCACCTCAGGTGTTTACCAAGGAAGGTGATTGGGCATCCGCCCTGGTGGACTGTGCATGATCCCAATACTACTGCTACGAGCGCCTGGCGCCTGCCTGCATAATTATCCACTGATTGGCTTGACGCTCGCTTACGTAGATACCACGTCCAATCTCCTGCTCTCCCCTCCTTGCCATGTTCTCCCTCTACCCCATATAAGCTTCTGTACTTCCTGAATAAAGTGAGTTCCTGCTTCGACAGACTCCCGGCTGGGTCTGGTACTCTTGGGATGAGGGGGTCCCAGCCGCAGGCTCACCTTTCCTCTCCTCCGGCCCTTGTGTGGTGGTAAGACCCCACAAGGCAGGCTGTGGCAGCCTGGGCAACTGGATTTAATCTCCAGTACTGCTAAATAAATAAACAACGGAGGTCTCCCAAATTCATGGCTTGGGCGTTCTCCTACCCCTTTAATATACAGGACACAAGACGCGGGTGCCCGGTTTGTTTAATGCCGCATTTTAGCTCCATGTCTTGCATGGTGCCTGAAACGCTATGGGCACTGGATGAGTGTTTCCAGAAGGGAAGGGCAGAGAGGGGAGAGAGAAGGAGAGAGAAAAGGAGGGAAAGTGGACTGGACAGAGGGAAGAGGGGGAGCAGGGGGGGATGCTTAAAAACAAGCGCCCGTTTACAGAATGAGTAGCAGATCTGCAGGGATTTGTCTTAAATGACAATAAAAAAAAAAGTCTTCAATTTTCCCCTCTCCTTTTGACAGGTGGGTTTTGTCTGGTTTAAAACCTGGTGTCAGTTTGCCTTGAATTGCTCCTTATCCTGTCTTTAACCGATCCCATTGGTTATACGTTTATTATTAATACCTCAGATTCTCACTCGGCCCCAGTGGCTGGTGTCCTTAGCTGGCGGGACCTCCGGGCTTCGTGTCCTGTCTAGGATCCTTGTGACATCTGGCCTTTCTGTTCCAAACCCTGAAGCATGTGGGGCTTTGCAGGATGTCAGTGGCTCCTGGACGGAGATGGGGTCTTCTCAGAGGAAGTGAACGCCATGTCCCTAAACAGGCCAGAAGGACAGTGACTGCTGGATGGCTCACACAGCCTCTCCTGCCCGGGACTGCCTGGCATCTCAGAGGCCACTGGCCGGTCGGTTAACAGAGACCACGGGATCCTCCTTCTTCTCCTCTTCCTTTGTGGTTCGTCCATATGTGCTTGCTTGGGAGAAAACCTCAGATTTCTGAACCCTGGACTACTCAGGAAGGAAAATTACAGCTCCCAAGGCCACGTATCAAAGGCTTGGTCCCAGCCCTAGCACCTACCTAGAGGCAGTAGAACTTCTGGGTGGTGGGACTGCTGTGGTTTGGATCTGGAATGTCCCCACAAAGCCTCATGTTTCAAACGCAATTCAATCATGGGGATTAATCCATTGACTTCCTGTGCTAAGCGGTGGTGCCTGGTCAGAAAGGGCAGATCACTGAGGCTTGACCCGGAAGAAATAACTCCATTGCTAGCTCCACTGGCATTGATCCTGCGTCCTGTTTTGATGATGTGAACAGCTCTACCACAGTGAGGTCTCCACCAGGCCCTTCCAGCCCTGCCAGCCACCTATGAGGACTGAGACCTCCTGAAACTCTGAGATAAAGGAAACCTTTCCTCCCTTTAGTTATGGGTGTCAAATATTGTGTCCCAGCAACAGAAAAGGAACTAAGTCAGGGACCGTGTGAGTGAAAGGCAGTGAGGTCATAGGAATGGGTCATATTGGGACTCTAGACACCCCCCACCCCTTGACTTCCAGCCATCCTACAGGGAGCAGTTTCTGTGTCACCTGCTTCCTGCACATTGTGTTCACTTGTCACAGAATGAACAGCAGCAGAGTGAACAGACTACGGACTGGAATGCTGGAAACCAGCCTCACATGAACCTTTCCTCTGCAAAGGTTGTTCACCTCAGGCATTTTGTCACAGCCGTGGAAAGCTAACATAGACCAGGACCCAGGGTATACAGAAATATGCGACTGCTGGTCCCCACTCATCAAGTGCATGCTTATTTTGTAATCCATGATGGGCTTCAAAAGTAGATTTTCATACAGTTCTGTAACAGCATTTTGTCTGTGCTCAGTTCTATTGATCTGTGCCATGAGGAAACCCCAGGAGTACAGAAGATGAAATCACAGCAGAATGCGATTTCATATGATGCTAGAACTCTCTACATACCTTTCATATTTCACTGAACTGACACCGACAATCGACCAAAATGGGATGTAATGATCAAAGGTGGATGATTACAATCTCGATGGCTTGGTTCAATTACAGTGATATTAATATTTAATGAGACAGGGGACTTTCTTTGTTTTAAGAAACAGTAAGGCAAGTCTGTTAGAGAAACCTTGAATGCAGAATGAAGTGTAGACCACAGACGCATCAGAGAAGGGGGTCAATGATCATGCCATTGGAAAAGAAGGAAAGGGTGGCAGAGAAAAAAGAAAAACAGAAGTGTTTGTCCGTGGGGTGAAAACGGCTTCAGGAACCCAGGAGATGTCTGTCTTCATGCCGGTGAATCAGTTTTGTTCCTTGACTTTCTCGGCTCGTGATCAGCACCATGGCTAAGGGTACACGATTTTTCCTTTCCACAAACTTGGGTTGACACTCAATGGCCATGGTGAGGTAATTAGAGGTAGGGACCCAATCTGACCGTGGGGTTCATAGGTGGCGCCTTGGAGAAGTGATCAGAATTAGTAAAGTGACCATGTGGCCATGATGGTGGAGCCCCCTTGTGAACCCCAGTGGCTTCGTCAGAAGAAGAACAGAGACAACTGCATATGCACTCCTGTGTCTCTGACTTTGACGCCGCCGACGCACCTTGTGACCCCACCAGCAAAAATGCCACAGCCAGATGTAGCCCTAAGACCTGGACCTTCAGACCCATGAGCCGAAGTGACTTCTCTGTGTAATTTCCTCAGTCTGCAGCCTGTGCCCCAACAAGAAGCAGCTGAATGCCACTCGCATGGCAGAAAGTGCTGGCAGATACTCACATGCCATCATCTCATGTCCAGGTGCCTGGTATTCAGGTGAGACCTGAGGAGCAGGAATGCAAAATTCTGATTTGTGGCATCAGAAGAGCATTCAGTATCGTCTCCAAGGACCAAGTGCACAGGTGAGAAGCTCTCTTCCATGTATCACAGCAAACCCCTGTGTTTTAGTTACCTTTTTTTGTCACTGTGACTCAATGTCCAACAATTATAACTTTAGGGACAAAGATTTGTTTTAGCTCATAGTTTCAGAAGGTCTCAGTTCATTTATGGGTCAGAGGCTAGAAAATGGTAGAATTACGTGGCAGGGCTGAAGCCGGGTCCAGGGCCAGAGCCAGAGCTGGAGCATCAGAGACTGAGATCCTTATTTGCCAGGCAGTATGGCAAAACAGACACACCTGGAAAAGTGGGCAGACCTGCTCACACCCCTCTAGGTTAATCCCCAAGCGACAGCCCCTTCCAGCCAGGTCCCACCTCCCAACACTGCTCACTTTCCATAGGTACATGAGGCTTTTGGGGGGGACACTCCAGATCCAAACCATGACATTCCATCTCTGGCCTTCAAAGGATTCATGTCTACTCCTTTAAGCAAAAGGCATTTAGTCCTTTTTTAAAGAATTGTCAATGTTCAGTAGTTTTAACACTGCTAAAAAGTCCCAGTCCAAAGTCTCCTTTGAGAATCAAGACAAACTCCCAGCTGCAAGCTCCTGTTAAAACCAACGAGTTAAGCACTTTTAACATAAAATGGCACAGGGTAAACATTCCTATTCCAAAAGTGAGGAATAGAAGGATAAAAGGTAATTGGACCAAAACAATATTTAAACCCAGCAGGGCAAGGGTTAATTCCTGTCCAGCACCTGGTGTAAACTGCACAAGACATGAACTCCAGAGGGCTTGGGCAGCCCCTCCCCTAAAGCATGGCTGCTGGCTGAAACGTCCATCTTTTTCACTTTGGGTTGAATCTGTTCTCAGCCTGTAGCTTTTTCAGGTGATGATTCATGTTTCTGGCTTCTCCACATTTCCAGGTTTTCCACAGCACCTGTGGCTTCTCCTTTCCACTTTGTACATTGCCTTCCCAGGGATGCGCAGCCTGATCTCTGTCCTGTGAAATGTGGGTGGAAGCCTTCACAAACCCACAACTCTTGCACTCTGCAAGCCTGTGAAGTCAGAGCCCTGTGGATGTCAACAAAGTTGACCACTGGCTTGAGCAGTAGCCTGACCTCTTTGGGAAAATGCTGCTGAGGTCTCCAAATTCTTAGATGGCTGAACTCCAGGAGGCTCAACTCTAAAAGACACTTTTCCCCTTGGCCCTTAGGCATACTTTTTAGAGCAAAGTCTTTTCCCTCTCTACCCTTGAGCTGGTGAAGGGTGGGGTCTTGTTGACTTGGGAGATGCCCTGAGGGCATCTCTCCTATAGACCTGATGGCAAGTGTTAGGCTGCTTCTTAATGCTAATCTCTTTAACTTCCCTGTGCTCTCTGGCTCCACCGTTGCAAGTCATTTCAGTCTGGCACTGCAAAGTTTTGATAGGATTTTTCTCTGCCATTTTTTCCTGTCCTTCACCGTAGACTTGGCTAAAAGTTGCAAACAGCAGACAAGTGACAGCCTGGACATCTGTCTGCCTTGAGATTTCCTCCACCAGATTAAGCAGTCCACTGGCCTTAATCTCAGTTTCAGGCAAAGTCTCTGGACAATATAAAAAGGCGGACAAACTTTTTTGCCAGAGTATATAGCATGCGTGGTTTTTAGACTTCTTGCCAATATAGTCCTTCTTCGCATTTGAAACTTTTTGAGCCTGGCCTTTGCAATCCACACTTTTATCAGCATTCTGGTCCTTTGAGCTTAGACCAGAATCTCCCATCAAGCTCGGCTCAGAGCACTCCAATGCTTCCCCATCTGGCATCCTCAAACCTTTTCAAATTCCTCCCACAAACTAGCTCCAAAGGCTTTCAAACCACCTGGTTAGATAAAGTCACAGCAACAACCCCACTTCTGGTATCAATTTTTGTCTTAGTTACTCTTTGCTTGCTGTGATTCAATATCCAACATCCACAACTTCAGGGAGGAAAGATTTATTTGAGATCACAGTTTCAGAAGGTCTCAGGCCATTCACAGGTGGGCAGCTGGGAAATAGTGTAATTATATGGTGGGGCTGGAGCTGGGTCCAGGGCCACAGCCAGAGCTGGAGCTTTAGAGATCGAGATCCTTAAGGCAGTATGGCAAAACAGAGACAAGTATGGAAAAAAGGACAGACCAGCACATAGCCCTTCAGGTCAAGCCTCAAGCATTAGCCTCTTTCAAACAGGCCCCACCTCCCAACACTACACAGTATCCATAGGAACACAAGGCTTTTGGGGGACACCACAGATCCAAACCACAACATCTCAAGACATACCTGGCTAAAAAGCCTTGGATGTGGTTGCGAGCACAGCCAGTGAGTAAGGCCTGGTGTCAAAGGGGCTTTACCAACCTGCCTGTTACCCACTGAGGGCACCAAATATCGGCTGATAGTTTTTTCCCAGCGTCCTTTCTTCTCAAGCCTACTGCATATTCATGAGGGCCAGGCAACTATTTCCCCGATGAGCGGGCACACGGCTACTTCTGGGTTTTTACTCCCTTACTTTTGCTTTGAGAATAGACTGTTGTATATCCAAGCAAAGCTCAAGGACAGCAGCCCTGTCTCTGGAGAAGCAGGGGTAGAGTGAAGAAGGGAGGAGGGACTGGATGGATGGAACCGGCACAGAACTGGCGTGTTTTGCTAAGGAGGCCTGCTGCCCATGGAGTGAGGGCCCACCTGGAGAGTCACCCTCTGAGAGAATGACACCAAGACTTTGCCATGCTGGCTCCAACATTCTTAAGCCTCAAGTCAGGAAAGGGACTGGGGGTTGTGGCCAGCTCTTCTCTGAAAATGTCACATCTAATGATGAGATGACACACTGCAACTGCAACGTATCCCTCAGCCGTCACCTCAGAAGAGAGGAAGGATGTGGAAGGCACCTCGAAATGTCATCCAAAGAGACCTGGGACATGCTTCAGGACCAGGCCATCCCCAAACAAGTCCTCTGGCCCTGCAGTGAACTTGGTGGTTACTACTTTCTGGCTCAGTTTGTTGAAGGGACAAAAGTAGACCAAATAAAACTGAAAATACACTGGCCTGTTTTTCCTCATGTCACTTTTTCCAGTGATTCAGTTTGGTCCCCATGATATTGTGTCTTTGAGATTGTCCCCAGCGTAGCAGAGAATAAACACAGCTCTCCGAGCAGGGCCAGGCCTGCCAGCCGAGAGCCCGCCTGCCCATCCTCAGGGCAGTGAAATCCAAACTGCGGAACATGACTTTAATTAGATTCAGACTTGTCTATTTATGGGATGTGCTTCTGTGCATGTCGATTTCAAAGTCATACAACTTAAATAACAGCAAGCATTTTACTAAGTGACATGGAGCCTTTTAAAAATACTTTCCGATGTTCAAAGGACATCAGAGTCATTATGGCCTCTGGGTTTGCCCCCAAACTAACAGCGTTAGGCCGCTGGCATAATTACAATGACACCCACGTAAAAGAAGTGAACCCAAGGGTCAGACACATTGAGTCATTTTACAGATTTGCACAGTCAATAAGTGGCCTAACCAAGAATAGAAGCCTCACCTCTATTCTGTTGTGTTTTCTCCCATGGAAGACCGAGACGTGAAACATGGAAAATCTTATCAGAGATTCTCAAGCCAGAACTGATGCTCAGAAATATATTTAGCGTAGTTGAGTATGTGTGGGGGCTGTAAGGTGTTGGTTAGGTGCAAAACAAGGAACATACAGCCAGACCCAATGATGCAGGCTGTCCTCCCAGCACTCCAGGAGGCTGAGGCAGGAGAATAGCAAATTCCTGCTCAGTCTGGGTAACTTAGTAACTTAGTGAGACCCTGTCTCAAAAATCAAAAGCTAAAAATGGGCTGGGAGTGTTGATCAGTGTGAAGGCCCTGGGCTTGATCCCCAGAACTGTAAAAAACTAATATATGTATATGGAGGGAAAGAAGGAAGGAAGGAAAGGAAGGAAGGAGAGTGTTGGTTAACGACAGTCATTTGAACTTTCTTTCCTGTCCAACTTTGTCAAAGATGCAAATCCTCAACGTGGGTTGAAATTACTGTGCAAGAAGAAAGCTAAGACCCAGCCAGCAGATGACCAAAGGGATGGGACAAGCTGTGGGGCCCAGAGTGCACGCTGCCCCCAACCCCTCACAGTGGAGCCCTGAGCACACGTGCTGTCCCTGCAGTGGAACCCAGTGTGCTCCCACCCTGTAGTGTGGGTCAAGGATGGGGATCAAGGTGAACACACTGGGTGCAGCTCTGGAAAACAATTTGCAACAACAATGACAGAAAGGAAGGCAGCTACTGGACCTCCAACATGGATTGGGGATTGTACAGTGAGTCCTGTTGGGATTCTTGAATTAATTCCCTAAAGGTTGCTTAGGCTTGACAAGCTAGAAATCCCATGGACACAGGGACAAATTCTACCTTCTGAGAGGCCCATCCTGGGTTGCATTAGACATCACAGGGTCCCAAGAGGCATTCGTTTTGCACTTGGATTCCACTCTCGGGGCTTTCAGCATCATAGTCCAGAGGCCACTGTCAACATCAGCGTCGTGAGGCTCTCTGCCCTGTGCCGGTGTTCCTCAGAGTTTAGTGTTAGCATCACTCAAGTCTTTAATCCAGGTCGTGGTGACCTTTTTCTATAGAGTTAAGATAAGAGCCCGGTTTTATTCTTTTTCGTGTTAGCCCTTGTGGGAGACCCTGCCATAGTCCCACCATGTATTCGTCATCAAAGATGAGTTGACCATGCCTGTGCGTTCATCTCTTGGCTTACTGTTCTGATTCATTGGTCGATAGTTGTATCTTTTCACATTTTTGGACCGTTTCAGTTACTGAAGATGTAGATAGAATATATTTTCAAAGCAGGAAGTGTGATGTCTCCAGCTTTGTTCTTCCTGGTCAAGGTGAACTTGTCTCTAGGGCAGGGGTCTCCAAGCCTGGCTCACTGTCTGTTAGACATGGCCACCCAGCAGGTGAGCCAGCAAAGCTTTGTGTTTACAGCCACTCCCTCTGCCTGAGCTCCACCTCCTGTCAGATCAGCAGAATCAGTCCAGCAAACCAGAAAGGTGGTAATCCCTCCTTTACAGGGTCTTTTGTGGTCCCACACCAATTTTAGAAATGTTTTCTCTAAAATATTTTGACAGTTGTTGCACTGAATCTGTGAATAACGTTTTGCAGTTAGGAGATTTACATGACGTGGAACCTTCCTGCCCCTACATTTGGGGTGTCCTGCCATTTGTTTGTGCCCGTCACATTTTTCAACAATACATGATTTTTCATAATCAAGTTTTTCACCTCTTCTGCTGAGCTTCCTCTTGAATATTTTTGTTCTGGCCCTAATATAAATGAGGTTCGAAAACTTTTGTTTTAGATTTTTAGTATCTAAAAAAGTAACTGACTTTTGTATGCTGATGTTGTGTCCAGCAACTCGTCTGCCTGCCTTAAGTATGTCTGACAGTATTCTTGAAGATCCTAAGGATTTTTAAATATCAAGTGTCATCTGAAAATTGTAAAGCCTCTTCACGCAACAGAAAAACATCACCAGAGTGAAGAGAGAGACTCCAAGAAAAGATTTGCAAGTGACTTGGACTACAAGGGCTTGAGAGACAAAAGGACAGAATCTTACAACCCAGTGGGGGGGGCAAAAAACCTAATAGCCTAATAAAATGTGGAGTGAGAATTTGACTGGACAGTCTTCCAAAGAAGATGTACAAATGTCCAAATGTCTTTTAAAAAATAAAAAATAGAAAAACAGGATCCCTAACAATCAGGAAAATGCAAACCAAAATTTTAATGTGACATTTCTCCTGTTTGCTAGCGTGCTTATTAGGAAAAGAAACATGCAGAAGTGAGGACACTTGTACACGATTGGCAAAGATAGAAAATGGTAGAGCCACTGTAGAAGACAGCAGAGTTATCTCTAGCCAGGCCAGTAACACCAGTCTGCAGTTTAGCACTTTGGGAAGCTGCCGCGGTTTGGATCTGGAGCGTCTCCCAAAAGCCTCATGTACCACTGGGTATTGTGTAGGGCTGGGAGGTGGGGCCTGGCTGGAAGGGGCAGGTGCTTGGGGCTTGACCTGGAGGCGCGTGGGCTGGTTCTGCCCTTCATCCCAACTTCTCTGTGTTCTGCCAGCTCTAGCCTCAGACCCGGCTCCAGCCCTTCCATGTGATTCCACCATTTCTCAGCTGCCCACCTGTGAATGGACTAAGACCTTCTGAAACTGTGAGCTCAAATAAATCCTTCCTCCCTAAAGTTGTGGATGCTGGGTATTGAGTCACAGTGATTTAAAAAAAAAAAAAAGTAACCAAGACAGAGGCTGAGGCAGGAGGATCACAATTTTGAGCCCAGCCTGGGCAACTTGGTGAGATCCTATCCCAAAATAAAAATCAAAAATAGGCCAAGCATGAGTCGCAGCATAAAGGCCCTGGCTTCATCCCCAGCACCAGGAAACAAGATTGTACGTCAAGCGTTCTTGCCACAATAAAAAATAAAATGTAATCGGGCGCTCCAGTGCAACAGAAATCAGCAAAGCGCATGGCGAGCCACAGCTCCTGCTCTGGCGGAAGGGGCTAAGAGGAGGGCGCCCTCCCTGTTTGGTCCCTCCTACCGCGATACCTGCGTGGACCCAGCGGCCTGGCAGGACGCCCGGGCCCAAGAAGGCACCTCCCAGGCGCTGGAGATGCTCAGGGTCCTGCCGCGGCCCTTACCAGCGTTGTTCACAGGTTCCCAAAGTGTATCAGACTACGAACAGTGAAAAACCAACAGTAGAGCTACACATTTATTAGAAATAAAAAATATAGACATTAAAATCCAATCAATCAACTGAGCAAGGTCTAAAGCAGGGGCACAAGGAACATGAGCGCGCAGGCTGGAGTGGTGAGTTTCCCAGCGACTCAGGTGACAGGCCAAGCAGCTCTGCTGGAACTGAGGCCATACCGGAAGGGGCGGGGACCCTAAATGCAGGGGCCACAGTTCCGGGTTTTGGAGTTTTCTTATAAGAGAGGAGGGCTGGGGGTGCATCCGGGATGAGAGTGCTTGCCTAGTGTGCGCAAAGCCCTGGGTTTGACTCCCCAGTGTCACATGAAAATTAGCTGTCACCCAGACTCAGGAGGCTGAGGCAGGGGGATTGTCATGAGTTCAAGGCCAGCCTGGGCTACATGGTGAATTCATGTCCAGCCTGAACTACGGAGGGAAACCCTGTCTCCAAAGGGAGAGAGAAGAGAGAGAAAAGGGGACAGGGAAGGGCAGACCGTATTTTATGAGATACTTAATGAACTTTTTGCAGAGCTGTAGCAATTCCTGGTCTCACAGACAACTTGCTCCGAGTTATGATCGCGGAACATGAGAATCAAGCCCCATCTGCTCACAGGGATGAAATCGCAGAGCACCAAGGAGGCAAAGAGCGGCTCTGAGTTAACATGTAAAACAAGACAGGTTTCCACCGAGGTCTAACAGATGGGCAGGAGAGTCGATCAGCGGTTGTGGAAGATTACCTGCGGGGAGCCAGGACTTGCTACGTGGCTGATCCCTCTTCAACAGCACTCAGCATGAAGGCCACGCTGCTCTTGAAAGGGGAGAGTTTCCCACGTACGGCGCGTGGGAAGGACAAATTACCAACGGAGGGAAGACAGCAAACACAGAGTCCGGGAGCTCAGGAACAGGTCATTAAATTTTGCTAGCCACTGATGGTGAAAAATGACCCTTCCTGGGTTGAAAATATGAAAATGCACGTGAGCGTGACTCGCAGGTCCAGGAGCCTGTGAGGTTCTTGAGAAGGTGACGTCAGAATGAACAATGTTTTGATTCTGCTGGAAAAACAACTTCATACTGAGGCAAGCTGAGAAATCCAGAAGGATCGCTCGTTCAGTGGGATTCCAGCAAGGGAAGAGTCGGCAGGAGGAAGCACAGACAGGAAAGGGGTCCCGAGACGGCCCTGCCATCCTGCCATCCCGACTCTCTGAGAGGCTGAGGCAGGAGCCATGTGGCTTGGACCTAGAATGTCACCCAAAAGTCTCATGTGTTTGGATGTTATGGGTTGACTATGGAACGGTGTGCTGTTGGGAGATTGGGGCCTGGTCTGGAGGGTGGATTGCAGGCATGTAGATTGGATTGCAGGTGGGTGGGGGGGAGAGGGGGACTTACCAGACCTTCCACAGCTGGAAGAGGTGAAATACTGAGTCTGGACCAGAGGTGGATCACTAGGACAGGCCTGGAAGGATATATAAGCTGCTTCCTGCCTTCCTTACGGGCTAAGACTTTTCTTGCGTTGACTTGGCTTCCTGTAGCAAGGTCGTGAGGAGCTGCCTCTGCTGTGTACTTCCACTGTTGCTGGCTGCCCCTGAGTGGACTGTGACCTTCTGAAACTACAAGCTAAAATAAACTTTTCCTGCCCTAATTTTGAATGACAGGTCTTGAGTCGCAGCAATGAGAAAGTGACTTAAGACACACCGTGAGTTTGAGCCCAACCTGGGCAAGTTAGCTTAGCATGCCTTTGTCTTAATGATTTGCAGTTTGGGGGGGGACAGTGGAAGCCTCTGCCTTGGTTTCCCCAAATGTCTTCACTAAAGAAAGGTAAAAGATGGCAGGCCCACCTCCTTGGGCACTGGAACGGGGCACAATCTATAACACTACGTTTGTATATCATCCCCCAGCAGACAGACTCATCTCCAAGGACACCATAGTCCCAGTTCCTTTCTTTTTGCTGCGTAAGAATATTTCATGAGAGCTGCTATTTCTCTAGAGAAAAGTGTAGAATTCAGATGATTTTATGCAAATATTTGTAATATTTAGCACACAACGCAATCACCTCTCTCCACCCCACCCTGCGACTGCAAGGTCCACGTGTCAACTTTTGGTGTTGTCTTTTGGGACTGAGCCACGAAACGGTCTTTTTGGACATCTGACTCCACACCACTGTGTCCCTGGAGATGTCAGGGAGACCACTCTGGGCAAACTGTGCTTTGCTGCCTCTGTTCCAGTTTCCTGTGTCCAAAACAATGCCTGTTTCTCAAGACCTCTTTCTCTCTCTCTCTCCCAGTACCTCCCTCCCTTCCTCCTTTTCCTCACCCCCTGGGTATTTCTATACCTACAGCTTTAACCTCAGCTAAATATTATTATAAAATTGTGTAAACTTGGGGATTTTCATAAGGATCCTGAAGCATTTTTCAGAACTTTGCTGGTGACTGGTGAATCCCCAAGTCCCGGTCGGCTGTCTACACAATTGGAGCAAACATCACAGAGATGGAAGACACCTGGGACTCAAGAAGTCACTGAAGAGCAACACAAAATATGAATACAGCCTTCAGGACACTGTGGCTGCAATCTTAGCTTCTGACCTAGTTTGATTTGGGGTTTCAAGAAAGTACATGCATGCTGCTTGGTAGGCCGAGGCAGGAGAATCCCAAGTTTGAAGCTAGCCTGGGAAACTTAGTGAGACTCTCCCTCTAAAAAATAAAAAGGGCTGGAGGTATAGCCCAGTGGTAGATTGCACTGGTTTGGATCCCCAACTCCAAAAATAGGAGAGAGAAACAGAGATGCCTCCCACCCACATCTAAAAGGAAAGTAAATGCCCCACTCCACTCTGGGACCACTGGAAAGGGACATTGCACAGCCATGCCTTGTTCCGCTTGACTGGACCACGTGACCCCCGTCCTTGGCTTTGCTTGTAGAGCAGTAGCCATGCACAGAAACGGAGATGTAGCAAACAGTACAGCCTTTCTTGTTATTAGAACAACAGGTGAGCAAGAGAGCAAGTAGGGAGAACAACAGAAAATGCCCCAGGTGGCCATGTGTCTGTGGAACACGTGGAGTCACACTGCCCCCTCAGCTCCCAAGGACCCCAGGGATACTCCTCCACCTGGCCCTGCAGAGCAGCCAGCTCCACAGGGTGGAGATTTCCACCTGCCGCCTGGCCAGCCATTCCTGTCATTGGTCACTACACTCATGTCCACTCCCAAGGAGGTACCTCTCCTCCAGCCACAGCGAGGGAATTCTGGGGGCCAGCCCTTCTCAGTGCCATTCTTCCTGCCTCCCATGGGCCCTTCACATCGCCCACATCCATTTGCTGCTGACCCAGGACAACCTTGGCACGGTTCAGCCTAGCAGAGCAGTGGCGTTCACTCTGGCCTCTGTCCCCAGCTCATGTCCTCCATGGCTGTGAGTCGACTTCATTCGTGTTGCTGTGGACTCTCCTATGAGGTATTCATGCTGCAGGTGACACCCCCACCCCAGCATGGGACCAGAAGCACAGCGTTGGTCAAATACCAGTTCAGAGACTGAAAAAGAATGTGGGTAAAGAGATGAGGCCTGATTCAAAAGGACGGTGTTGTAGGGAGAGTGTTCAGTCATAGGCAGGCCCGGGCACTCGCTGCTCAGTCCAGCGCCAACCTCAGTGCAGCTAGGAGGGTGTGTGTGAATGGCATTCGCAGCACAGTCACAGACTCTCGGGGAAGGAGAGTTTCCTCTGTTTCCTCTGTCACATTGGTGGTGGGCATACTCTGTACCCCTCCCCCGGTGTCCAGTCTCTTCTGTGTCCAGCTGCTGGGCACTCTGTCCTTGAAATTGTCTCCTGTGGTGTCTAGCGCTTCCCCAGGTCTCCATATCCTTGGTCTAGGAAGGGGGTGGGGATTGTAAAAGCTACCTACATACATACAGGATGGATGGGTGGATGGATAGATAGAATCGTATTATGGTTTGGATCTGGAATGTTCCCCAACATTTTAATATTTATGGGTATTATGGAGTATATGAAGAGTTCATGGGCTGTTAGGAGGCAGGGCCTTGTTGGGGGTGGGGGGAGAACACTGGGCCTTGACCTGAAGGGATATAGCTCCGTTCTTCCTCAGTCTCTCAGCTTCCTGCTGTGAACAGCTTTCCTCCAGCCAGGCTTCTCCCATGTGCTCCCACCATTGTTGGCCAACCGTGAGTGCACTGGGACCTCCCGAAACTGTGAGCTAAAATAAACTTCCTGTTTTAAACTGTGGATGTCAGGTATTGTGTCCCAGCAAAGAGAAAGTAACTAAGATGGAAGTTTGTACCAGAGAAGTAGGATTGTTTGTATGACTCTTAGACAGAGTGGTTTGGAAGCATTTGGAACTGGTTTGCAGGAAGAATTTGGAAAGGTTTGGAGGTGCTGGCTAGAAAAACTTTGGAGTGCTCTGAGCCAAGCTTGATGGGGGATTCTGATCAGAGCTCAGAAGAACAGAATGTTGATAAAAATGTAGATTGAAAGACTGCTCAAGAAGTTTCAGAAGAGGAGAAACATTGGCAAGATGTTTAAAAACCATGCATGCTACACTCTGTCAGAAAGTTTTTTGGCATTTTGCCCTTGTCCAGAGATTTTTGCCTGAAACTGAGATTAAGGGTGGTGGACTACTTAATCTGGTGGAGGAAATCTCAAGGCAACCCAGTGTTCACACTGTCACTTGGGCACTACTTGCAGCTTTTAGCCAACTTTATGGCAAAATGCAGGGGGAAAAAATGGCAGAAAAAGATGTAAAAAGTTTATAGTGTCAAACTAAAATGACCTGTAGTGGTGGGGCCAAAGATCACAAGACATTATCAATAGAAAGAAGTCCAATACGTATACTCAGGACTATTAAAATATATATGACTTGAGAGCATCTCAAAAGTCAGCAAGACTCCACGCTTTACCAACTCGAGGATGGAGAGGTAAGGGACAGTGCTTTCAGAGGTGTACTCCAGAGCATCCCATGGTGCCAAAGAGAGTATCACCTGCAGTTCAACCATCTGAGAATTTGGAGGCTATGACAGTGTTTGTCCGAAGGAGTGAGGCTACTGCTGCAGCCAGTGGCAGGTCTTAGTGATGTGCACCTGTCCTGACTTTACAGGCTTGCACAGGGCAGGAGTTGTGAATTCCTGGAGACTTTCTACCCAGATTTCTGGGGAAGGCCATGGAGGCCAGGCAGTATGCCCTGGGAAGGCAGTGCATGAAGTTGTGGAGAAGCCTAAGGTGCAACGGAGACCCCCAAAATCTGGAGAAGCCAGGATCATGGATCATTCATTTCCTGAGGAAGGCTGCGGGCTGTGGGCAAGGCCAACCCAAATGTGAGAAGATGGAGGTCACAGCCTCTGGCCCTGCTCTGGGGATGGGGCCACCCAACCCTTGTGGAGTTCACATCTTGCTGCTGCCAAAGTTTACCCCAGGTCCTGGACGTGGAGCTATAGGATTTAACCCTTGTCCTGCTGGGTTTACAACTTGCTTCAGTCTAATTGCTTTTTATCGTTCTATTCCTTCCTTTTAGGATGGGAATATTTACCCTGTGCCATTGTATGGTGGAAGTGCTGAACTCTGGTTTTCATAGGAGCTCGCAACTGAGTTGGCCTTGAGTCTCAGAGGAGACTTTGGACTGGTGGGACTTTTTTTTTTTTTTTTTTTTTAGCAGTTCTAGAACTGTTGAGACTTTGGCAGCTCTTAAAGAAGGACTAAATACACTTTGAATAAGGAGGTAAACATGAGTATTTTAGAGGCCAGGTTAGAATGTTGTGGTTTAGATCTGCAGTATCCCCCAAAAACTTCATGTACCTGGGGATACTGATGGATACCGTGTGCTGTTGGGAGGTGGGGCCTGGCTGGAAAGGGCAGATGCCTGTGGTTTGACATGGAAGGGTAGCTCCGCCCTTCCTCTTAGATTGGCTCTGTTCAGCCATGCTGTGAGGAACTCTTTCTTCAGCTCCATCCCCACCACGTGTTTCTACCACTGCCGGCTGTTCATAAATGAACTGAGACCTTCTGAAACTGTGAGCTAAGTTGGTTTCCTCCCTTCAGTTGTGAATGTCAAGTGTTCTGTCCCAGCAGCAAGAAAATAACTACTAAGATAGGCACTGTGGATCATATATGGATTTCCTAGGCTGCTAAGAAGTGGAGCCTAGTCAGAAGGAGTGGACCACTAGGGCTTGACCCTGAAGGGGTGGTTCACTGGGGCTTGATGTGGAAGGATACATGGTAGCCCTGCCCTTCCTCACTGTCTTGGCTTCCTGTTTGCCATACTGTGAGCAGATAAATATCAAAAGATAAACAACAGGATGGATGCCATGGCTCCCATCCATGGAAAAGTTATCTTCCATAGAAATAGTCCTTACTGCCAAAGAAGTGGGGGACCACTGCTCTAACGATCCAACAATGGCCACCATGGAGGCCCTTATGCTGTCATGCCATGGGCCATGTCAAGGACCTGCTAGTATAGGGTGCTGGGGGTAAAGAGGAAAGCTGCTCCTCTGTCCTTAGCTCCTGTCCCTCGGCCCTGCCACTGTGACCTTGAGCATGACTGCTTTTAACCTGCCACATCTTGTCTCCAAAATTAGTGGCTGGATTTATTGGTTCTTTTGGCCCTGTCACCCTTTCTTTTCCCTAAAGAAACAACTTTAAAAGCAGGTAGGGATTATTTGTGATTAATTCCAAGTCACCCCTTCGCAGATGAATGGACTCCCCACATGCTTGACTCCCTTAGGTGAATGGTTTTTCCAAACCGGCAATGTCAAGGCACTGGCTTGCTCAGGCAATCCTGGGGTCCCTGTTCCATGCTCCTTTGCGAGACCCCACTGAAATCGTCTCTAGTGGCAAATCCATTAGAAAAAAGTCCGAGCGAGCAACTCCTCTTCCTACCTGCATCTCCAGCTTCAGGGACTTAGTTGCCAATGTCACGTGTTCTGCATTGCCGGGGAGGTTTCCAGCCATTTCAGGCCACGTCCCAATGATGGTGCACTTTGCCTCCATTCCCTGGTGGCCCGCGCCAGAGGACTTAGAGAGAATAACATTTTAATGGCTTGGAACCCGTTCCCAACGGGATGCTCCGAGAGAGGATTTTTCAAGGGTTACATCACTAAATGACCAAACAAAGACACAGTGTCTGGCTACTGCCCACATGATCCTCAGTGAGCCATGTTTTCATAATGATGTGGCGAGATTGAGACACACCTCCTTTCTAAGTGGACGGAATGATTAGCCAGGAGATCAAATCAGGGGCCACGGAAGGAAAAAGCCACCGAAGCATCTTCCAGAGTGAACTGGCCTTTGTGGTTTATTCTTATAAGGAAGAACTCAAGTGTGCTGGATGGGGGAGGGCACTTAATACATGTGACCTCATGTGGCCCTCTCAAGAACTGACAGGGTGGGTCCTTGCTCAGAAGGGGACCCCAGGGTTGTTCCGACAATCAGTGCTTTGACCACCCACCTACATGAGGAATGGGGTGACCCCAGGAACATGGGAGTCTCACATTTCCACTCTTCACTGTAGATTCTGCTTAAGCAGAAGGGAATCAAAGTGAAGGCTGAAGTTCAGGAAGTGGGATATCAATGACATTGTTTTGCAAGCCGGGCCTAGTGGCTCAGGGCTGGCACCCAGCACTCGGGAGGCTGAGGCAGGAGAATTGCACATTTGAACTTGACCTGGGCAACTTAACAACTTAATGAGACCTGGATGAAAATAAAAATTAAAAAGATGGGCTAGGGTTGTCCCTAAGTGTGAAGGCCCTGGGGTCAATGCCCAGTATTGCAATAAATAAATAAAATGGGTGCATTATTGCATTATTCTACATGGAACATTATTATTCTTTATTAAAGTATGATCTCGAAGTTTGTAATGCATCTTTTTGAAGCAAATAAAATAATTAACATTTGAATTAAATATAATTATGTTGGCTTTAAGGTTATTCACCAGAAAAAATTTTTGTCCAGCACTAGAAATTGATGCCATCGCCTTCATATCAGAATACATTCTCAACCTGCTTTGTTTCGTTTTCATTTGGTTTTGAGGCAGGGTCTTTGTGAATTCCCAACTTGTCTAGGCAGGGCTGGAACTTGCAATCCACCTGTCTCAGCCTCCCAGACTGCTGGGATTACAGAGCTGTACCGCCTGGCCCAGCCATCTGCTGCTTTAGTAGGCTACATACACTGGCCTGGAGCTATCTCTGGCTGACCTGACTCAGTCATGAAATCCCCATTTCTGATTTAAAAGACTAGGTGAGAGTTTGCATAAAGATAGCCGCCTGCTCCCTTGCTTCCTGATGGGAGGTGACTGCGCCACCCCCCAGCTCTTTTCCCTTCATATGACATGTCTTCTTCCTGCCTGTCTCACACAGGTGTGTGCCCACTCCCAACAAGGTTCTCTCATGGGCTTAAAGTGGCCCTCTCAGAGGATGGGCGTGAGGTGGGGGCACACACCTAGAATGGGTCTTCGAGTGGCTTTACCCTTTCGGGAAGGACAAAGGCTCCTATTTTCTCTTCTTGGCAGTCTGCCCCGTTTTCCCACCCTGCCTTTCAGGATGCGATTCTGGGTCCTCTTTGGACCCCTGCATTCCACGTCTTCGTTCCTCCTGACGCGCTGTCCCTCCTGTCACGTTGGCTGTGCTGCCCTCCCCTGAAGCCATCATGCTCTCCCGTGCTATGGAGCCCTTGCTGTCCCTTCTGCCTGGGCTGACTGTCCCTTCTGTGCCCTAACAGACTTGGGAAACATCTTACTGCCCACAAGGGGGTAGGAAAAGAGCCTGAGCAGCTGTGTTGGCTCTGTAGTGAGTTCTTATCTATGTCCCAAGGACAAGATCCCAGATCCAATAGGCAACGTGTGATTTTCTTCCCACACAGTAGGAAAAAGTGAGTTTAGATCCACATCCTGACACCCTGTCTCCCTCCTAGATGGGGCACATTCACTAAGGAACAGAAATGCTGGCCCAGAAGACTGGAGCTCCTGGCTGCCGCTCCAGAACACCGTGGGCCACAGTTTCCAGCACCGTTTTTGAAGTAGACACTTTCCTAGATTCCACCATCCAAATAGCCTCGTCTCACTCAGGATGAACACGTCTTAAACAAAAATAAAAACACAAATTCTATTTGATCTCCTGTACCTCTTCTGGGTATCTTCCCTAAAAGAGTGAAAGGCGTCACACTACCGTGGGCCACGCGTGCTCATGTCTGTGGCAGCATGACTCACACTAGCTGAACCCTGGAAGCAGCCAGTGTGCCCACCAACACATTAATGGATTACAAAAATGTGGCATGTGTACACAATGGAGTATTATGGTGCTGTAAAGAAAGGTAAATCCAAATTTTTTGTAGACAAAATGGATGAACCTTATGCTAGGAGAAATGGTCAGACACAGGAGGTTGAATACTGAACAGTTCATCTTCTAGGAGAATCCCAAGATATAAATGATTTAAAGAGCAAATAAAAGAGAGACAGTCACTTAGAGAGAGATTTTATGGAGATGGAAGGGGGGTGCAAAACTGATGAGGATGCAACCACTGTTTGTACCAATTCTCCCAAGACAAATGGGGTAATGGGTCACAAACATAGGCTAATAAAAATAGTAATTAGGGGAAAAATTAAGTTAGCATTGGTTTATCTTAAAAAACCAGAACCAAGTCACCTCACCTTACCAATAAGGTTACAGAACCTGGGCCAACTCCCCAGTGGCTGCAGTCTGTGTTGCCACATGCCCCTGGACTGTCCGGGTTCCTTTTTACCGAGGAAGCAGAGGAAAAAATGCACTATGCCCTAGCACTAGGGTCTGACTGTCCTCCGAAGTTCACATGTCAAAATTTCACCCCCAGTTGTGACAGTCTGAGAGTGGGGAACATTCAAGGGGTGAAGAGGTCATGAGCAACCCACCACTTCCAAAACGCACTTGAGGCTCTTGGTAAAAGAATCTGACACAGTGTTCCATGACCTTGGGCCTCCTGCCATGTGAGCATGCTGCTTCAGGAGGGCATGGAGCAAGGTGCCATGTTGGAATCAAGAATGGCTGTCAAGGATGCTGAGCCTGTGGGTGTCCCCCACCCCAAATGACCCTGTGGGTGTGTGTGTGGTATAATTCAAAATGCAACAAAAACCTAGGGTAGAAGAAGAGCACAAGGCCAACTCTATCCCCATGTTCAGAAGACAGACTCAGTATACACATGCACAAAGGGCAGATTGGTGGGCAAGCGTGGCTCTGACCCCTGTACGGCAGCAGCCAGCACCAGAAGCCAGCTAACTTCCTCTAGAAAGTAGTCCACAGAGACAAACAGTAACCAGTGCAACAGGTAACAGCCAGGACTGGGTTGATAAGTGACAGCCTCCCTGATTTTTGCCCCCAATTACAATTTATTACCAACTAGGAAAAGTCACATTTGCCAAAACTTTCACAGAGGATTCTGGCTGCTGCTCAGAGATGCTACTTTCTGGGATACCCAGAGGGATCTTGACTTCAGGGCTCTGCAGAACATGGTGTGTCATTATGGTTTACCTATCCATGCACCCAAGTCCTCGTGTGTTCAGAGTTGGGGATTTTGGAAAGTGATTCACAAAGGTGCTACACTCTTGGGTGCATAGAAACAAGGCTCAGTTCATAACTAAAGGTGCTGGTAGGAGGTGGGGCCTGGGGATAGAGGCACTGCCCCCGGGGGGGGGTGTCTTTGGGGTGTCTATTCCCCTCCCCAGCTCCTCCCTTCTCTCTCTGCTTCCCAGCCAGCAGGAGATGAGCACCTGTCCTCCAACAGGCCCTTCCACCACGTTGTTTGTCTTGGAGCCAGCCAGACATGGACCAAATCCCTGAAATCGTGAGCCACAAAATCACGCCCCTTCCAGCCAAACCTCACTGCCCAACAGCACACAGTCCCACGGTTATCCCACTACATCCAAATACATGGGGGTCTGGGGGACACTCCAGAGCCAAACCGTAGCACCGTCTGTTACCAAGCTACAGCTGAAATGAACGTGACAGCGTTCTGAGACTTTCAGAGCAATTACCTGATATTCACTCTCATTTTATTTATTGAAATATAATTTTATCTCTGTTGAATCTAATAATAAAAAGTCAGGCTTTGTCACTTGTGGCCTTCTGTCATTTCTTCAGCAATGCATTTCTATTAGGCTTTATCGAATACGAGCCAGCAGGGGATCAAAGCTCAAGGCACAGACAGCCCCTCTGCCACAAGCAGCCCGCAAAGGAACGCTGTCACTCCCGCCACGCCTCAGTCTCCGCCTCGTGGCTGGGACACCGCACTCGCACCGGCAACTCAGGGGAGGGAGGCTTATTTCAGCTCACAGTGCCAGAAGGTCTCAGTCCATTGCGGGCAGTCTGCACGGTGGAAGCACATGGTGGAGCCCTAGATGGAGGGAAGCCGGTGAGTGAGGAAGGGCCGAGGTAGCGAGCACCCTTCGGGGCCTGTCACAGGGACCTGCCCCTCCTGGCCAGGCACCCCGTAGTAGCACAGGAAACCAACAGACTAGCCCCCATGACTGAGTCACCTCCCGAGCCCGAGGCTTGGGGACGCTCCAGATCCACGTTCTAGTGCCCTATAGCAAGAAAGCACAAGATGTCCCTCTGTGCAACGACTATTCCCTCAGGAGCCCAACCTGGTGGGCGGGCACACCAGGCAGCAGGCCCTGGGGACGCTGAGGTCCCTTCCCCGCATTTCCGGGGGCCCCTGCCTTTCTTTCTGTTAAGTTTCTCTGCAGTAAAGGTGGTACTCTTCACAGCGGCTGAATAGAAAGTCACAGCAAAACCTGAGCAAAAAGCGACTTGGCCAGCACACAACAGCAGATCACAGTGGAGAACCAAGCAAGCTACAGGTCTGGACTCTCTTACTGAATGTAAAAGAGCCAGAAGGGCCTGGCCCAATGGCGCAGGCCTGGAATCCCAGCACTCTGGAAGGCTGGCGCGGGAGGATCCCAAGTGCGAGCCCAGCTGGGGCAACTTAGGGACTTAGCGAGACCCCATCTCACACACACACACACACACACGCACACACACACAGCGGAAAAAAAAGGCCTGGGGTGCAACTCAGTGTAGTCAAATCTCCAGTACTGTAATAAAGGACAAAAAGAGTTAACAGGGATACAGGCCCCGCTCATGGTGCACTCCCGGCCCACCCCGACGTAGCCCCGCCCACCACAGGGTAGCCCCGCCCACAGTGCGCCCTCACCCAGGGTGCACCGTTGTTGACTTGCTCTGAGTTGTGTCCGCCTACCCACAAGTTGACTTCTTAGTCCCTAAGGTCACTGTATTTGGAAATGGGGCCCTGGGGCAGCTCATTGGGGCTGGATGCCCTAAGGAAAAGGCATCTGTCCTGACAAGACACTGTCTGTCTCTCTGTCTCTCCCTCTATCTGTCCTCCACAGGCACAGAGGAAAGGCCACGTGAGGACACAGCTAGCAGGAAGTCCTCCAGCCCTAAGGGAACCCCACCTTAACAGTGGGCCCTCCGGACCTCATCTATGAAAGTGTGTGTGTGTGTGTGGCCGCGAGTGGGCCGTCCTCACCCACGCTAGGCAGTGCCCCAGCTGCTTTCAAGCGGGTGACCCGCAGCTCTACTCTAGAGGCAGCGTCAGATGCCCAGAACCACAGAGCGCCCGCACAGCCCGGGCAATGGCGGCGGGTGCGCCCGGCGGCCTAGGGGCACCTGCAGGGACGCCCAGAAGGCCAGCATCATGTCTGGCCAATGAGGTGGGCCCCAGAAGTGCCCTCCGGGGAGGCTCCTGGGGAGTGATGTCCCTGTGGGCTGCTCCCCTCTGAGGGGGCACGGGGTTCCAGAGCCACTCTGCCCCCACCCGCTGCGGGCAGAAGGAAGAGCCGGGGGTGAGGGGGACACTGGTCACCCCTGTACCCCTCTGTCTCGGTCCCCAAGCGCACTGGCCTCCGTCAGGGATGACGCCTCCCTCTGCTCCGCCGTCCAGGTGGCTCTTCTGGCCAACTCCAGCACCAGCGAACTGCAGGAAGGCCGAGCCGCCACCCTGTCCCAGCCCAGCCCTGTGGACAGAGTAGCACCGTGAGTGGCCGTCCGCAAAGGCAGGCTTGAGTCTTAGGGGAAGAACCAGACTCGGAAGGCAGGGGACGCCTGTGACCTGCAGGAACCCCTACCGCACGGGCGTGGGCTCTGCAGCTCCGGGCCCTCCCAGCGGCGGAGCTCCGCCCCTCCCACCCCACCGCTGGACGCTTCTCCTGGCGGTTGTCAGCAATTCTATCAAGAATCTGCTCTCCAACTCTGCACTGGGAAAACTTGCAGCTTGCTGCCAAACCCAGCTTAAATGTCCCCTGCTCTGTGAGGGTGGCTGTCGCCACAGCCGGTAAAGTGGTCATTTTCACAATAGTAGCACGCTTTTGATAATATATGGCCAATGTCTCACAAGGTATGGACAATATATTTTTATTTTATCTCGGGACTGGGGATTGGACCCAGGGCCTTTATTCTATCCACTACCCTTTCATCTTTTATTTTGAAATTAGGTCTCTCTGAGTCCCTAAGCTGCCCAGGCTCGACTCAAACGTGCAATCCTCCTGCCTCAGCCTCCCCAAGTGCTGGGATTAGGGCCTGCGCCCCTGTGCCAGCTGATTTCTTTCCTCTCACAGCTGGCTTAGCACACTGGGCCCCATGCCTTAATGGAGGCCAGCCTTGTTATTCCCCTTCGCACACAGCTCCCAGGTTGAGAACGGGCACACTGCTGAAGAGTACGACCAGACGGGCACGTGCCAGGTCGCGCCCTGTCAGGGTCATGTCCCTTAGAATTGCTTCATTGTAATGTCACCTGACAAGCTGGAGTTGGGGAAACAGAGGCCCCTGGAAGAGGCAGTGGGGAGGTGCCCAACGTGGGCAGCCACGGTCAGACCCCCTACTCCTGCTCCTGGGCCTGGGAATTGGCACAGGCAGATGGACCCTCCCTGGGGACCAGAGGATGGCGAAGCCATGCATGCCTGCAGCCTGCTCTGCCTCACGGCCCACCCGCCCCCCACAAGGACCCTCTTACTGGGTTTTTCCTGCAGTGGTTGGTGACCAGACCATGCCGACTCACTGAAGGAGGCACGGGCCGGCCAGAAAAAAGCCACATAAACATTCTAGCTTCAAGAGGCAATGGTCTCCTCTGTGATTGGAAGATGTAGCGTAGCGTTTGTATGCCAGGCCACGGGCCTGTTATTCGGCACCCTGGGAGGCTGAGGCAGGAGAATTGCAAGTTCAAGAAACTTGGAGACTTACTGAGACTCTGTCTCAAAATCAAAACCAAAACCAAAAGTAAACAAAAGAACCAAAAACTTTTTCCTTCCTAAGATACAAAATACTTAAGGGAGGAAAGGTTTATTTTAGCTCACAGAGGTCTCGGTCCATTCACAGGCAGCTGGCACCGACAGGAAGGGTCTGGCGGAGAACAGCTATCACAGCACTGCAGGCAGAAGGGCTCGGGGGAAGCAGGGATGAGAGCTACACGCTGATGATACCAGCCACCCCTCCATCACACCTCAGAGATCCGCCCCTCCTGGTCAGGCCCCGCCTCCTGAAAGCACATGGAATCCATGGATAATCCACAGCATCCAAATCCAGGAGGCTTTCGGGGACATTCCAGACCCAAACTCTAACCAAGGGCACGGACAAATCTTGGCTGATACCCTCATCCTGCTCAGAACAATTGTGCATCCGGTTTATTATTTTTCTGGTGGCTAAGCATGCTCCAGGAGCTGTGGGGACTCAGCAGTGACCCACACATTGGAGAGCTGGTCATGGCAAGCATCAGCACCGGCCGCTTTGAACGTTGGATAGAGCAGACCCACCGCGAGGACAGAGCCGACCAATCACAAGGAGCGTCTCAGGTACTTATTTGTTGCTGTGACATAATACCGACATCTGCGGTTTAAGGGAGGCGAGATTTATTTAGCTCACAGTTTCAGAAGGCCTCACACAGTCCTTACATGGGGCAGCTGGGAATGGTGGAGGCTCATGGCAGAGACAGAGGCCGGAGCGCTGTTCACCCTATGGCAGACAGAAGCCAAGAGAAAGAGGAGCTGAACCAGTGTCTGGAGACTCAGGCAAGGCCAGAGCTTTCCCAGGAAGAAGCTGCCATTCTTCCTTCCTTTAAGTACTTCCAGCTGCCAGGTGCCCCCTCCACCCAAGTTAGATGCCCCGCCCTCATTTCCTGACCCACAAGTCAACAACACACACCTGAAAGCTCTGCTCCAGGCACCCCCAAATGCAACAAATTGACACAGTCTTTCCAGGTCAGACCCTGAGCATCTGTACCTTCCAGCCAAGCCCACCTCCCAGTGATACACAGTTCCAAATACATGAGGCTTTGGGAGGACACTCAAGATCCAAACTATAGCAAGAGCCAAACTCCTACACCATCAGCAGGGCCCTCCTCCCAGCAGGCACAGGGTAAGAGAGCCTATGGAGGAGTCCCTCCCACTAGGTGGTCTTGCGCCCATCACACCGGGGGTTCCAAGGCCAAGTTCCCTTTTGACTTTTGGATTTGAACCCCATAGATGCTGGAGAGGTCTGTCCCTAAACACAACTGCCAGCAGGCCCCACAAGACAGGTGTCCCTGAGTGGGCAAGAGCAAGAAGCAGACCCCTGAGCATCTACCTGAGCCAAGCAGGTGGGTTCTAAGCTGGGCTGTCCCGCCTTTTGCCTGGTCTGGACCACACTGAGGAAACAGTAACTGTCTTGGGTGGGTATAAAATATCTACTATAGTTAACACAATTGAATTACAAAAAAAAATTGCAAAAAGAAAAAAAGAAAGAAAGACATCTCCCAATACCATAAGAAAGCTTACAAATTTGTTGGGCCCCATTGGAAGCCACCGGGGTTGCACACGTGTGGGCGGGGGCTCACAGTGTGTAGGCACTGGCACATCTGTCCTTCAGTCATCACACCACCTAGGTAGATACAGCCCTCACAACCCAGCGGCTGGCGACTTCTGGGGCATCTGGGGCACAGATCCCTTCCCTGCCTCCCTTTCCCTCCTGGGCCTGCTGAGCTGCGACAGGCACAGCAACTGCAGGACTCTGTCAAAGCCGGACCAGAGGATACCGGGAGCCTCCCAGCCGAGGCTCCCGCTGAAACCTCAGGACTGGGAAACCCAAGCTGAGTCGCTCAGTCACAAGCTAAATTGAGCCCTACCTCCAGAGCTCACCACAGAGAGAGGCGGGCGCCCAGCCCAAGGGACTCTAACTCCATAAAAATGCGCCTGGGCAGAGGAGGTGCCACCCTCGCGGGGCCTTCTGCTGCCTGGGACGTGAGCAAGCGGTAGGACAGACAGCTGGCCCTCTGAAGCCTGTGGTCCGGGGCGGGCTGTCTGGCCAGGGCCCGGGCGCCATCTTGCACCACCTTGTCCGGAGCCTCTCCTGTTCTCTTCAAGGTGCTATTTTTATGTGCATTGTGGGGAGGAAAAGAGACTGAGTCACTGTCATCCTCTTCCCTCTGGGCAGCACTAACTGTGGGTCAGGATGACACGGGTCTCGCCTCCTGGCTGAGTCCCAGAGGGCTGAAGGGACAGTTTGAGCCAGCCATACTCCTCCAGCCACAGGAAGACGTCCTCAGAGAGGATGACCGAAGGGGCTGTCCTGAATGACCCCTCGCAGGCGTGTCCATCCTTATGCCCTCTGCTCTTTCCCCGTCATGCTTTGAGTGAGGAGGAACTATATTGGGCCACACACAAATGCATATAATGTAGTCAGTGTCCCTACTTAAGCACCAAATTTCCTTTCTCAATGTTTTCCGTTGTAACATTTTTAAAATTCAACAGTAGAAAGCAAGCGATGGGCAGCAGGGTGGACACATCCACTGGGGAACAGCCCATGAGGACACCTGCGAGGGTCTTGGGGTCACTGCTCTGAGGTTATTTGTACCTCCTACCCCAAACTCCTAGGTAGGAGTTCTAACACCTGTATGTCAGAATGGGACTGACTGTTTTTTACTATTTCTTGAGACAAGTATCACTCTGTAGCCCAGGCTGGCCTGTAACTTGCAGCAGTCCTCCTGTCCCAGCCTCCACAAGGCTGATATGACAGGCACAAGCCACCACGCCTGCCTGTGACTATATTTTAATGTAAGATCTTTTAAAGGCAATTAGATTAAAATGAGGTCATTAGGGGGCCCTAATCCAGTTTGGCCAATGTCCCTTTGAGAAGAGGAACTAAAGACACAGACACAGCCCTTGAGTGGCTTCAGGAAACCACCCTTACAAAGACCTCTTAGACCCTGACCTTGCAGCCTGCAGGATGCTGAGGAAGTAACTGAGCACGATCTACACCACCCCAGACCCAGAGTAGACCTTGATTGTGGTGGCCTGAGCTCAGTGGCACAGCCATCTTGACAGTGATCTGCGGAGTGGACCCTCAAAGCAAGAAGTCTCGCACCGATGGGACTCAGAAGCAGAATCATGCTGTGGGGTGCCTTGAAGTCCTCATCCCAAGTGTGTTCCAGTGGCCTCCAACCCTCGTTCAATTCCCTGGGTCCAAGCTGCTCCTCTCTGGCACTTAGTCACATTCTCATCCCCAATGGAGCGACCAGACCTAGTGGCTCTCAGTCCCCTCATCCCTGGGCACCGAACACACCACGCCACATGTGCCGAACATGCAGCTGCATCCAGGCCTGTGAAATCCTTCATCCTCGCCCCATGATTCCGGGAGATGCCCTACAGCTGGCCTTGCGCTGCCACGCTAGGGCCGCTCATGGGCAGGCCCTCCTCAGTCTCCTGAGAGCTGTGCATGCCCAGGCCCTGCCACACCAGCAGCCCTGGCCACTCAAGCTTCCAGACGCAGGGCTCGCATCCCTCCTGCCGCCTCTCAGCCAGGAATTTGATAGACACACAAAAAAACTGGTGGCATGGCTTCGCATGTTAGTAATAGAGAATGATGGGATTCGGGTCAGGGAGCTGGTCTGTCCTCAGAACATAGCTTGTTCTCTTGTCTTCCTTTCCTCCTTCCCCTCTCCACAAGTTTTCCAGCTTTCCTCTCTTTCTTTCTTTCTTGATATAAGAGAAACCATGCCATGTTTTAAATTCCTGATTCTAGGCTTTTTAAACCTAATATGATGCCTCTAGTTCGATCCATTTTCCTAAAAATGACATAACCTCACTCTTCCTTACAGATGTATAATATTCAATTGGGTACACATATCACGTTGCTTAAGTCCATGTACCCACTGATGGGCACCAAGGCTGTTTCCACTGTAGCTATTGTGAATCACGCCACCATAAACATGGATGTGTGTGTAACCCTCTAGCATGCTTTCTCGAATTCTTCTGAGAATATGCCCAGGACAGGTACAGCTCAGATGATGTTTCTGTTTTTGTGTTTTTGAGGACTCTCTATGCTGATTTCCAGGGTGACTGTAGAGGTCCTAGGCAGCCCCTCTGGGAGAGAGGAAGCAGCTGGGGGAAAGGATAGTAACTCATATGTGTCCAACCTGTAGGATGCACTTACACGCCTGTGAACACATCTACACTCAGGTCCACATGCTCCCACATATTTGTGGCAGACCAAAATGCTGCTCTGCTCCTTGGATTCACCTTCTCCCCATGTCCAAGGTGCCTGGTGCAAACTCCACGGGTTCCTCTGCTACACTCCGAGTCCCCTTTATCTACCCTCCATGCTCCCCAGCTCGGCCTTCCCGCAGCCTTCCAATGTCCTGATGGAAACCACGTCCTCTGAGCAGAATCCCAGGGTGTAATTAGCCATCTGGGACTTCTGTTTCCTTGTTCTCCTTAGGGCGAAGGTGAAGTCATTGCTGAAACCTGTTGTCAACGTCAGCTGAGCTGCTCTGTACAGAGAACGCACAGGGTGGTTGCCTGTTGACTGTCTCGTGTGTATTTATTGATGGAAACATTCGAGCCATTGCTTTTCCCATGTGCTAATTTTAGATCCCAGATGCCTCGCATGCTGAACCATACAGCAAAGCTCACATTTAATAAGAAAAATGTCAGGGATACGGTTCTCCACCCTCTAAGCTGTGAAAACATTTCTGCCATCTGTGGCATGCCTTCTGCGGCTCCTCGAAGTATTCTTCAAGTGACAATACAAAACACTGTTGGGCAAGTGGGGAAGTAGGGACTTTGATGTACTTCCTTTGGCTTTGCTAGAAGACTGGGAGGAAGTACAGAGCATGCTGGGATACCCAGAAGTGTAGAGTATTCTGGGATACATCAAGGAAGTGCAGAGCATGCTGGGAGACTGGAAAAAAAGCACAGAGCATGCTGGAATGCCAAGAAAAAAGGGCAGAGCACTCTGGGATACCTGGAAGAAGTACAGAACGTGCTGGGATACCCCGCCTGGATTCCCACAAGAACCTACAACCAGATAACCTGGCACCCTGCATCACCCACACCCACCTTCCCAAATTCTAGCTCTGGCTATATGAACTTAATGTATTAACAGTGGGACTCTGGGAGGCTGAGGCAGGGGGATCACAAGTTGGACCTCAGCCTGGACAACTTAACAATTTAGTGAGAACTTGCATCAAAATCAAAAATAAAAACGGGCTGGGATGTGTCTCAGTGTTGAAGGCCCCGGGTTTGATCCCCAGGAACACAAATAATAACAGTAATAATCATATAGCAGGCCATTTCCTCCCCTACTGTCGCCAGCCAATGTACTCTATACCAGTTCCTGTCCTGGGCTTTGGCCTCATATGTCAGCTGGGCCAACTTCCCAGCTAACGCCACACCCCGAGGGACCCTCCTGCGCTCTGCATGGCTCTACCCATGCCTCCTTCAAGGCCACTGAGGACACCCAGGGCAGCGCCCACGGGGACTCTATCCCGGGAGCGACATATATCCCTCATGGTGGAGGGCTCACCACACAGCGTCAACACTTCCCTGGCCAGCCTCTTCCCATTCCACTGCGAGGTTCTCCACCACCGGCCACCATTTTGACCGCTGCTGTCCCCTAGCCCTTTTCCCGATATGCTGAGAGTTGGGAGCTGCTTTCATTGATGGGTGACACAAAATCACTGTCAAGGGGCCTGGGGTGAACGAGATTCCTTCCACTCCCCCTAGGAACTGGCTCTTGGGACACGGGCACCCGAACCCCAGCCTTCCCACAGGCTGTCCATTCACAGGCACTCTCTTTACAGTTCAGCCTCTCCTCTTCCCCAGTACGAGCCCATCCGGCTGGGAGCAGTTGACAGTGGTAAGCACGCTCCTTTAGGACAGCAGCTCACTGGCTCTTAAGTCATTCTTTGCCACAAACAGCAGGCTCATTATACGAGGAAAATGTGGCATCTGGAGAAGCCACATGCTTAGAAGCCTGTCATTCCCCTCGGTGGGTGACTAAGGTCCGCAGGTTTCCACTGTTGTTTGACTGTGGTTGGACGGGAAGGCAATGCCAAACACAGCCCCGTCTTACTCATGGGAACCCGTCTGGGAAGCTCGGGGCCACACCTGCACCTGGGAAGGCGCCTTGGTGGTGCCGGGGGAAGACAGCAATTCTCTCAACTTCAGGGTAACCGTGCCCCTGACCCCTCCACAGGATCCCGTGTGTGGACGGTGGCCAGACCCCAGGGGCGCTGTGCTCACCTGTGGATAGTTTCCTGTGCTGTGAGGGGTTGGGTCACTGGGTTATGACCCGATAGGATGTGTTCCTACCCCTGGCTCGTCCCTTCTCTCTCTGGCTGCCATGTAGCGAGCAGCTGTCTTTGCCAGGCCCTTCGGCCGTGGCTATTTCCGCCGTGGAGCTGGGCAGCCTTCTGTTTTATGCCACAGGAGATACCTGATCTTTTCTGGACTTAGGATGAATGCATACCTTGTTGAACAGCCACCGTGGATGAATGAGTCTTGCGCTACTCACTAAAGCTTAGGTTCACTATACCTCATGGGGCCCCTGTGGAGCTGGGCTTTTTTTACCCTATCAGTCATAGGTCGGACCTGAGACTGAAGGCCAGGAAGCTCCCTGGAGAGTCGCTCATGTGAGTCTGTGTTGGGAACTTGAAGAAGCTAGAATCTGTTGTCGGCTGTTGACAGGGCACTGGCTCAGGCAGAATGGAGCTTTTCAAACACAGACTAACTTCCTCCTTCTTCCCCTTTTCTTCCACTCAGGTGGCAAGCCTATCAGATGGTATCTCCCACGATGAGGGTGGAACTTCCTTCTCAGTTTGCTGGCCCACGTGTCAATCATCTCTGGAAATACACCCACCTCCCCTCACACCCATACACACTCAGGACTGTGCCTGTGCAAACTCAATCCAAACCAGCTGACAGTCAAGATTAACCATCACACAGGCTCCATCCTCACCTCAAGTTCACCTCCCTGTGAACTTGACCTTAGTTGGAAACACTGTTCTCTCATCAAGTTTAGATGGGGACATACTGGGAGAGGATGGGTCCTAAATCCAGTGGCTGGAGTCCCCAGGAGAAACCAGAAGTCCACATGCCCAGAGTCAGATGCGCCCAGGCAAGGGCTCCCTGTGAGAATGGAGAATGGAAACTCAGCACTGGCCAAGGGTCACCACAACAGGCAGCAGTAGGAAGAGGCAGCAAGGATTGTCTCTGAGGGACTCTGGGCCAGGGCAGGGGGAGGGGCAGCCCTGCTGATTCCAGGACCCGGTACTGTGTGAATAAGTAAGTGTCTGTCCTCTTAAGCTACCTCGTTTGTGGTACAGCTGCCCCTGGTGTAGTTAAATGACTACTTTTTTGTGGTACTGGGACGGACCCTGCCACCTTCACATTGAGCTCCACCCCAGACCATTTTTATTTCAGATTTCAAGACAAGGTTTCACTAGGTTGCTCAGGGGCCCAGTGTGGGCTCGACCTTGGGTTCCTTCTGCCTTGGGCACCCTGAGGGATAGGTTCCAGGATTTCCACAGATCCCATATCAAGGATGCTCCCTCCCTTATACAGAATGGCATGACAGTTGCATGTAATGCAGCCATAGCCTCCTGTACACTTTAAATCAGGGGTCCCCATCTAGGCCATGAACCGTTCATGGCCTTGGAAGAACCAGCCTCAGGGATGGAGGAGCAGCGAAGCCCCACCTGCTATCAGCACACGGAAATCGGGTTCCAGTGCTGCTGGTGACTGGCAGGAGGCGGTGCCTCGCTCCCCGCTGCCCTCCTGCAGGTGCTGTCAAAGCCATCCTCCCGCCCTTGGAGATGGTCTTCAAGTGAACCGAAACCTGGTGTCAAAGAGATTGAGGAACACCGGTTTGATCGTTTCTAGATTGCCTATGACTCCGAATGTAATGTCAGCACAGCGTAAATAGCTGTACACCGCACTACTGAAGGAAAAATGACAAAAGTTCTGTTCGCACCTAACATCTTCCTCCTTCCAGAGGCTACAGACAGTTCCTGCAGGTCGCTGCACTCAGGCAGTTCCATCCTCAGGCGCGGCGTGGGGAAAATCCAGGCTTTGCCTTTTGGATAGCTTTGGAATCCTTTCTTTCAGAGTATTTTCCGTCATCCATGTGGCGGAAGCTGCAGAAGGGGAACTGTGGTCACTAAGGGCGGACAGTGCTTGGCAGCGGCCTCCAGACGGCAAGGCAGGAGAGGCTCAAAGAGCAGGCGGGCCCGGCTCAGGCTCAGCCGTGAGAGCTGCGGGGCTGGGCTGGCAGGGGCAGCAGGTGGACGTAGCTGCTCCGGCGTGACAGCACACCCGCCCTCGGTACCGCCCTCAGCACTCCAAGAAAACAAGTAACAGGGGATGGATTAGAAGATGCCACGTGGCTCTGACACGGTTTAGATGGAAAGTGTCCTCCAAACTCCTGTGTGTGCACAGTGAGTGGGTCCTGGAGGCGCTGCGTTCATTCGTGGATTCACCCTTGGGTGGTGTCCTGTGCTGTGAGGTGCTGGGCCTGTGTGACCTGGAAGGGCGTGCGCCCATCCCCGGCTCCTCCAGTCTCTCTCTGCCTCCTGGCCACCGTGCTAGCAGCGGCTGTCCTCTGCCAGGCTCTTCCACCGATGTTGGATGATGACACACAGACTGAGACCTCTGTAACCGTGAGCTGAGTAACTCTCTCCTCTTCCAAGTTGTGGCTTCTGGGTGTTAAGTCCTAGTGACAGGACCACGGCAGAGACACACTGCAAGGCAAAGGTTCTGGGCCATGTGACATGCCTGCAGATCCGCATTCCTGGACAGCTGCCACCCTAGAACCCAGATTCAGGCAGGAGGTGGCAGGAACCACTCCTGACCTAGGGCAGGGGCCCCAAGAACCCCTGAAGACATGTCGAGGACAACTCCCTGGTGCCCCATTCTGTCAGAGGAGCATGCGGGCAAGGTACCCGTCATTCTGCTGCACAGCGCAGTGCCCGGAAACGTGGTGGGCGGTGACAACTGAGCAAGTGGCCGCTGCCCACCGGAAGCAGAGTCCCACCTCGCACCCTGACTCTGCTTTCTTTTCATGGGTTTTTTCTGCCTTTGATGTTGCCAGAAAGCATCTAGTGCAGGCATTTGAAAAGTGACTACATTTTATCCTGAAATGTACCAGTTGTCAGGAACTCATGTCAAGAATTCCTGTCTCTTCTGACGAGAACTTTGAGCAGGCTGGTGGCACAGGCCTGACAACCTAGCACCCGGGCTTGATCCCCAGGACCACACACACACACACAGAAATTTCAGATCTTTCTTTTTTCTCATAATTATTTTTGATAGTACATGTTTGTGACACATAATGATTACATTTGACTTGGGGAACTGGGGAATACACACATGGCATCTTAGTCATGTCTGCTTGAAATCAGCAATAAAGGAGACCATCTGACAGTTGAACTTCTTGTTTTATTTCTTCCTTTCTTTTTTTCTTGGAGTAAAGACTGAATCTGTGGGGGTGGGGTAAACCTTTTATTTATTTAGAGATAGAGTCTTGGTCAGTTGCCTGGGAAGAATATGAACTTGGGACGCTCCTGCCTCAGCCTCCCTTTGTGGGCAGACTGTGTTTCTAATAAGCCAACTCAGGCTCCCTCCCGATAGGCAGAGGGCTGCTGGTGGGTGGCACCGAGGGGAACAGGGGCACCTTTCTCTCTCCGCATGACTCTGACAGGCTCCCCTTGCGGTCACGCTGCAGAGGTCTCTGGAGGTTTCAATGAGACTCCTCGTCAGGAATTTATGCAACAAAGTCCAGACTGACCTGGTGCCCCGGAGGACACCAAGATTTATTCTTCCTGAAGATAAGGAATAACCTTGACCCGGACTCGCTCAACACTTATCTCAGGGGTCTGTAAATCTCCTGCAATAAATTTCCCCCAAAGTTAACCCTGTCCAATGCAGAGCCGCGTTCTGCCAGGGGCCCCAACTTCTCGCTCTGCTCCTGTGGAGCCAGAGGTCGCATCTGAGGACGAATTCGCAAGGCGTGTTTTATTTTCAGTGGATTTGGTCTGGTTAGGGCAGCAGAGTTTTATCCAAATAACCCAACGTGGGTGGGAAAATTACACGCTGCGAGTCTTTTGTCTTCCCTTCCGCAGTTATTACCAGCGAGTCTTCTTCCCGCCCAGCCCGCTGCTCGCCTGCCTCTCTTCCCTCCCTGTCTCTGCCTGTCTGTCTCCTTATTGCTCTGGGCTTCAACCCCGGCTTTCCCATTGCTCTACATCTCCAGCGCTGCTTTGTCTTGTTTATTTTGAGACAGGATCTCACGCTGTAGTTCAGGTTGATCCTGAACTCACTATCCTGAACTCTGCCACCCTCCTGCCTCAGCCTCTCGAGTGATGGGGTTACTGGCATATCCCACTCCTCCCAGTTAATTTTTATGTGGTTCTAAGAATCAAACCCAGGCCTTGCACAGGCTAGACAAAAGCTCTAAACGCTGAGTAATGCCTCTAGTCCCCAGATCATTTTTTTCCCCAGTTTTGATTTTGAGACACAGTCTCACTAAATCACTACATGGCCCAAGGGCCTAGCTCCAATTTGCAGTCCTCCTGCCTCAGCCTCCCAGAGTGCTGGGATGACAGGCCTGAGCCACCGGGCCCCGTTAGCCTAGCCTTTTGTAAAGCTGATCTCGGGGCTAACACCCAACTCCAGCCCAAGCAGAACGAAGGACAAGCTGGTCTGTCGCCGAGCACAAATGGACGGAGACCTCTGAGCTGTGAACTAAAATAAACCCCTGTCCCTTAAGCTGTGGGTGTCCGGTACTGTGTCTCAGCAAGGACAAAGTAACTGACTTGCGGGTGGTGGCTCAGGGCTGTCATCCCAGCAGTCGGGAGGCTGAGGCAGGAGGAGTTAGGGGCCAGCCTGGCCTACGCAGTGAGTTCAGGACCAATCCTGGACAGCAGAGCGAGACCCTGTCTCAAGAAAAAAAAAACAAAAACCAGAATCTAAGACACATGACAACTCAATACTTATTGAAAAAATGAGACAATTATGCTGGGGAGGATCGCTCAGGTTGACTTCGCAGAAGGGCAGGACCTGTGGGCGACCTGAGCCCCGCTGGCAGCACCCCATGTCTCGCTCCCCATTCCAGCTGTTCTTTGCGGAGCCTTTGCCCTCCCCACACCCTTCTACTCCTTCCGGCCTTCCGGCCCTCTCTTACTCAAGTGTGGCCCCCTGACAGTGAGGTGTTGGCACACCCTCCACAAGCCAGGCCAGTGTCCTGTCCCCAGACAGATGTCCCAAGGCAAGAACCGCAGTCTCTGGACCCAGTGTCAAACTAGGCTATTTCACAGGCCCCTCATGAGCTGCTGGATTGGCTGCCTCGGCTCACGTGGCCATCGGCGGTCCAATCAGCTGCAGAAGAGAGGTGTGCTCTCAGAGCACACATCCTGCCAGACTTGGAGGGTGATTACTCTGCTTACTACATGACTTAGCATCACTCTGAAATAAGAAAAATGTTGGGCAATTTCTCCAACCCCTGAGCCACACATCTGTACTGATTTATAACCTGTTTAAAACCAGGCTACAAAACTGGGCATGGCGGCACACACCTGCAATCTCAGCACTCAAGAGGCTGAGGCAGGAGGATTGCTATGAGTCCAAGGCCAGCCTGGTCTACAAAGGGAGCTCAGGACTAGAGTGGACTCGAGTGAGACCCTGCTTCAAAAAAAAAAAAAAAGGAAAAAGAAAAAGAAAGAAAGAAAATTTATTACTGCATCATAGCAGGAAGTGAGGAGTGGGCCAGTGCGTTTACAACCTCTCCCCGGCACTCCTGTGACCGCCTGAGCTCTGCTTCCTGGCAGACCAACCAACAGCAACATGAGATTCCCAAAGGAACAGGAACCCTACTGAGAACTGTGCATGTCAGCCAGCTAGGCCGCAGCTCCTCAAGGAATCTAATGCCTCACGATCTCAGGTGGAGCCAAAGCCTGATGTGAGAGCCCCAACCGCCATCCATGGAATATACGTCTCCCACAAAACCGCTCCCTGGTTCCAAAAAGTTTGGGACCACGGTGCTGAGCCAGACCTGTTTTCACTACGCCCTTTCCTGGGAGTAGCCACACTCCGTGTTATTTCTGCTGAGCTTGGCTTGCTTCCGGAAGACTTCCAAATGCCTCCTAAGGAGCAGAACAAGGGGCCAGAGTCACACCTGACACCCACGACTGCGGCCACCCAACGCCAGTCTCAGGGACCAGGATGTGCTGCACAGACCTCATGTGTGTGTGTGTGTGTGTGCACGTACACACACACACACACACACACACACACACACACACACACACACACACACTATGGATGGAACAAAAGTTCTTTGCAGTGTGCTGCATCCACAGGGTTTTTTTGTTTGTTTTGAGACAGGTTCTCACCAAGTTATGCTCCCCAGGCTGGGTTTGAATTTGCGATCCTCCTGCCTCAGCCTCCCAAGGTGCTGATCTAAAATGACAGCCATCACGACCCTGCGCTACTACACCTCATCCTGAACGGATGAGAAAGCCTCCTCACATGATCACCGGACACAGCTGTCCCCTGGGCAGCAGCACAGTCCCACAAGTCCTCCAGAGGCAGAGTTCCCCTGCCCCCGGGGGCGTGGCGTGGCCCTCAGTGGGAGGCGTGATCCCTAGCAGGTCCAGCTCCAGGATTACCTGCGCTATTTTCTGTCTGTTCACCCAGCGCCTGCAGCAGGCACGTTAATCCTCTTAAACGGTGGATTTGACTAACTGAAGTCGTTTCTGGTTCTAACAAGTTAGACATGAGTGGTAACAGCGGTAAGATGTTGCTTGTTTTCTTTTTTTGTGGTCCGAGGGATGACCCCAGGGACTTCACACTGAGCTCCACCCCAGCCCATGTTATTTCTGACCAGGAGACAAGCCCTCCCTAAGTGGCTGAGTGACCCCGACTGGGCTGGAACTTGGGTTCCTCCTGCCTCAGCCTTCCTCAGCCGGGGCAGGCAGGCACCACAGGGTGTGGTCTTAGACACACCCACCTCCTGATGGACCTGATGCTAACACAAAACGCTCACAGTTCTGACATCGTTTTCCCTTGACTAAGGTCACCCTTGCTTCGGACCCTTCGGTGAGCACTAGACCTTGGGTTGTGCAAACCCCAAGGCGTCCCGGAAGGGACACAGATTTCCTTCTGTAATGTGCGTGCCGTGAGCAGTTAACTAACTTCTAATTGAGTGAAGGGGCCAAGGTGAGATTTTTCTTTTTGGAGCAGTTCGTGTTTTGGGGGGAGAACCAGGTTTGGATCCCCAGTGTCGGGGAACTGTACACCAACCCTGGGTGGCTGCTAGTGCCTGGCTAGTGGGGTTCAGCTAAGGAGGGGTGTGCAGGAGGGGCCCTGGGGTGTTCCTTGCTACAAGGCACCAGGGACGGGGGCTCTGTGCAGACCCTTCGAGTCTACTTACCACCCCAATCTCTTTTTCTTAAGGTAGAAGCTGATCCGCCGCCCCCCCCCCACTCCCAGTATATGGGTTTAATTTTAAAAAATAGTGGAAGTTTCCATTTAAAAAGCATGTTACAGCAAAAAAAAAAAAAAAAAAAAAAAAAAAAAAAAAAAACAACCCACCATGGCCACGAATCTCCTGAAACATCCCCCCCTCGCTTTAAGCACACGCATCCCACTGTTCTTGCCTGTCTTTCAGTACTGGGGACTGACCCCAGGGCCGTTACACTGAACTACATCCACCGCGCCATTTCTCAATTTTAATTCTGAGACAGGATCTCAGTAAGTCGCTAAGTCACCCAGGCTGGGCCTGGACTTGTGACCTTCCTGCCTCAGCGTCCCGGAGGGCTGGGAACACAGGCCTCCACCACAGGGCCTGGCTCCGCACCACTTCCTGAAACGCTTCCAGAAGTCCTCCTTCACCGGCATCTTTAGTCGCGTGGTGTGGTCCCGACGTCCTGAGTGGATTTGAAAAGATCCCCTGTCACGGTCCTTTTGACCTTGGGGAAGACCCACAGCCGGTCACACGATGGGGCCAGGTCTGCTCAGCAGCAAGGGGGACACGCTGCTGCTCTTACTGAACAGAAACCCCAGGGATATTTGCTCAACAAGGGACGATCCAAACTGCGGTGAGCTCTCAGGTGTGAGAGTTCATTACTGCAAAAGACCCACTGCTGTCAACCCGCCTCACTTTGAATACACTTACACATCATTATCCACAGTGTGGCTTTTGCTATAGTAATTTGCTTTATTTTTGTGGTACAGGGGATTTAGTCCAGGGCCTTCACCCTGAGCTCCATCCCCAGTCCGTTGTTATTTTTAAATTTTAATACAGGACCTCACAAACTGGCTACATTGCCCAGATAAAGCTCACAACTGCAAGCCTCCTGCCTCAGCCTCCCGTGGGGCTAGGATGAGAGGCCTGTGCCTGCTGGTCCATCTGAGCAGAGGTAAGGGCCATCACTGGCTGGGGCATCTGCCCATGAGATGCCATCCACCCTGCTCACTTTCCCTCTGCCGGGGCTACCGTGATGCCTGAGACTGATGCCCAGGGCTCAAAGCAGGTCACCTGTCACCCTATCCATTTCCTTACTCACCCATGCATTGGCGTGACATCTCAGCATATTCCAAAGGTGCCATGTGTATAGAAAATATTAAGCCACGCCTGGTGGTGCAGACCTGTCGTCTCAGCATCCTGGGAGGCTGAGGCAGGAGGATCACAAGTTGGAGCCCAGCCTAGGCAACTTAGTAAGACCCTGTCTCAAAAATAAAAAATAATAAAAGAAATGTAGCTCAGTGTGAAGGCCCTGGGCTTTACCCTCAGTACTGTGCACACCCATGCACACACACACACACAAAATATATAAGTTGGGCATGGAGGTGTGTGCCTGTAATCCCAGCACTCTGGGAGAGTGAGGCAGGAAGATCATGAGTTCAAGACCAATCTGGGCAACTCAGAGAATTGTCTCAAAATAAAACTTTAAAAAAAAAAAAAAACAAGGCTGTAGTTGTAGCTCAGTGCAAAGGCTCTAAGGTTGATCCCTAGTCCTGAGTCTATCTAACTTGATGTATGCAGTATTCCAGAAGTTGCCATCCACCAGAGAAATTAGTAACTTCTGGGATGCCCTGTGTTTCTAAATAATGCCCTCCATGCGCCAATGACCCCGCCTCCCCTCCCCAGGGAATGTGGTTACTGATGTCACCAGGTGAGGCAGATGGCAGTCAATTCATTACTAATTAAAAATTCGGGCCTATCAGTGTCTCTGCTTTCAGCTGCACACGCCAGAGCGCTTGGGTTTGGATAACCGAGTTCCTCCTTATCACCGGTTCCTGAGTCTGGTCTTGACACCTAAGTCTGTCTGGTGTGAGGGCTGCATGGCACAGCCACCCTGTCCTGGCCCTGGAGGCTGGCTTCTCTTGGCCACACAGAACACGGGGCTGCCCGTCCTCTTCCAGGGGCCAGAGGGCCTTCAGAGTCAGGGGCATGAAGGGAGGGGACCAGGGGGCCTGGGACTCAGATGGAGGACCAGCTCCACCTGACCCTGGGATGGCTGCAGTCCCACAGCCCCCGCAGGAGTGGCAGGGGCAGGTGGGTGGGGTGGTGGACAGCTGTAGTCCCCACTGTGGGGGAGGCTGGGGCAGGAGGATGCCCAGTCGAGTCCAGCCTGGGCAAGTTAGTGAGACCTCATGTGAAAATAAAAAAGAAAGGGCTGAGGGCCTGGCTCAGTGGTACAGTGCTCTCGGGCACAGTGGGCCTGCCCCAGTGGGTGCTGTGGAAATGAAGGCCCTTGGCAGAGGTGGGCCACCGGGAGGGAGGCCTTAGGGGACCTTACTCCCCCCATCTCAGTTCGCGGGGTGTCTGAAATCCCACAGGCCCGAGACACCAAGATGCTATGACTTACGCTACCCGCTAGGCTGGGTCCTGTCTTGGAAGGGAAGGGAAGAGTATCAGATGAGCCGGGTCAGAGACTCAGGGCTGTCACCTCCACGCTCTGGGAGGCGGGGGCAGGACTTCAGGCTGGAGTCCAGCCTGGGTAACTCAGTGACCTTAGCAAGGCCCTGTCTCTAAAAGTCAAAAATTTAAAGAACGGGCTGGGGGCTGTAGCTCAGTGTGAAGTCTGGGGCTCCATCCCCAGGGCAACATGGAGCACGGAAGGGAGACGGCACAAGCAGACTATCAGATCAACTGCCAAACGGCGGAGGGACCGAAGTGAGCCAGCAGAGGCCTATCGTTCCCGGTTGCTGCATGTGGTGACTGTGCTGTGGCTGCCTGTGATAACCACAGCCCCCAAGGACAGGCAAGGGGCAGACGGGGTTGGGGGGCGTGGAACTCACCACAGATGCTCCCAGAAAGAAAGCAATACACAGCAAGCAGTATGCACCAACTCCCTGGACACACAGAGGTGTCATGACCCCGCGTATACGTGCCAGGGCGGGGGGCCAGAGTCTGCAGGGCAGCCGGGTTCCCAGCTTGGTGGGGAAGGCCTGCCGTCCCAGCACGTGGGAGGCTGAGGCAGGAGGATGCTAATGAGAGTCCAGCTTGAGCAACTTGGTGACTTCCAGAGACCCTGTCTCAAAATAAGAAAGAAAAGCCATGGGCTGAGTATAGAGCTCAACGCAAAGACCCTGGGGCCTCCCAGGACCACGGCGACACACACACACACACACACGCTACTTGCAGAAAGTTTTCTCCCCTTCAATTTTCTTTTGACTCCTTTTTGTCCAACCAAGTGTCCAGGAATTAGGCATTTTCCACACCATTGTCTCCTGATTTTCACTCTGTAGGTTTGTGAGCTTGGACCATTTAGGCACAGCTTTTAGGGAGGCCCGCTTAGTTTATAGGGAACACAGATCCTTTCTGTGGTTAGCAGCAGGTCAAGGGGGCAAAAACTACTGCTAGAAGCAAAAGCTATTTAAAACAAAAAGTAAGAGAGAGAGAGAGAGAGAGAGAGAGAGAGAGAGAGAGAGAGAGAGAGAGAGCGCACTTTAGGGGACATACAAGGTTCGTCGTCATCAGCGACCTGGCCTTCCAGAAGTTCCTTGACGAGAACATTCCATCTCCCAGTGTGTGCGGCGGGCTGTCCCCCCTGAACACCTGCAGGAGTGCAGGGTCCGGGGTCCAGAGGAGGCTCTTGGGCATTCTGCCTAAAGTGCTGGCAGGCAGGTGAAGCAAAGTTATTGCTCCACTGTTTTTTTTTTTTTTTTGTAATAGCTTCAAGTCCTGGAAAGAGACAAGATTACTGTTTCCCTGTCTGAATTAGAATTTTTGGCATGATGGAGCCCTTAAGAATTGTATGGTAGGCTGCGGGTGTAGCTCAGGGGTTAAATTGTTTGCCTACTGCGTGACAAGCCCCGGGCTTGAGTTTGAGCATTACTAGCTGAACATGGTGGCACATACCCGTAATCCCAGCACTCACTTGGGAGGCTGAGGCAGCAGCAGTCCCTTGAGTGGAGACCAGCCTGGGCTCCATAGTGAGTTCAGGACCAGCCTGGACTACAGATGGAAGAAGCCCCGATTCAAAAAATGTATGCATGTATGGTTTGCTTAATTTGAGTCTTCAGAGAGTCACGTTCTGTTCTGGGCACAATCTCTCTGAACCCAGGATGTTGCTCTTAGGCAGGCACTATTGGCCCACTTCAAAGATAAGGACACTGAGGCTTGGCTGCTCTAAGAAAAAGCGGAACGGATCCCGGTGGGTGGCGCTGGCCGGCCTTCCCAATTTGGGAAGCCGAGGCAGGAGGCTTGCTGCTTGGAGGCCAGCTGGGACAAGTTGGTGACTTAGTGAGATCCTGTCTCAAAATCAAAAGTAAGATTTGGCCGGGGTGCAGCTCAGTGTGACGGTCCCGGGCTTGACTTCCACCACCAAGCGAAAGGAAATAAAATAATAAAAGAAACTGAGAAGATCCCCCCCCCCCCCCGCCCGCGCCCGGCCCGCGCTCGCTCCGGTACTCACACGCTGAAGAGGAGGGAGCTGAGGCCCCAGGCCGGGCGCGACGTGAGCGAGCCCCGGCTTCCTCTTTCCTGGCCCACGACCAGGCTCAGGCAGCGCGCGGGGCTCCGGGACGGGGACGGCCCCGGGGCACTTCCCGAGTGTCCGGCCGGGCTCCCCGCTACCTCCGGACAGGTCCGCACGGTCATCTCGAGCGGGCGCGGGCACGGATCCGGGTTTCTCCCCCTACCCCCGAGGCGGGAGGCGGGGTCCCCGCGCGCGCGGCCCCTCCCCCAGCGGCGGCGGCGGGTCCCCGCGGGGCGCCCCCCGGCGACACGCCCCGCGCGCTGGGTCCCGGCTCCTCCCGGGCTGGCGGCCGCCGAGCGGTGCGGGCGGCGGAGGGCGGAGGAGGTAGCGGAGGAGGAGCAGGAAAGGCGGCCGGGGGAGGAGGCGGCGGCGGGAGGCGGAGGCCCGGGCGAGAGGCGGGCGGGGCCGGCCGAGTTTAAAGCCCGTCGAGGGGGTGGGGAGGCCGGGAGGAGGCAGGAAAGGGAGGACGGGAAGCCGCGGAGCCGCGGACGGCCGGATCGCCGCCGCTCCAACTTTGCGCGCACGCTGTCCTCCGGGCGGCGGCGGCGCAGGGCGCCGGGGACACGTCCCGCGCGCCACCCTCGTCCCGCGCCCGCCGCGCACACGCTGTCGCCGGCGGCCACGCGGAGGAGAAGCGGCACGGCGGCGGCAGGTAGGGAGCTGGGGCGGGGAGCGCGGCGACAAGTTACTTTGCGGCCCGGCGGAGCGGCCGGGCGGGGTCCCCGCGCGCAGTCATTGTCTGCGCGCCTGCCGGGGGACGCCGGGCGGAAGGGCGTCACCTCGGGGCCGGGGGCTCCGGCGTCCCCCCGGGAGAGGTGGCACCCGGTGCTTGGACGCGATCCAGGCCGCCGAGGGTCCCCCCGCGCTGGCTGCGCCCCGGATTCCCCGGGCGCGGGGTCGTGTGGGGGGGACTTGGAGAGCCCGCGCAGCGCCTTCTGGAGCCACCCTGCCGACGCGGGCGCTTCGGGGTGTTGGGGGCTTGGCACCAGGCCTCGCGTCCCTCCTTCCCGCCCTGTCCCCTCCTATCCGGGGCTGTCGCCGTCCCGCTGGACACCCGGGTGCTCCCGGTGCGCGCTGGGGCCTGAGCGCGCGGGTGCCAGACACTCCCCAGCCCCGAGCGCGCGGCCCAGCCTCCCCCGGAGGAGGTTGGCGGCTGGTATTTTTGGGGGGGATGTTTCAATGAAGTGACTCCGTTTTCCCGCCCTGCTGGGGCCTAAACCCAACTTGTTGCGGACTGTGCAAACTGTACCCCCCGCCAGCCGTGGAAACGTGATAAGAGCGGTACCGTTGGCCCAAGGAAATTTCTGATGCAACTTTCCGCCTTTGCCCATCGGCTCTCCAAAGGCTGCTCCTGCCTCCTTGGCCTGGACCAGCCAGCATGGGCTCACAAGAAGGGATTTTTTTTTTTTTTTTTTTTTTTTTTTTTTTTTTTTTTGTGCTACTGGGAATAGAACTCAGGACCTTGCCCATGAGCTCCATCTTCAGCCCGACTTTTAATTTTTTGATTGTAGGGTCTCACGAAGTTGCCGAGGCTGGGCTCAAACTTGCCTCAGCCTACCAGGGTGCTGGGTTGACCGGCCTGCACCGAGGAGCCAGCGTGTGTGTGTGTGTGTGTGTGTGTGTGTGACAAGAATTAGTTTCCCCTTTCTCCAGGGTTCGGATGCTGGAGCGCTGGGTAAAAGTTAAGGGAGTTACAGGTGGTGGTGGGTCCACCCAGCCCTCGATCTTAATCTTGAAAGGATGCCTTTGCAAAGAGGCTTGCCTGCCCTGGGCTCCATTCAAGACCTAAACAAGCGCAGAGAGCCGCTCACAGTCAACAGGCCGAGATTGCACAACGGTCTCTGGTGCCGCTGCTTTTAAAAGGCCAGCAGGCCCTGAAAACTTTGTTTCTGAAGATGCTGACTCAGCGGTTTGCAGCCCCCAGTTGCAGAAGCGGCGCTCAATTGAAGGTTTTGCGCCGTTTTACTAAGAACACATGTCAGTTAGCAGTCGCAGCAGGCGAGGTTGCTGCCACTTACAAGGCTGGTCACCAGTGACCGGGAGGCGGACCTCCAGCTCACCTGGGGAGCACTGGCCGGGAACTGGAGGCTCTGGGTTTCCACAGAAGGCATAGCCCCTGCTTGGCCCAGGGTGTGAGGAACTGTCTATTTTAGGAGAGTCTTTTACTGAGGCAAAGGCCCCAAAGCCATGTGCTTCCAGGAATGAGTCTGCATGTCCAGTTTTTTTTGTTGTTGTTGTTAAAAATCAGAACCCAGCTGAGTGTGGTGGTGCAGGTCTCTCGCCCCAGCACCCCTGGAGGTGGACGCAGGAGGATTGCAAGTTCAAGCCTGGCCTGGGCATCTTGAGTGGCTTAGCGAGATCCTGTCTCAAAAATAAAAATAAACAATAGGCTGGGGATAGAGCTGAGTGTGAAGGCCCTGGGGTCCATCCCCAGTGACGCCAGCCCCAACACACAGACACGCGCGTGCACACACACACACACACACACACACACACACACACATCAGAACTCTAACATTCTTGTAGCTCCTACTGGCGTTTTCCTGAGAGCCCTTAGAAGCCAAGGGCCTTGCATGCCAAACCCCAGGTGACAAGGGGGAGAATCTGAGGACAGAGTTACAGGCCCGTGGCAGCCGTAACTGAGAAGCAGCTGCTGCCACTCCGGTGGCATCGCACAGGGTACGGTGTGCTTTCAGAAGCTTTGGGGCCAGCGTTCCCCCAACCCACCCTGAATCCCATTTTGCAGATCTGGAAGCTAAGTTTTAGGAGGTCACAGCAGGCTGGCAAATGACAGAGCCGACCCCGGAGACTAAACTCTGCGTTTAGTTTGGGTTTTTTTGGTGGTACTAGAGATCCAAACCAGGTGTTCACCGTGAGCCATGTCCCCAGACCTTTTCATTTTTCATTTGGATTTGAGGCAGGTCTCATTAAGTCACTAGGTTGTCCAGGCTGAACTTGAACTTCTGATCTTCCTGCCTCAGTCTCCCAGAGTGCCGGGGGACAGGTTGGTGCCACCAGGCCCAGCAAGTCCTCTCTTAGATGCTTCTGCAGCACTTTGTTTTGTATTTTGAAGAGAGGGTCTTGCTGTGTAGTCCAGGCTGATCCTGAGCTCATAATCCTCCTGCCTCAGCCTCCTGAGTGCTGTGATTACAGGTGTGCCACCACCTGCCTGGGGGAAGTAGGGCCTCTGGGGTCGTAATCAGTGAGTGCTGTGTGAACCCAGCCATGACTGATCGATCAGTTAATCAGCTGATCGATTTGTGGGACTGGGTTTGAACCTAGGTCCTTTTCTAGCCTGTTTTCTCACTTTGAGACCACATCTCACCGAGATGCCCAAGCTGGGCTTGAACTTGTGCATGGGTATTTAGCATTTGGGGAAGAAACTTGAGTGACCTGTGAAATCACAAGTTTGGTCTGGTTGTCTCATTCACTGTATTCCTGATGTCACCTACTGCGTGTGGCCTGGTGTCCCAGTTGCCTTTGGGGCTGCACTGGATTGGTTCAAATGGTTCTTTTTTGTGGACCAGGATACCAAAGCTGGGCAGGTTCAGGCAGCTAATTTTCAGGGCTGTGTATGGTGGTGGCTGCCCGGACGGGCACCCGGGCCAGCCCCGGTCCACTTGCAGGGACTGTCTTTTTGTCCCAGTAGCCTCCACGGGGTGAAAAGAGCAAAGTTATCACCGAAGAGCTAGTTCACACTTTATTTATTTGGTTTTTATGACACGTGGGGTTGAACCCGGGCCTGTCTCAATGAGCCCCAGCTTCATTCTAGTTTTGATTTGGAGGCATGATCTCATGAAGTTGCCCGGGCTGGACTCCCCCTTGCAGCCCTCCCTGACTGCTGGGATGACAGGCCTGCGCCCCCAGGGCCCAGCTCTCTGCCTGGGTCTCAATTCTGATGGTCCGGTTGGGCCAGAGCCATTGCAAGAAGTGGATTCCAAACTCTTGGCGGAGCAGAGACACTTGGTGCCCTCAGCTGAGTCTTCGAGCAGTAGAATCCTGTGGTGGTGCCTGTGGTGAAAAATGACGCTTCCCAGGGCCTCCCAGAAGGGCCCCAGCGCCTTGGATTCTGGCTGGTTCTAAGGACAGGAAGAATGAACCTGTAAAACAGTGGGACATAGTCAAATTTGAGTAAGATTAGGTTGCTGCTCTGGCAGAACTCAGAGCCACCTGGCATCCCAGAGGCAGGAGGATTGTAAGTTCAAGCCCAGCCTGGGCAACTTAGCAACTTAGTGAGACCCTGTCTCAAATAAACAATGAAAGGGGGCTGGAATGCAGCTAAGAGTGAGGCCTTGGCTTCATTTCCCTGGGACTGGAAAGAAAGAAAGACAAAACAAAAAGCAACTCAGAGCTAGCCGCAGGGTGTGCTAGCCCTGTTTCTTGGGTCAGAAGCCTGTGCCTTTATTTGCAGGTTGGCCTCATAATTTTAGTGTCTGTTTCTCTATGAAACCAATGTGGAACTGCACAGACTGATGAGAAGATATTTGTTTTTCTCCTTTTCTGTGGCCCTGGGGATCCAACTCAGCACTTTCATACTGAGCTACACCTCTAGCACCCCCTCCCCACTTTAAAAATTTGAGACAGGCTCGTGCTGAGTCACTCGGTTGCCCAGATTGGGCTTGAATTTGCAATTCTCCTGCCTCAGCCTCCTGGAGTGCTTGGAGTATAGGTCTCCACCACACTACCAGGCTGGCTGGCTTTTCATTCAAATCCTTGAGGAGAACTTCTGGCCCATGCATCCTGTTAGGCCTGTGAAATCCCTAGGCCTGGTCAAGTTCTCACAGAGAAGAAGCAGCCTCAGCCATCACATTAAACGTGAGTCTATTCAATGTTTTACAAAATACAGCGGGTTAATTTTTAAGTTGATAATTTTGTATGGCCAGCAAATGATGTCATAAATATTCAAGTGGCCCTTGGCAGGAAAATAAAAGGAGACTTAAGTAACCAGTCATATGTAAGCCAATCTTTTGTTAGTGGGGTTTCTTTTTAACCTGTCCCATTTTATTTTGCTTACGTGTAGCTGTTCTGTCTTGCCTTCTCTCCCTCCTTCACTCCCTCCCAACTTTTACTGATGATCTGGCTGAGTTAGAGAATTCCATGCCTGGAAACGACGCTCCTGCTTCATTAAATAAAGACATCTCTTACACGTTTAGCTATAGCCCAGGGCTGTAGAAATCCTTGGTTTCTTAAGAATTTCTGGAGGTCTCTCCTTGTAGACATCTAAAGCTAGAAGTTTCCCTCTCGGTACTACTTTGGCTGCAGTCTGTTCAAACACTGCTGGGTACTGAATTTGCTTTAGGTGTAAGCTATGCTTTTTTTGTGTGTGGGTGTTGCTATTTTGATGCTGGGAACTGAGTCCAGTCTGAGAAGCAACCTGGTATCGCCAGCCCATTTTCATTTTTGATTTTGAGACAGGGACCTGTGACATTTGTTAGGTTGCTCAGGCTGAGCTTAAGCTTGGTGATCCTCCTGCCTCAGCCTCCCACAGTGCTGGGATGGCAGGCCTGTGCCACCGGGCTCTGCTACCTTAATAGTGGAATGATAAATAGTGTGATTGTCCTTTGAAATGTCACCAACAAAAACCATTTTCTCAGTATTACCCAAGATCCTCTCCGAGGTGTAAAGATATCGATTTGCTTTCTGCTTTTCAGACATGTGGACAGTGAGACGAGTCCCCTTTCTTTCTTGCTCTAGAATTCTAGGGTTTTCCAGCCAGCTACTCTGGGGTGGATTGTTGGGAGACTTCCTTTGAGGAGTCAATCCTAGGTGGTAGGAGCCTGTCATCTGGGCTGGGTCCCGCACAAGGCGGACTCTGTGGGAACTGGCATGGAAGAGGAATTGCTTTTACCTCCCTGTTGCTCCAGTTTTCTGCTGTGTGGCACCTCAGCCTGGCCCGCATGGGGGGTCTGTAGGCACAGCTGGCCCCTCGGGGCTACAGGGTACGGTTTTGCGAGCCCCAACAGGTTGCACGGCTGCGTCCACAGAAGGAAGCTCCAGTGGCGTGTGCCGCTCTGGCTGGACCGGGACTGAGCCTGGGATCTGTGCGGTGGGTGGGCGAGCGCCTGGCCCGTGTGGGCTTCAGGACAGTGACCCTGCGCTGTGCACGCAGCCATGTCGTTGGGCAGTTTGCACGCTGGGCCTCCTGCTTTTGGGGTTCACTTGTGAGGTGTGTGAAAAACCTCTGTTTCTGGCGATTTTCTAAACCGCTTTCCTTCTTTTCCATTGTCCTTGTGAAAAACCTGGTTGAATAGACATGAGGAATCTTTGGGCCACAGTCACTTAAGAATCCTTTTAGGTGGACCCAGTGTCACAGGCCTGTTATCCCAGCAGTCTGAGGGGCTGAGGCAGGAGGATCACACATTCCAGCCCTGCCTGGACAACTTAGTGACTTAACAGCCAGACCCTGTGTAGAAATAAACAAAAAAGGCTGAGGGTGTAGCTGTTGTGAAGGCCCTGGGTTCAGCCCCTCGTACCACACCCATACACATGTGCGCACACACACACACACACACACACACACACACACACACACACACAGAAGCCTTTCACTGTCTGTGTTTCACACAGCAATTTGAACTACTTACAGGTAGGATGCTAAAAGCAAAGGGTGTTGGTGGATCACAGAGACTTCCCCTGGTGGCAGAGCATGGGGACCAGCCTGTCGGGTCCAGTGGGTGCCACCCGTTGTTTCCCTGTGGCTGTGAGCTCCAGCAGCTGTCCCCGACCTTTTTGGCATCCGGGAGTGGTTTGCAGAAGACCGTTTTTCCATGGCGCTGGGGGAGGGGAATGGCTTTGGGGTGATTTGAGTGCATCATGTTTGTCATGTACTCTATTTCTGTTATTACTACATTATCTAATTAAATAATCGTGCATCTCACCCTTAGGTTAACCTGTACTTAACCCAGTGCTAGCAGCCCCTCTCAGCACCACCTCTGATCTTCTGCCATTAGATTTTAGCAAGGAGTTGGCAGCCTAGATTCCATGTAGTTCACAGCAGGGTTCCTGCTACTATGAGAATCCAGTGCTGCTGCTGATCTGCATGGAGGTGGAGCTCAGGGGGTCATACGTGAGATGGGGAGCAGCTGTAAATACAGGTGAAGCTTCATACACTTGCCCTTGATACTAGTGTGTGGCCAGGGTTTGGGGACCCCTGGGCTGCTGTGTAGAATGCGTGTGCAGAGGCCTGTGACATTTGTCTTCAGGTCCTTTAGTTGATGTCTGGACTATGGGGGTCCACCTGTGGTTTGGACCTGGAATGCCCCCCGGAAGCCTTGTGTATGTAGATGTTATAGATTATCTGTGGATTTCCAAGTGTTGTTAGGAGGCGGGGCCTGGTTAGGATGGGTGGATCACTGTGGGTGTGGGGGATCAGTGAGGGCGTGGGGGAATCACTGAGGATGTGGGGATCAGGGAGGGGGTGGGAGTTCACTGAGGGGGTGCTGGGAAGAGCAAGGGCCTGTCCTCCTGAATGTGCGTGCAGACTGTGCCTGGGGAAGTGGCCCTGAGCCTCCCTAGGCGTCTCACTTCTGTCTGAAGCCCTTGAGCAGGTACGCAGCCTTGGGCAATGTCAGCCGCCATCGTCCTTAGTGACATGTGTGTCCCACCTCTGTGAGATGTCAGGTGGGTCCTCTTGGCAGTGCCACAGGGCCCTGGGACGGGAAAGTCAGGCTGAAGAGACCCTGTGTGTGTCCCTTCTCTCACCCTGTCTCCTGGGAGCCAGCAGCCAGGACCTTAAGGGCTGCTTGCTTTTTCTTGGCTTGCTGTGTTTTTTTCTTCTATTAATTTATTTATATTGATATATTTTGTGCTATACTAGGGAACTAACCCAGGGCTTTCACACTGTACTACATCTCCAGACCTCTTTTAATTTTTAAAATTTTATTTATTTATTTATTTTGAGACAGGGTCTTGCTCTGTAGCCCAGGCTGGTCCTGAACTCACTATGGAGCCCAAGCTGGCCTTGGACTCACTGCAATCCTCCTGACTCAGCCTCCTGAGTTCTGGGATTATAGGCACATACCCCGCCCCCCAACTTTTTTTTGAGACAGCTTGCTAAGTTACTAAGTTGCCCATGTTAGGCTGGAACTTGCAATCCTCCTGCCTCAGCCTCCTAGAGTACTGGGATAATGGGCCTGGGCCAGTGAGCCCAGCTAGGACCCAGGGCATGCACATGCCAGGTCAGCACCCTACTGCTGAACCATACCCTCACCTCCATCATTTTTCAGGCTTTACCCTTGGAATGTGTGGGTGACCCTACCTGAACCCCCTTACCTAGAAAATCTGTATCACCCCACAAATCCAGTTCCAGCTGAGCACCACTGTCCCAGGGTCTGGGTCCACAGTGCTCCAAAGTCAGGAGCTTTCTGAGCACAAACTGGATGCCTGAAGTGGAAAATTCTACTCCCCCAAACTGTGGTTTATGGTCAAAATTATTTAAAATGTGTATCTAGTTACCTTCAGGCCATGGTATAGAGTTTGTATGAAACACAAGGGAATCTTCCATTGCTCTGATAGGACTTAGCAACAGATTTTTCAAAAATTAATGTGTATTTACAATACATAAAAGAGATATATCCCTTTTGGAGATTTGGTACGTGTGTGTAACATGTCTCGATCATTTGTAAACTTGGATTGGGTCCTCAAGGTGTCTTGTATATATTTACAAACGAGCAAAAATGAAACCGGATGTCGTGGTGCAAGTCTGATCTCAGAACTCTGCGAGGCTGGAAGGACTGCAAGTTCAAGCCCAGCCTGGGCAGTCTAACAACTTCGTGAGGCCCTATCTTGAAATGAAAGGTAAAAGTGGGCTAGGGATGGAGCTCAGCGTGCAGGGCCTGGGCTGCACCCCGTACACGACAGAACAGCAGCAGTAACATCAAAAGAACAAAACAGAAAAAACAAATAACGCAAAGCTGAGGAACTTTTAAATGCACACATTTGTATGATGGCCTGGTGGTGCCCGGGAGCAGCACCCTGCGTGAACAGGCACCTCCCTTGGGAGCCCTTCCTTGGTGGAGGGTGGGAGGTGGAGGTTGGTCGGTCCTGTGCCCTGTTCTCTCTCTCTGTCTCTCTCTCTTTATACGTATATATACATTTTTTTAAGTACTGGAGCTTGAACCCAGGACCTTCCCACCGAGCCACGTCTGTATACCATTTTTATTCTTTATTTGAGACAGGATGATCTTGCCATGTGGCCCAGGCTTGGCTTGAACATGTAATCCTCCTGCCTCGGCCCCCCAGAATGCTGGGGTGATGGTCTGCTCCCCGGGGCCCAACACATGGCCTTTCTAGTTGTCCCTGCAGGCTGGCTTCCGGCAGTGGCTGCAGCGTGCCCTCTTCCTACCACGGCTGGCAGTGCCACCTGGCCGGCCGCTGTGTGCCGTGTTCCCGGGGAACCTCCAGGGAGCCTTTGCTAAGGAGCAGCGTGTTCTCTTTCTACGAAAGTCGCGTTGCTGTCCTGGTGCCCGCCCCAGCTTGTTCCTAGAGATGAGAACATGACGCCCGGTGGCCCGCACCTCCTCACAGGGACAGCCCAGGGAGGGACCAGGCACCCGGAGGGCCTCCTAGCTCCCTGTGGCCTGCGGGCCCAGGGGCTCCCTTGCACCCTGAGCCTTTGGAGTTGGGCACCGACACCACAGGCTCCTTCCCCGCTGGGCTCTGCGCAGGCTGCCCTGTCCCGTCCTTTCCCCTCCTGTCCTGGGCCCAGGTGCATGTGCTGCAGAACCGGCCAACCCCTGGCGTGGGCACGCTGGATTCCCACAGCAGGCCACCTTTTGGGTCACGTCACTTCTTAGTCACAGTAATAGGTAGAGACATCTACATTGAGTCGCCCAGGCTGGGCTCAAGCTTGCAACCCTCCTGCCTCAGCCTCCCACAGTACTGGGATGACAGGCCTGCGCCATTGGGCACCAGCTACTTTTATTTTCCTTTTAATCGTAGTGATGGGTAGAGATGTTAAATCAGGCATGTCTAGACGACAGCCCACCATTTTTTTTTGCCCTTAAAAATATTTTAATAAATTTTAAAAGCAAGCTTTAGTACTTACATATATTATATACATATATGTACAATAACTATATTGTGTGTTTTGTATGTGGCCCCAGACAGTTCTTCCTCACTCAAAGAAATGATGGGCAAAAATTTTTTAAAATGGCAGGAGACAGGAGAAGTGTAGCTCAGCATGAAAGCACTCGCCTAGCGAGCTCAAGGCCCTGGGTTCAGATCCCAGCACGTCATGTGAGTCAGGCATGGTGGCGCTCACCTGTAATCTCAGCAATTGGGCTTGCTGTGCATTTGAGGCCAGCTTGGGCCACACAGTGAGTTCAGGAATAGACCGGGTGGCTGCAGAGTGAGACCTCAAAAAAAAATGACATTAAAAAAAATGGTGGGGCTCAGGTTGGACGTAGCTGATTTGGAGGGTCACCTGCCTTTTTGTCATTCCTTGGTTTCCAAAGCTGGCCGGGTTTTCAGTCTGTGCTGTTTTAATCTTAGGGACTGATGGACACGGTGTGGAGAGTTGAGTAACTCCCCAGAAGTCAGCAGCCTTGATGGTAGGGTTTGCGTCCCCATGTCCACCTTCCTATTGCCAAGCAGAAGCCTGGGCAATATGCTGCAATCCGTCTCCTTGGTGGTTTTCACAGGCTTGGCTTCTGGTAGATTTTTTTGAGACACGGTCTCCCTCTCTAGTCTAGGCTTGCCCTGAACTCACTGTGTAGCCCACGCTGGCTTCCAGCTCATGGCTATCTTCCTGCCTCAGTCTCCCGAGTGCTGGCCCTGCTAGGCGCTTGTTGACTGCGGAGCTGTTTCTGCCTGGTGCTTTAGGTACTGGGTGCACCATCACCGCACACTCACTGGGGCACCTGCCCCCATGTTGTCTTGCAAGTGGCCAGCCCTGCTGTGGCCGTCACTCGGAGGCTGCGAGTTCATCTGTCATCCTGGAGTCTTTTTCCTCCATCCTTTCTTTTTCTCTTGGATCCTGCTGCCTATTTTTTCTTGGCTTATTCCCTTTCAAATTTTTAACTTTTCTTTCTTTCATGGCTACGAGAGTAAGCTTTTTCCTTTTGTTTTTTGTTTTCTGGTACCAGGAGTTGAACCCAGGGCCTTTACCCTGAGCTATATCCCCAGCCCTTTTTTAAAATTTATTTTGATACAGGTTCTCACTAGGTCACCCACGCTGGTGCTGAGCTTGTGACCCTCCTGTTTCTGCCTCCCAGAGTGCTGGGATGACAGGCCTGCACTGTCCTGTCTGGCTGCCCCCCCCCCCCCACCAACAGTAATGGAGAACATTCTACAGTAGCTTCCAAAACCAGAGCTGCTGGGATGTGGCGACTAGAGACCTTCCGTGTTCGCCCACGTCTTCTGTTCTCACAAGAAGCGACAGGGTCTGGCTGTAGGTTTCTAAACTGGAGCTTGTTTTTCCTTAAAAATTTCAAAGCTGCAGTGGGCCCCTCAGGGTGCGTGAGGCTGAGGGTACGTTTGAGTACAATCCAGGGTGACACCTGTCTGTCTGTTGGCTCCAGCACCCTTACCCACGGGTCTGCTCTGAAGTTCCATGGAGATGGGTCTGTGGGTGACTCGCATGTATCGTGCAGGGTTCTGGCAAGGACTCGTGGCACACGCGTGTCATCCCAGCACTTCGGAAGCTGAGGCAGGATGGCCAGTTCAGTTGCTTCTCTGCCTTTTAGCTAAGTCTGCCACGGACCCCTTCGTGCTGGAGCCTCAGATCGTGCCAGCTGTACACACGGGTCGGAGCTCATTCCTTCCTGCTTTCCCCTTTCCCTGGAGGGCCTGCATCCCCAGGCGGGAGTGGGTGTCCTGAGTGGAGTTCTCCTTCAGCTTTGCTCCTTTTTTGATTCTGTTGTGTTAGGTTTCCCTGTAGATCCTCAACTTGAGCTCTTAGCCTTCCTTCCTGCTGGATCTTAAGCTGCGTTCCCCCTGCCACCGCCCGCCCTCCTCATACCGGGGCCAACCCGAGGTCTTCGCACTGGGCTACATCTCCAGCCCAATTATAGTTTTGATTTTGCGACAGGATATCACTAAGTTGCCCAGGCTGGGCTCGAACTTGTGATCCTCCCGCTTCAGGATCCCAGAGTGCTGGGATGACAGGGCCGCATCTCCAGGTCCGGCTTGTCTCTTGTTTTGATTTTATGTAGGGAGGAGGAGGCGAAGGGTAAGGCTCTTGTCCTGTGCTTCCTCTCCCTTTTAGCCTAGGAGCCTGCGGGGTGGGTGTGAGGTGAGGCCAGGGCTTCCTCTCAACCACCTTCACGGGGTGGGTGGAGTCACCAGGTCAGAACTGCGGGGGTCCTGGGGGTTGGAGCACAGATCCTTCAAGCCAGCAACCCCACCCCAACCCCCTGGGGTGAGCTGTCTGTGGGCTGTCTGTTCCTTCTACAACCCCAGTGTTTAAGTCTACTCTGTTCTCTGGGACGGGTCCCCTGAGGGAGACCCCCCAGGGCAGGGAAGAGCGGAGATGCTGGACAGCCCTGGCTCTTCAGGTAAGGGGTCGGGAAGGGGCACGGGAAGGGGCACGCTCGTCTCCCTCTGGTTTGGGTTTAACACTGCTACTCCCTTCCCTCAGAACTCGCCTTAGGCCAAGACCCTTGTCGTCCCCTCACAAGCTAGAGTCCAACCTGGGCAATTTAGGGAGAGACTCTCTAAATCAAAAACAAATAAAAAAGGGCTGGGACAGAGATCCCTGCGAAGGCCCTGGGATCACTCCTCAGTACTGGGAGAGAAGAGGAAGAAAACGAAAACCTGTCTCCAGCCTGGGTTTTTGTTTGTTTTGCTTTTGTTTTTTGAGACAGGGTCTTGCTGGGCATTTTAGGCTTGTCCTGAACTCACTGTACAGCCCAGGCTGGCCTTGGACTCACAGCAGCCCTCCTGCCTTCTGAGTGTGGGGATTACAGGTGTGTGCCACCACACCCAGCTTCCAACCTGCTTTTGTTCAATAAACTTTGGGAGAAACAGCTAGTGTTTCCCCAACCTCTTCCCTGGGGCACTTGGGAGGGACCGAGCTGGCCTCAAGTCCCCTGGGCTTGTGCGGCCCTTCTGGTCTGCTGGTGCCAGGATGGCCGCTGAGCACCCCTTGCCTGCTGTGCCGTCTCGAACGCAGGATCCTGTCTCAGTCTGTGGCTCGTGGCCACCAAGACTCACTGCCCACCGCCATTGTCGTGCTCCCTGATCAAAGAGGGCATAAACCTTCCACACCCTTCCTCTGGGACCCTGGGGAGAAAACATCACAAAGAATAAATACCTCCAAACCTTCCTTTGTGGCTTTTCTTTGTCGTGGGTGTGTGGACTTGCACAACTGTTCACTTTTGCATTCTGCCACGCACGCACACAGTGGCTGTGGGGAGAAAACAGGAAAAACAGTTACATTTGTAGTGACCGTGTGTGGACTGTACACAGCGTCCGAAGCAACCCAGAGGGGCCATTTCCATCCATGGATCAGATTTCGTGGACCCTGGAGGAGACTGACAAGATCTGGGAAGACGTGTGCAGGTTACGTGGACATACGTCATGTTATAGGAGGGACTTGAGCCTGCTATGGACTTTGGAGTCCCTGTGGCTGGGTCCTGAACTCAGCCCCTTTAGGACCCCAAGTCACAAATATCCTCACTGCCTTTTTTTTTTTTTTTTTTTTGCACCCTTTGTTGCAGGCTTCGGTGTAGGGGTGCGAGCGTGTGCGTGAGTGTGCGTGTGTGTGTGTGTGTGTGTGTGTGTGTGTGTGTGTGTGTGTGTGAAGTCACTATTGCTTAGCAGACACTTGGAATACACTCTCATTTTCCTGCCCAACTCTGCTCAACAGAGCCCTACTTTCTCACTGCTGTCCAATAGGGTTGAGCCCGGGGCTTCTAGAAAAATGCTTCCGCGCCTGTTCCGGGATTGACATTTTGAGGAGGGGTGGGAGGTCACGATAAAAGTGATTGTGGCCCTCCTGAAGTAGTTGCTCGTGGTCCCTGGGCACCGCTTCTCCCCCTCCCCCTTTTCCACGATCAGCAGAGGAGCCCTGTGCGGGGCACGAGTGACTTATGCGCCCGTCCACCGCACTCCAGGCCTACGTGCTGGCGACGGGAGGAGGGGACTGTACAGGGTTTGTGGTTCTTGATGGGAGCGGCCCGGGGCACGCGTTCCGGGCCTATCGGGGCGGAGGGGACCATGGGGGAGGGGAGCGGCGATGCTGGGTGCCCAGGGATCTTCAGGGTTGCCATGAGAACCGGAGATGCGGGGATTGGGCAGCTGAGGACCCCCCGCCGGGCTTCGGGGCGTGGCCGCGTCATCACATGGGTTGGGTCCTGGGGTTCCCGTAGTGCGCAAGGACCCGGCTGCATCCCCGGTTCCTCCCTGTCCTGGGGGTCCCGGGTCTGTTTGGAGGCTGCGAAAGCCGATCATAGCTAGGACGGGGGCGGGGGGGAAGGAAGAAGGACTCGGTTTCGGGCACCTGGGTGGTGATGCGGGTGGCTGCAGCCAGGCGGTGTCACCCGATCGTGGGGATGGCGTTGTCCCCGGAGGCGGCGCTGGAGCGTATCGCGTGCTAAGCGCGCGTCCTATCGGGGTAGGTTGGGGGGAACCTGCGATCCGATCTGGTCGGGGTTTCTGCACCCCGCGCCAGGCGAGCAGGGCACCCCAGCAGTGAGGCCGCACCGCGGAGGAGCTGAGTGTCCATCCGTCCGTCCAGCAGAGAGCGCACTGTCCATGCAGAGCGCGGTACCCGTGTCGCCGGAGCCCTCTCTGGGCTGGTGGCGCGCGCGCAGCGACCCCGTGCGGCCGAGCCCTCGCCAACCACCGCTTCTCCAGGTACGCAGGTGGGCTCGGATCCTCCGCGATCCCCCAGGGGGGGAGGGCTTACGAGGGGGCGACCCACCAAGGTCACGGTCTCCGTGATCCTTTGGAAAGGGTTAACCCATCGCGGTCCAAAGAGACCCCCGCGATCCACGGGTACGCGGAGCGCGTGCCTGTCGCCCGATGGTGCATCCTGTGTCTGCAGCCACGAATCGCCTGAACCCCGGTGGCCAGTCGGCGCTAGAACGGACTTATGTAACCATCTTAAGCCTTAATTGCTGAATATTACGTAACTGGCGGTCACGGTACCCGCAGAATCCCGAAATAACAACGCGGATGCAGGACGTCCGCTGTCTGGTGGCCGAGGCTGAGCCGCAGGGGGTGGGGGAGGACAGCCTGGGAAATACACACAGTCCGCTAGCACCGGGGAACTGGACCTTGATTTAAATGTATTGATTGATTTAAATGCTTTGATTGATTGTTTTTTTTTAAAGATGGAATCCTAAGTTCATCTCCGTTTTTTTTCTCCACCTTTATGGCGTCCACTCTGGTGTGAAAACCCGAGATAAACACAGCTTGGTCATATTGCAGCCCGAGCCAGGGAAGCCCTCCCACTCTGGTGTAAAGGGAAAAATCCCGCTTCCCGCGCGCGGAGGTGGGGAAGTGGCAGCATGCACTGCATTTGTGGCTTTTTTTTTTTCTTGATGGAGTTCAACAAATTCCCTCCCCGCCCCTGTCCCCTCCCACCAGGTACCTGCAGATTTTGTGGGCCCTGGGTCTTTAGAAAGATGGACTGGGCTCCTGCTTACATGGTGTCTGTCAGTCCCTCTCCTCAGATGCCATCTTCCAGTGCTCAGGGGACCTGGGCACAGGAGTGGATGTACAGGTTGCTATGGACCAGGCTGTTTTTAAGTCACCCTCAGCCTCCTTTCCAGCTGGTAAGAGAACAGTGGGTGTTTTTCCTCCCTGTTCTCTTTAACTCTGAGACACAGCCGGGGACTGCAAAGCTGTGACCTCCCGGTGGCCTGGGAGCTCCAGACCTGCCTGTGTCCTGCATGTCCGTGGGTCTCTGCTGCCTGCACCAGCTGCTGTGTGAGACGGGACGAGACCCCTGTCGTCCCCCCAGTGCTTAGCGTATGGGGTGGGGGGGACCCACTGAGCAGGAACACAAGAACCTGTTAGGCTTTCCTCTCCCTGAGTCCACAGAAGAAAGGCAGCAAAGGACGCTTCACATACACTCCATGCACTAACTGGTTTGGCTAGGGAGCAGGGGTGACATTAGGCAGGTGTAGACTCAGGGTGAGATCTCCTTGGGCTTCCTGGACCTCTCTGTGTCAGACCTGGCAGACAGGGCAATAGTCCTTGTCTTGTAGAGGACATTGAACATTCTTTGCGGAAGAGCACAGGACATGGGCTCACTAGCTCCAAGAAGTTAGGTGAAGTTCCAGTGGGTAGAATCAAAAATGAGTTACTTTTCCCAAATCCTCTCTCCCAAGACCTTCCATCCCCACCTCCTCTGGCACTGGTGGAATCATCACCCCCGAGCTCTCTGACTACATCTTTTGAAGTTTGAAATTAGGTGACAGCGAGGTGACAGTTTACATTCTCAGATGTTTGGCCCTTCTGTTCCCTCAGAAGCCAGCCAGCCTTGTGGAGTGTGTGCAGCTTAGTAAGGGTGGCTCAGGAAAGCCTCTTGGACCAGGGCACTTTTATGTTCCCTGAGACTTGAGAGGACACTTGCTGGGAGTGGCAGGTGGGCAGGATCTGTGGGAAAGAACAGCGGTTTCAGGATGTGCATCCTGGACACCCACTGCCAGATACAGACCCATAGATTCCTCTCTGCTCTGTGCTTGTCACTTACTGGGTCCATGAGCCGCCATTTTGATTTGAGGTACTTCCGATGAATCCTGGCAAGGGGTGCTGCATTCTGGGCTATGGATCCACTAGAGTTTTTGGCGATTGGGTCAGAAAGTTGGCAGCTTTATTCTGGCCCAAGGTTTTGACTGCCTGGATGGACAGGGCAGAAAAAGGGTGGCACTGAAGTAGACTGACCTGGGGACTCAGTAAGGTTCAAAGAGGTTTTTGTGTGGGCCTTCTCATGGTCTCCATTCTGTCAGACTTAAAGAAGTTAGGCTGGGCCTCTCACCCTAGCACTGTGGGAGGCTGAGGCAAGAGGGTCACATGTTGGAGCCCAGCCTAGGCAACTTAGTGAGGCCCTGTCTCTAAATTTTAAAAAAGGGGTGTGGGTGGGGGGAGCTAGGAACAGAGTTCAAGGTGACCTGAGTTTGATCTCCAATACCACCACCTCCAAAAATAAAAAGTTGGCCAGTCTCCAGGTGTCACTCAGCTCTCTCCCCTGACCGCCCAGCACAGGACAAAGAGAAGCTCATGTGGCTGTTGGTATGGTGATGTATCACATCCAGAATTGGTGGGATGGGCCACGTGGGCCCCTAGGCCATAGAACTGGCTACAGGGGCCTCACACTAGGGGTCCGTATTCAACTCTTCACGTGGTGATGGAATAAAAGACGCATGCATTCGGGAAAGTTGTTTTTCCAGTCCTGAATTTTGATCTTGCCATGGGCTCACGAGATGCCCTGTTGCCCAGTCCTCAGTTGCAGGTCTGAGCAAACAGCTGATGGTAGGGGCAGAACACGCCTCATACTTTATAACCCAAGATATGAGTGAGGAATACATGCCATATTTAACATTTAAAATATTACTGTAATTTAAGACTAATTGCCATCGATCTGTCCTAAAATCTTTAAGCATACTCTTCCCATCGTCCCTGCCACGCCCTGATGCAGTTGTACAATCCTCTTTCCTGAGTGCCTTGAGTAACGCTGTCATGGCTGCCTCTAGGTCCTGAATGCACTCAAAATATTGACCTGTCATGCTCACTGTGACCTTGGGGAAGAGCCAGAAGTCTCCCAGTGCCAGATTTGGTGACTAAGGTGGATGAGGACGCACAGCCATGTTTTATGTGCCTGCCTTTCCTCGGGCCTTGGAGCCACCAGGGCTTTTGGTAATTGGGTCTGAAAGCCGGCAGCTGCATTCTGGCCCAAGGCTCTCCGCACTAGCCGTCACTGGATTTTTGGTCACTCTTTGCAAAGAAATGGTAAGGGCAAGGGGTGATGTGTCTCAAGCCAAGGGGAGGCTGCTGAGGGGACTTGTGGCCTTGGCCATTCTATAGCATTTGGAGAGGGATGCAGAGCTGCCGTAATCATTTTTATTCATCAAAGCCTTCACTGAAACTGAGCTAAAGGAAGCCTTTTCTCCCTTAAGTTGTGGTGTCGAGGACTGTGTCCCAGCAACAAGCCAGTGACTGAGTGTTGCCTCACGGATGTCTCATTTTGTTTTTCACTTTGTTTTGTTGAGCCGAGCTGGGAATCAGACCCAGGGCTTTCACACTGAACTACATCCTCAGCCCATTTATTTATGTATTCATTCATTCATTTGTTTTGTTGTGAGACAAAGTCTCGCCCAGGCTGGGTTTGAACTTGTGATCTGCCGGCCTCAGCCTCCTAGAGTGCTTGGACATCAGCTGTTTTTCACTGGGCCTGGCTTGCCTCCTACTTCCAGGGACTGTGGTCCCTGACTGTTTGGCCTGCGGCTTTGGGGCCTTTGAAGGGCTGGCGTGTCATGGCGGGAGCTTGGGGTGGAGCAGAGATGCTCATGCGTGAAGGCAGAGGGGGTGGGGAAGACAGACAGACGCACAGGGACAGTCGGCGTTTTGCATCGATTCACGACAACTCAGGCAGCCATGGCAGCACGACTGGAGGTCCCCTGGGGAGAGGACCTCCAGGACTGCCTTCGAGTGGCAGGGGCGGGGGGATGAGGGCATCTGTATTTGCGATTCATGGCAACGCATCTTTAATACATCTTATAAATCTGTATTTGTTTGGAGTTTTGGGGGGCCTAGGAGTGAATGAATACTGTTGGATCCTATGGCAGTCCCTGTTTCGCTTTTGGAGCAAGCACCATACTTTCCTGCGGTGGCTGCCCACGTTCAGTTCTTACCCGTGATGAATGAGGGTCCCAGGTTGTCCTGTGTCACGAAAGGGAGCGTGGGCTGTTAGCCCTCCGTATTCTGATTTGCATTTGGTCGCTGTGTTATAAGACTTCATCAAACCTTGTGGACGTTAATCTGCTGCCGGATGTGACTTAACGAGCATTTAGTTCCTTCCGGTTGGCATCTTTTCACAGCCGTTGTAGTGTTCTTTGAGGCAGTACCTGGTACCAGGAACCAATTCTGCTGATCTGACAGGAGGTGGAGCTCAGGCAGCAATGTGAGTGACGGGAAGAGGCTGTAAATCCAGATGAAGCCTCACTCACTCACGGCCTGCTGTGTGGCCCAGTTCCCAACAGGTCCCGGGCAAGGGTAGAAAATCCCTGCTCTGATGCACAAAAGTTTTTGTTTTCCTTTGGTGAAGTTCAGTTTATTTTATTCTTCTATTGCCTGTGTGGTTAGGATCATGTCTAAAGAGTCCTTGTCAAATGTGCTGTCAGGAAGGTTTTTCTCCATATTTTGTTCTAAGAGTTGAACAGAGGGGATTGAACCTCTTTTCCAATTCAGATGCCTGTTGTTATTTTTTTTTCGTGCCTAGTTGCTTTGGCCATCACTTCCAGCACTGTGTTGAGTAGAGCTGGACAAACGGAGAGGCTCGTCTTGCTGCCAACCTACGTTGTAGGTTTTCGGGTAGATAATTTCTTTTCCCTTGGAGGGGGGGTGGCGGAACTTTATGAGGATTCTGTGTTCTTTGAGAAGTCCTGGGACTCTTGATTCAGATTGGGCTAGATTAGAATCTTAGAGCTAACAAGCAGCTGGAATGTTAGAACAGAGGTAGGAAATATTTTGTCCCGAGATAGAGTGTAATCATGGTTTCCTTGTGTTTTTCCGAAAGTAGGAGCTGCGCGATAATCCTCAGTGTTGCACAGGGGCAACCTTGGGGTTGTGAGTGGCCCTGCCAGAGGCTGGGAAGGGATCTTACGTTAAGATTCTCAAAGTTTCGTTCCTTTCATTACTTTCGTGCTGCTGGGGACTGAACTCGAGGCGTTGCACATGCTAGGCAAGCACTTTACCAGAGAGTTACTCCCACAGCCCTGTTCCTTTTCAATCTGAGACCTCAGAGATGGTGGTGAAAGTGAATAAGTTCCCCTGAATAGAGCTCGCTCTCCCTCACCGTGTCCCTTAATCACTAAATATCATACCAGTTTTGGGGCACAGGTGACATTCAAGTTAGAATGACTTTGAAATAACCTTTCAGGGGCTGTGGGCATAGCTCAGCAGTTAGAGCCCTTGCCTGCAAGCATAAGACCCTGGGTTCAATTCCCCAGCACCATATAAGCTAGCTGAGGTGACGCATGCAGGAGGCTGAGGCAGGAAGATTGCCATGGGTTCAAAGTCAGCCTGTGAGTTCAGGCTCAGCCTGGACTACTGAGACCCTGTCTCAAAAAACAAACAAACAAAAAGAAATAACTTTCCAGGATCCAGTTTGGTTTCCCATCACCTCTGGAGTACACTTATTTTTCAGGAATAGAAGGAAGGGGTCTGCCAGGTCCCCAGGGACACCAACCTATCATCTCAGCAGTATGGGAAGCTGAGGCAGAAGCACAGTAAGTTCGAGTCCACCCTGAGTAACGTAGTGAGATCCTTTCACAAAATAAAACTCGAAAGGGCTGACGATTTAACTCAGTGCAGAGGCCCTGTACGCAATCCCCAAGCCCACAAAACAAAACAAACGCAAAGGTGGCTCCCAGATCTCGCCAGAGTCACATTGGAGAGGTACTGACTTGCTTAACCTTTACTTCTAAAGCTTTTATCAGCCAGGCCTGGTGGCACAGTGTTGTTCGGAGCTGGACCTCACTCAGGACATGAGCGTCAGGTCAATGCTGGCCCCGTGTTACAGCTACCCCCGTCCTTTCAACACGGGACCCCTGAGCTCCACTGCCTGTCAGTTCAGCCGCAGCATCTGATTCTCTTAGGAGCCTGAGATACACGCAGCGTTCCCCATCCCGATATGGGGAAGGAATTATCTTTCATGAAGCTGTCCTTGGAGTCCTCTTTCCAGGACTGACTCTGTGCTGGACCCCAGGTCTGTTCGTCCTGGGCAATTTGGAGAAAAGGCCTGAGAGCCGGGGTCAGGGCAGGTCAGGAGCATGGTGTGGTCTGTGGACGTGAGGTCTTTGCTTGGGCTGATGTGTGGCTGAGCTTGGCCTCTGTTCTCAGTGGGGAGAGGACACAGGGGCAGCTCTGGCCACCCATGTGTGCTGACACCCCAAGCCAGGTAGCCTTTAAGGGCTGGGCATCTTACCCCTGGGAGCTGGAAATACTGGCCTGGTGACATTTCCCCTGCCTGTCCCTGGTTGGGGTGGCTCCAGCAGAAGGCACTGGGAGAAAAGCTCCACCACGTGACAGTCTGGTTTTCTGCCAGAATCAACAAGCAGGCCCAGCCTGAGGGAGGAAAGGCGAGCCCAGGCTCCCAGGCATCCTGTGACCTAAGGGGTGGGCACTGCCCTCAGGGATGGAATGCAGCCTGGCTGCCTGGGGTCTGGCCATGGGTGGTCTTCTGGGTGTGGCCTGGTCTTAGCTGGAAGGCTCTGAACACCCGGCTAATTTTTATGCCAGTTCTGAAACCTGGGCCTTATGCTTGATAGGCAAGAGCTCTAACTGCTGAGCTACACCCCCATCCCCTCAGTTCTGTCTTGGTGATAATTTTACTTGAAACCGCGTGCTGATGCAGACCTGTCATCTCAGCACTCTGGGAGGCTGAGGAAGGAGGACCCCAAGATTGAGCCCAGCCTGCTCAATTTAGGGAGACTGTCTTGATACCAAAAATAAAAATGGGGTGGCATGTAGCTCAATGTGAAGGCCCTCCTGCAAAAACAAAATCCTTTTGAGTGAAGATATCTCCATGGGACCTTGTTTCTTACAAGCTACACGTTCTCTGCAGAGCTTTGGTGGGCTGCAGTCCAGGGCTGGGACGCGGCTTCCTCCAGGCCATCCTGCAGGGTGCCCCTGAGGTCCTTGTGCACCCCTAGGTGCCGGGGCTGCAGCGGCAAAACCCATCCTGTCTGAGACAGCAGTTTTCATCGTGTGGTCCATGACCTTGTGATGCTCTTAAAAATGCCTAAACACCCCAGGAGCTTGTGGGCTGGGGCAACACATATTATATTGACCACTTTGTCTTAATTTTTATTTTAAAATTTTTACTTATTTATCATTTACTTATTTATTTTTGAGGCAAGGTCTTGTTCTGTAGTCCAGGCTGGGCCTGAACTCACTTTGTAGCCCAGCCTGGCTTAGATCTCAGGGCAATCTTCCTGCCTCTGCCTCCAGAGTGCTAGAAATATAGGAGTATGCCCACCACGCCTGATTTATGTGGTGCTGGGGGAATCAAACCCAGAGCCTTGTGCTTGCCAGGCAAGCGTTCTAATCACTGAGCTAGGCCTGCACCCCCATACTGAAATGAAAGTATTTCATATTAGAAATGGAGGCAGAATGTTTTTAAAATATTTGTTCCTCTCTTCAAGATAACTGTAGTAAGCCTGGCTCCATGGTGCAGGCCTATCATCTCAGCACTCTGGGAGGCTGAGGCAGGAGGATTGCAAATTTGAGCCCAGCCTGGGCCTTTTAGTGACTTAGCAAGACAGTGTCTCTAAACAACAAAAATGAAACAGGCTGGGAGTGGAGCTCAACACGAACATCCTTGGCTCAATATCGGGTACCAAAAACGAAACAGAACAACAGCAAACACATCTACTGAGTAAAAATAATATACTTTATGGGAAAAAAATCCTATTTTTTAAAATAACAAGGGCAGTGTTTTATATTTTTTCTTGATCTTTTTTGCTTTCTTTTTTTGTTTATTTTGTGGTATTGTAGACCCACTTTTTTTGAGAGAGTCTTTTTAAGTCACCAAGTTGCACAGGCTAGGCTTGAACTTTGAATCTTCCTGCCTCAGCCTCCAGAGTACTGGACTGACGCCAGGCCTGCACCGCCAGGGCCTGCTTGCCTCCCATGTCTAAAATCCCTTTCCTATCTAATTTCTCTTAAAGCAGCTGCGTTTTCCTGCCTTCCTGCCTTTCATAAAATGTCCTGAGGCCTCCAGGAAATGCCACCCTGTACTTCAGAGATGGAGGGAGAAGGGGACAGATGGCGCCTGAATGCCTCCAAGGCGTGTCCCCCCCTTCCCGGAGGGCCTCTGTCCCAGGCTGTGTGGCCCTGAGGCTGGCCTGCGGGTATGGAGGTGAGGGCCTTGGGCAGAGGACAGAGAAATAAATCCCAGCCCCTCCTCTCCTCCATGTCTCTTACCTCTTGTCTGTTGTGTCCACCTCGGGCTCTGCCACTGGGTTTCAGTGAGGCCCTGGGGACCTATATTCTCTGGCTGCTAGGAGCCACATTCAAGGCCACATCCCGTCAGCCTCCCTGGGCAATTCCTTCCTGTTTGGGGTTGAAAACGGGGGCCCAGGCTGGTGGCAGGGGTGCCGGAAGCCTTGTTCATGGGGGGGGGGGGGTGTTGCTCAGAGTGGGGGAGGGAGCTGTCATCTCTCGTCATTGCTGGGAACCGCATCCCACACACGTGACCAGCCACCTGTCTCCTTCCTCCCCCTGTGCTTGGTGACCCTGGGCGGCAAGTCACGCTCTCGGCACGGGTATTTTTGAGAGATCCTGCCCTCAGCCCCCTTTCCCAGCCAGGTGGGAGGACAGAGGTTTGTAGAAGAAGCTGTGAGTGAGGCCTGTGTCACCACCCGGTAGCCGGACCATCAGAAGGGGAGGCGTTTTTCATCTGATGTGGAAATGGCCGGGGGAATTTAGGTGTTTATTTCTGTATAATTTTTGGTAGTACTGGGATCCAAACCCAGGGTCTTCACACTGAATTTCACCCCCAGCCCATTTTTATTTGTGATTTGGAGACAGATTCTCCCTAAGTGACTAAGTTTCCCAGGCTGGATCCTTCTTGTGGTCCTCCTGTCTCAGCCTCCCAGAGTTCTGGAAAGACAGGCCTGAGCCAAGGGCCTGGCGGGCCGGCTGTCCCTGCCTGCTGCAGTCTTTGGGGTTCATACAGGGACACGCGTGTGCGCACGCACGCACAACACACACCCACTGTGTGTCCCACTGCCTCTATTTCTGCATCTGGAAAACAGGGGTCATAACTGCGGCCCAGGCTGGGGACAGGCTGGACACTGGCGCGGAGCTTGGCCTGGCAGCCGCCTGCTGCTTCTAACTTGACCGTTCCAAAGCCCTTCCAGGAGACGGGCGAAGACGCGTTCTCGGGTGGCATGGGCACCATGGCTGTGGTCACACTGAGGAACACTGCGCGGAGCCTTAGTGGTTCTCGAGCGTGGAAAGGCACGCGGGTTTGTGAACCGCGCTGCCCCGCCGACGGTAGTGCGTGGAGTGTATTTTAGCTGCTGGACTTTGGGGTCTCGCCGTGTTCTCCAGCTTGCATTTGACGGCTCCTGGGGGACAGTTACCAGGATCAGGGAGGCCCTGTGTGCTCGCCTCCTCCTTCGGAGCTCTGTGGACTTGTGACTGGTTTTAGTGAGAATTGTGTGTGTGCGCGCGGGACGGGGGATGGAGCCCAGGGCCTTTGCACTGAGCCACCTCACCCCAGTTGTAGTTTTGATTTAGACACATTTTCTCCCAATTGCTCAGGCTGGGCTTGAACTTGTGATTCTCCTGCCTTAGTCTCCTAAGCACTGGGATTAAAGGCGTGTGCCACCAGGCCTGGCTAGTTTTTATGTGGTGCTGGGGGATTGAATCCATGGCCTTGCACCTGCTAGGCAAGTGCTCTATCCTCTCAGCTGTGCCTTCCAGCCCATTAAATATTTTTAAATTGGAAATATTTGGGGGCTGGAAGCATAGCCCAGCAGTTGGAGCACTTGCTTAGCAAGCTGAAGGTTCTGGGTTCGATTCCCCAGCACCAAATGAGCTGTGCATGGTGGGGTGTGCCTGTAATCTCGGCACTCAGGAGACGGAGGCAGGAGGACTGCTATGAGTTTGAGGTCAGCATGGGCTACACCATGAGTTCAGGACCAGCCTGGGCTACAAAGCAAGACCCTGTCGCAAAAAAAAAAAGAAAAAGAAAAAAGAAAAAAAGAAAAAATTGTCCCCTTTCCAGAAGGCCTGGACTTCACCCTAAAGCCACTGGGCCTAACAGGCTTAATAGCTTTGTTGTGAAAGTTGGGAGTTGGTGGGTGTGTAAATAGTTACTGTTATTACTCTAAATATTTAGTGAGGGAGGGAGAGCGTGCAGGGAAGCTTTATATTAGCTCAGGAGCCTTTTGGAAGTCATCGGAGATACTAACCCGGAATCAAGGGGCGCTTTATTTCTGTGGCATTTTGGACACAAGCCTGGCTGTGCCTGAGTTAGCGCAGTGCTTAGCAAGAGCTCAAGGTTCTGCTGCCTGTGGTGTTCATCCGAAGAAATGATCTTGTGACCAACCGGCGCAGGCCTGTCATCTCAGCACTTGGGGCGGCTGAGGCAGGAGAATCTGCATGTTTGAGTCCAACATGGTCAACTTAGTAATTTAGCAAGACCCTATCATGAAAGAAAGAAAGGAAAGAAAGAAAGAAAGAAAGAAAGGCCAGCGTGGGGATGTAGAGTGGTGGGAAGGCCCTGGGCTAGATCTACAAAGCCAAAGGGGAAAGGCAGGTAGCTGATGGGTTGTGTCTGTGTGTCTGGTGAGGCTGATGTGAGTTCACTTGTGTTTCCATGGTCTTTCCTAGCTTTGGAGCTGACAACGATGCTGATCGGGCAGACACAGCCACGGAGAGCGGTGGCCCACTGACCTGCGAGGTCCTCACCTTGGTCCTCCGCCAACCCTGGGTAGTCGTCTGGGCTGACGGAGCGGCCGAGACAGCCGCTGACTGGTAAGCCCTGCGTGCTTTCTCACCTCTACCAGTCATTTGTTAAATGCTAGTGAAGAGGTGTGCACTGTACATTTGTCATTCTGGTGTTCTGAGAGGCTGAGGCAGGAGGGTCTCTAAGTTTGAGCCCAACCTGGGCAACTTAGAGATGACCTTAGGAGACCCTGCCTCAAAATCAAAACTAAAAATGGGCTGGAGATGGGGCTTAGTGCAAAGGCCCTGGGCTCAGTTCCCAGTACCACACACAGACACAGCTATACACAGTCTTGACTGAAGTCAGTCCGACATATGCCTGTTGCTGCCGGCTGAGGCTCGTACTGGGTCCACTGTTCTACAGGACATCTCTGATTTTCTCTATCCTTTCTTTGCTTCTTTTTGTCTCTGCTCTGCTCTAGAGAACTGAGCTGGGTCAGGTGGGGAATGGAAGGCAGGGTTGGCTAGAGCTGGTGGTATAAACCATGGCCCATGCCAATGGGCCTGCTGACCTTGGAGGATCCTTCTGTCTTTTTTCTGAGACAGGGTCTCACTCTGTAGCCCAGGCTGCTCCTGAACTCAGTATGTGGCCCAAGTTAGCCTTGGACTCATGGCAGTCCTCCTGCCTCAGCCTCCTGTCCTTCTGTTAGCCAGTTGTGGTGACAGTGGGCACCTGTCATGCTGTGGCCCTTGGAGCCGACGGCTGGTGTTATGACAGTGGTCAGCACGGGGAGGAAGGCTGACTTCTGCCTGGCCTTCCCACAGGGCTTGGGCATGGCTCTCACTTGACTTGGCCTTGCATGCTGAGATGGGGATCTGTGGACACAGGGCCAGGGAAGTGCAGGGTCTGGGGAAGGTGTCCTCGACTCCTCGCTCGGCCAGCAGCCCAAGGTGGCTCCGTATTTCTTGTTTGATTGATTTTCTTTTTCCTTTTTGCACACGGGGGTTGAACCAAGAGTCTTCCCATTGAGCTCCCTCCCCAGCCCATTTTAATTTTTGCTTTTGAGACCGAGTCTCACTGAGTTGCTGAGTTGACCGAGTTAGGCTCAGGCTCCGCATCTTCCTGCCTCAGCCTCCCAGAGTGTGGGGATGAGAGGCATGTGCCAGCGTATTCGGTGGGGTGTGGAACTCTGAGTGGGTCTGAGATGTGTTCATGAGCGGCACTGCTGGAAGGGCTGAGGCAATGGCCTTTCCATACAGGGGCGGGCGGGAGCCTTTGTCCCTGGGGTACGGTGGCTCTTTGAGAGTTACTGGTCAGCTCCAGTTGTCAGAACAGACACCGCAGCCTTTGAGGCTGGGCAGCGGTGGTCATATCTCGCAGGCCTGGGGGCTGAAGTCCTCACTCCTTGGCTTGGAAATGACATCTCCTTCATGGACTGGACCCCATGGGTGGGTGTGTCCTGCCCCTCTTCTTACACGACAGGATTCATACTGGATTGGGGTCCACTGTGACCATCTCATGATGCCTTAGTGACCCTTTGAAAGACTCTGTCTCCAAATCAAAGGGGTGATCAAAATTCAGGTGAATGTTTAAAGTTTTAAAAAGGTACTACAGTAGAAGACACGTGGCCATGAGTCCCACTCAGCATCAGACACACTGACAGCAGCATTCTAGCCACTTTCTGGAAGGGTTCCAGAAGTCCCCTTTCCTGAGGGTCTTCGCAAGGTGAGATCAGAAATACAGTGAAGGCTACAGCCGCGCGCCACCCCGTGGAAAGGCACCTTGTAACTACGCGGTGGTGCATCCTCATCCACCTGTCACTGCATCTGCCACTGTGTGACTTTGGGCTCTTCCCCAAAGTCAAAATGACTAGGATAGGTCAATGTTCTGAATCAGTTCGAGACTTCAAGGCATCCACGAACATCTCAACTAAAGACACTCAAGAAAGAGGACTTGGCGGAAAGCAGCAGGAGCAATGGCATTTGGGCGTGTGCAGCCAGGGAGGGTGCAGGGAGGATTCGGGCCATGGGTTTTCTACACTATAATTGTTTATGTAAATGTAAGCATACACTATATATTTTTTTGTTCACACCTTATGTAGTTGTATAGTTTGTTTGGAGAACAGAGTTCAGCCCAGCCTAGGAAGGAATTACAGGCCTCGGGGCTGGAGGGGACTTGGAAGACCTGGACCCCTCACGCCCCACCCGCTGCCCTTGCTGAGATCTCCCGTCCTCAGTGGGAGCAGCCGGGGCCTCCTGTCTTACCCCGCGTCCGACTATGAGGAGCAGAATCACAGATTTTACAGAGCCTGTTCCAAATTCCACAAGTGCATGTCATGGACACTTCCCGCCTCCCTGCAGACAGCTGAGGTTCAAGTTCAGCTTTCCGGGGCATTCCAGCCCCTTTGTAGAGACAGCTGGGTGAAGAGGAGGAGGCCCAAGGTCCCGCTGGTCCCCATTCATAGTCACCCACAGGCACCTCTTGCTGCCACCACCCTCCTGGTATGATGTCTCATAAGCTACTTTTCATAAAACAGCTTTTATTTTTTAAAAAAATCCTCCTTTTCCTTGGTACTGCTAGCAATTGGCCCCAGGGCTTTGTATAAGCTAGGTAAGGGTTCTACCAATGAGCTATATCCCGAGCCCTTTCAAAGATTTTTATTTTGAAGCTGGGCCCAGTGGTGCAGGTCTGTCATCTCATCACTGAGAAGCTGAGGCAGATGGATCTCAACTTTGAGCCCAACCTGGGCAGCTTAGCAAGGCCCTGTCTCAAATAAACAATAACGTGAAGGCCCTGAGTTCAACCCCCCAGTGCTGCAAAAGTAAATAAATTTAGTGAGACCTCTCTCAGATAAATACTTAAAAAAAAAAAAAAAAAGCAGCTGGGGATGCAGCCCCGAGTGACAGCCCTGTGGTCAGTCTCTGGTACAGCCAAATAAATAAGGAAAGAAAATTCATTTAGAGATGGCGTCTTGCTGTGTTGCTCAGAATGGCCCCAAACTCAGGATCCTCCTGCCTCATTCGGACCTGAAAGGAAAACTATGGTTATTATTATTTTTAAGCTGCAGCCTCAGGCTGGGAGCATGGCTCAGTGGGTAGAGCACTTGCCTGGCATGCACAAGGCCCCAGGTTCAATTCCTTAGCACTTATAAAAATTAGGCACGTGTGGTGATGCACGTCTGTCATCCCAGCACTTGGGAGGCTGAGGCAAGGGGATTGCCATGAGTTTGAGATCAGTCTGGGCTACACAGTGAGCTCAGTACCATCCTGGATTACAGAGTAAGACCCTGTCAAAAAAGAAAGAAAACTTGCAGCGTCAATGAAAGAGGAGTCAAGGGTGTAGTCACATGTGATGAGATTTATGGCAAAAAGTGCACCTCAGCTTGTCCACTTGTGACAGGAGTGCGGGCTGTGGCCTGGGTGTGCCAGTGCCCTCGTCTTTATCCCATTGGGGGTCACGTTGTAGACAAGCGAGTCAGTGGTGGAGGGTTGGGTTCGGTGTGTCGGACAGGTGCAATTTTATCAGAGTAAGTGATTTCTGACCTCCTGCTCTCTGTGAGACTAGCGGGGTTGGTGAAGGGCCTTTGAAAAGAACAGACCCTGTAGATTTTGCAAACTTCAAAAGAAAATTTCTGACTCATACATTAAAGAATGTTATCAATTTCTACAATAAAAGATTTAGCTGGGCCCAGTGACCCAGGCCTGTCATCCCAGCACTCTGGGAGGCTGAGACAGGATTACAAATTCAAAATTAGTCTGGGCAATTTAGCAATTTGGCAATACCCCATGTCAAAAGAAATCAAAAATCAAAATGGGCTGGGGATAGAGCTCAGGGCAAAGGCCCTGGACTTGATCTCCAGTACCACAAAAAAATTACAATTTCATACAGTTAGATATGTATAAAATCCAAATTTTACATAAAGATTAACTTCCATCAACGTGCAACTTTAGAGCTTGAAGAACTTTTGTGTTCTCTGGGTGCTCATGTCTCACCCTTTCTACGTGAGAAACCTGCTAGGTAGGGTGTAGTTTTACTTAGCCTGTCTTTCTGAGGTCGGATTTCTGACCTCTGACAGGGGTTTGGGAAGAAACGCCCTGGAGGTTTCTGCCTTTGGGCTGGGGTGCTGGGGGTGTACTGGGCCTCGCTCTGTTGCAACAACATTTCTGAAGCTGCAGAGAAGAGGTCAGATCAGTGGCTAGGAGCCCCTCCGATGGCCCCGGGCTGTGGTGCACCACCCAGGAGAGGGGGAAACGTGCGAAGATTCATGGGGCTGGCCTTGGTGACCTGCGCTGGCTCTCTAGAGCTGTCTGCTGAGCGCCGCCGCCCCAGCCCCAGTCCCTTTGCACTGGGCCCAATTTTTTATTTTTTTTCTTGCAGTATTGGGGATATTAAACCCAGAGATTTTGCCCTGAGTTGCACCCCCTAGCTCTGGAATTCCTTCTTCCTGAGGATTTTTACAAGGAATGGCCAAAATTAGGGTGAATGCCGCTACCGAGCGCCCTGCCAAGGATAGGCATCCCGTACAAATACGGCGGCATGTCCCCACCCACTGGTCACCACATCTGGGCCCCTTGTGCGCCTTGGCTGTTCCCCAGAGTCACAATGACCACGAGGGTTCAGTGTTTTGAATTGGTCAGAACGCTGAGGTGGGAACGAGGCTGCAGCAATGAGGCCACAGAAGGCAGGGAGTGGGCAGAGCACTCGGAGGGAGGGGTCCACAGCAAAGGGTTTTTAACTGTAACAATTTTTTATAAACTTAAATACACTATTTTTCAATCCTACCTCATACTGTACTAATCCACCATAAACACAGTTGTGACATCACACTCCTAAAACTCGCATCTTGAATCTGCCAGAATAGCCAGCAGTACATTAGGCATGTCCTGTGGGTGCTTGCGGAAAAGCATCCATTCTTCACTCAGCGACAGTGGCCCAGCCTTCATTTGCTGGGCATCAGTGTGGGAGTGGAAAATGCCACATTACATCCAAAGCCACAAAGGTGTGCTGAAATTCGCACACAGGACCCGGGAGAGCTCGTAGTGACAGGGCTCGGGCCAGTGCTGGCTCGAGGGTCCCCAGCTCTTGACTTGGCCCGAACGGTTTTTCTGAGCTGTTGTCTTAATGAAGAAGCACAAACCTTATATGGAAGATTATTATTTAAATTGTTATGATAGGGTCAAACTCAATTAAGGAGCAACCCTCTTAGGACCCCGGCTCCCCAGAGAGGGGGAGCTTTCACCCCTCCATCCTTTGTTTCTAAATATAGACCTGTTACTCCACCAGAAAAAGAAAAAACTTGATTAAAATCAAGAGTCTTCCATCCATTTGTTAAGATGGCTATCTCACAGAGCAGGACTTCGCCTGCGGCATTGCACAGCCAACTTGTGAGGCCCTGTGGTCAAGGAGGAGAAAAGACCTATGGGTGCTGGTGCACTTTTTGAGTAATTCTGTCATGATCAGAGAAAACCTTTTGTCATACAGGGTGTCCCACGTGTTGATACATATAAAATTATTAAAATATAAAAATAAAATACAACTATCATTCTGTACTATAATATATATTAGTGTGGCATGGTGGTGCACACCTACATCCTCACACTCTTTGTGGGGGGTCCTGAAGCAGGTGGATCTCATTGAGCCTAGCCCGGGCAATTTAGCAACTTGGCATAATCCTGTCTCAAAATAAAAATAAAAATAAGGGATGTAATTCAGTGCAAAGATACCATTTTTAAAAATACATACGTGTGTGTGTGTATAAAACTATACCATAATACTATATTATGTGCTATAATATAGTATAAAAATCTGTTTGCCCAGGAAAAATTTTGTCACAATATTTAAAGTATATCTAATGCCATGAGGAAAGTTACTCAAGCACTCACCTCAGTGTACAGGATGTCCCAAAAGTCCATGTGTGTGCTCGCTGGGGATGGAAACCAAAGCCTTCGTTCTGAGTTCCATCCCCAGCCCCATTTTTACTTTTTATTTGGAGACAGACTTGCAATGTACTAAATTGTCCAGGTGGGGCTCGAACTCGGGTCCTCCTGCCTCAGCCTCCCAAAGCACTGGGATGACAGACCTAAACCACCAAGCCTTACTTAAACTCCTTAAGGTAGCACATTGGACCATCAAATATATCTAATTGTGAGATCCTTAGATGTGAGTGGTTTTTATTTTTAATTTTTTATTTTTAGGAGATCAAGTAGCTGTTACTGGAAATGCTTTGGGGTAAAAGTATTTCTGATTTGAAATCATTGCATAAATTTTGCTCATCAGACACCCCTAACCTACACCCCACATGCTGACGTGCTCCCAAGTCTGAGACTTTCTGAGCATCTGCCCACACTCAGAACAAAAAAAAAAAAAAAAAAAAATTAAGATTTCAGATCGTTTTGAATTTCAGGCTTTTGGATATGATAGGTCCAATGTGTGTAGGTTTTCAGATCTTGGCTGGAGGCGATAGGACTGGTATATTTTGTCATGCCTGGGTGATGAAATAATTTTACAGGAAGAATTACTGTATGGGTTATATTTAACCTGGAATGCATAGTTACAGAACAGGAGAGTGCAAAACTTACTAGGGGTGATGCACACCTATAATTCTAACATTTTATGAGGCTGAGGCAGGAGGATTGCAAACACAAGCCCAGTGCACCGAATTGTTTTTCATAGTAAATGTGTGAGTTTACGTTCACACCAAAAGTGCTCATGGACTCTGGCTGTCTACACTCTTGTGAACACTTAATTCCTGTATGATGTGTATGTGTATGTGCACAGGACCTTTCAAAATATGAGCCTGATGTCTTCCCATGGTTCTGACTTACACTACCTTAATGATTAGTGATGTTTTGAGTTTCTTTCATGTTGTTATTGGCCAGTTGTACATATTCTTGGGAAAAATGTCTACACAAGTTCTTTGCCTGGTGTTTGGATTGCTTATGACTCTTGTGTTGAGTTATAAGTGTTCTCTATATATTGTAGCATTAATCCCTTCTCAGAGAAAGGATTTGTAAATATTTTGTCCTGTGTCCTGATAATGTCATTTTAATGTACAAAAGCTTTGAAGTTTGATGAAATGCAATTTATCTATTTTTTTTTTTCCTTTCGTTGCTAATACCTTTGGGGCTGTCTCATAGGAATCATGGTCAAATGCAATGTCATGGAGATTTTATTCTGTGCTTTCTAACATGGGTGCTGGTGCTCTAGCTTTTACATGTAGGTCTCTCATGCATGCTAGTTCATTTGTTTATGGTGTAAGGTTAGGATCAACTTTAATTTTTTTGTTTTGCATGTTGGTACCCTTTATTGGAAAGACCATCCTTTCTCCAATAGTGTTGACCCCTTGTTCAAAATATATTGATGAGATACATAACTACTTATTCCTAGGCTCTTTTACCCACTGGACTTTGTCCAGGTGCCAGGACCACACTGGTATTTGTTTTGTTTTATTTTCTAACTTTTAAATTTTTGTCTTTTATTACACTGTTTTAATTTTATTTTAGAGTAAGTCTTGAATTAAAAAGTGCAGATCCTCTAACTGTTCTTTTTAAAATTGTTTTGGCTATTTTGGATATCTTAGAATCCATATATATTATAGAATTTTTTGGGAAAAAAAGTCAGTGGGATTCAAATAAGAGACTGGATTGACTTTGTAGGTTATTTTAATAATATTAGATCTTTTAACCCTTGAATATGAAATGTTTTTCATTTATTTATGTCTTCCATTATATTCTTTTAGCAGTGTTTTACGAGTTTCTGTCCTTAAGTCCTTTATTTCTTTGGTTAAAATTATTCCTGAATAATTTATTATTCCTGGTGCTGTTTAAATAGAATTGCTTTGTTAGCTACTCATTGGATTGTTATTAATTCATAAACACAGTTTTGTATGGTAATTTTGTATCCTATGCTTCTGCCATATTTATTGAGTTGAATAAGTTTAGTTTTTTTTTTTCTTTAGTGTGGAATTTTTAGGATTTTCTATGTATAAGAAGTTTATCTGTGGACAGACCTATTTGAGTTCTTTGGTTTCAAGATGGCTGCTGTTTATTTCTTTTTCTGATGCCATTGCTTTGACTTTGAACTTCCAACACTGTGTTCAATAGAAATGGAGGCAGTGGCCATCCTCATCTTACTCCTGATTTTTGGGACAAACTTTCTATTTCTTACCATTGAGCATTATATAATCCTTAAGTTTGATAATTTTGTTAAGAGACCAGGGGTCATGTAACCTTCTTGCAATATCTACCTATGGTGTACTCTTACTAAGGAAAATGAGTCAGTAGGGATTTATGGCCATGCATTTTTCTGGCTAAGAAGTAGTGTTGTTGAGCAAATGCTTTCCAATTTAATAAAATTAGCATATTTAAATGATGTTTTTATTATTCAGCACAAATGAAGTTTGGTGCTCCAGGGAGAAAACAACAATGAATTTCTTTGGGTTGAACCTGTCCAAGAATTCCAGCAGTTGTATAAATTAAGACAACCGAGGACACATAGAATGAGCCTCGGGGACTGGGCAATGACATCAATGTGGACATGGGACAATCTGACAACATAAGTGTTAGTCAATTTCCATTACTGAGACATAATACCCAACACATGCAGCTTAAGGGAAAAAGGTTTATCTGGCTGATTTCAGTGAGTTCAGTCCACGGCAAGTTGGCTCCTGGGCAGAGATCTTACAGAGGAAGGGCATGGCAGAGGACAGCTGCTTGTCTTATGGCAGACAGAAAGCAGAGAGAGAAGCGCGGAGCTGGGGACCAGGTCTTACAGCAGATGCCCTGGGGGACAGATTCTCTGTCAGCCCTGTGGGTGATGAGTTGCCCACTGAAACAGAGCCTGTATTTCTACATATTTCTGTAGGCATCTATTTTCAGGAATTAGCAAGTCAGAAATATGTAGAGTGGGCTGGAGACCCAGGCAGGAGTTAGTTGGCTGCAGTCAGTAGGCTAAATTCCTCTTGTCTAGAAATTTCAGGGTTGCCTTTAAGACCTCCACAGGGTTGGACAGACCTGAATCAAGCGTGATCCCACGTACCTGAAGGCACATGGTCAGAGAAGTTGGGTCCACAGAGCCATGGGCTGGGGGCTCTGGCTGTGTCTACAGAGTATCCGCCAGCCTGTGTGGGATGGAATGTCCAGGTGCTGTAGAGTCCAGGCCTGTGACATGTCCAGCTACCCCAGGGACAGGGTGGCATGAGCCAGAGGAGTTAGGAGCTGAGCTTGCCAGAGGCCAGATGGTGCCTGTCAGTCAAACTAACCTTGTCCCAGTAGATGGAGACTGGAGCGTCAAATGGTGGAAATGTTGCTGCCATCTTTTAGCTCCTTGTATACTCCTTCCCTCCTCTCCTTTCTCTTCTTTTTACCCCTCCCCTCCCCTCTAAGTTGCCATGAGCTGGAACCCACAGTTCTCCTGCCTCAGCCTCCCAGAATACTGGAATTGCAGGCAGGCACTGCCATGCCCAGCTCTTGTGTTGCTCTTCAACCGTTTTATTTTGTTTTTCGTTAAGCCCAAGGGTCCTCTTCTGGGATCATTCTTGTTTATACCAATACTTGCAAAAGCTGTAGAGAAATGCTTGCAGAAAAGTGTGCTAGGAAATTTTACAGATCTGGGGCCTCGACTCTTGTTAGCCTTCGTGACACCTGAGTGAGTCTGTATTTGTGGCCTGTTTGTTAGGGATGCCATTACTCAGTGAGCACAGCCATGGATTCTTACACTGTCCTGGAGGATAGAAGGCCAGGGTGGCAATGTGGGCAGGACTAGTCTCCGGACAGCCAGGTTTGGCAGTATGAACAGGCTGGTCTCTACGAGGAAGCTTGTTCCAGCTTGTGGGTAGTGTCCTCTCCCTGCATCCTGTCCACGACATTGTCATCGTCTCTGGACACCTCTGTGTTCCAGTCTCCTCATTTAAGAACAACCCTTGTAGTGGCTTCCCCGACCAATGACCTCATTTTCCTGTCCTTGCTTATTTAAAGACTGTCATTACAAGTTTGGCTACCTTTGACTTCCTGTGGGCTAGGGCTGCAGTTTGTCACTTTGAGGACAATGTATCTCAGCCCTTAGCAGGGCCTCATCTTGATTTTATGTCTGGTTGCTGTCACTGGCAAACAACTGTCCTTTCGTTCTGCAGCACCCGACATGGTGGCCCCAGGGAGCACGGTGGGTAGGTGTACCTAGCACGAGGCCTGCTGGGAAGTACAGTTAGGTCCCAGGAGTAGCAACTAGAGGTAGAGCCTGCAGTCCCAGGTGACATTTGGTGGCCCGGACCTCAAGGAAAGGGATAGCCCTCTTCGAAGCTTCCTTGGGCTCTGCTGATATTCATAAAGTGCTAAGGTCTTCAGGATGTTAGGGGATGGTCAAGGGGAGCAGGAGGTTATGTGATCAGGGGCTTGCTGAGAACACGTGGGTTCACTCCAGTGGGGCTTACATCGCTGCCACCCTTCCAGGTGACAGAGACCCTGGGAACGTCACCCAAGTCTTCTCAAGGCTTTGTACTCAGGGACATCTCCTGCCTGGGGAGGACACTGGTAGCTAAGCAGGCCACAGATGGTGTCTGAGAGGGACCCCTGGGGCACGCCGCACCAAGCCCCCTAGATGCAGGGACCCCTTCCCAGCGTGGCTTCTCACAGTCTGTCTTTATTCCAGGTGCGGCAGAGCAGTCAGTGTAATTTGAAGAAGGCAGAGGACCCATGGCTTTAGCTGGCTGCTCAGACCCCTTTGTGAGCCATGCTTACTACCAGGTATGGGTGGGTGTGTGTGGCTGACCCTGGCCACATGACTGTCCTGTAAACACCCGGACCACCTACCTGACTAGCAGGTCCTGGGATGATCCTGAGCTGGGCCTGGCAGCTGGGTCCCCGGTGCTGGAAGCCTTGCCACATTCTGCCTCGACTTCTTTGCTTTGCTTTCTCTGTAAAAAGGTAACATATTTAGTCTCATTTTGGGGGGTCTCACTCAGTTGCTAAGGCAGAACTCAAACATGTGATCTTCCTGCCTCAGCCTCCCAGAGCACTGAGATGAGAGGCCTGCGTCACCGTGCGCAACTACTCTTGTTCCCATCTGGTCACCACTTCTTTTCCAGGAAGAGACCTGCTGGGGTCCACACTTAAGTTAGTATCTGGAATGCAGTGGCTGGCTGCACCATCAGGCTCTGAACCTCCACATCCTCCAAGTGGCCACCTGGATGGATGGTGACATTAGATTGTCCCCCTGTAAGTCTCCTGCCTCTAGGGTGAGAGAGGGGGCATGGAGAAAGGACTTGAGGGGAGCTTCTGGCTGCTGGTCACCTTCTGGTCTCTGATGGGCTTGGCCGCAGGTTGCTTCCTTGGGGAAACACGTTCGCCTCCCCTCCTTGCTTCCCCTGTTCTCCAGGCCACCAGTAGCTGTCATCTGCCATTTCCTTCCCCTTCTGGGGTGGGTGTCCTGTGGCATAAGAAGAGAGGGACCACCTTTAGAAGGCGCTCCAATCTCTTGGGCCCTGATGTGCGAACCTCAGTTTACCCTTCTCGATGCTTCCGCCATCTGGGCGTCTGTGCGCGTTCTCTCCCTGGGCCTCCACCCTGCCTGCTTGGAAGGGCCTCTGTTGTGACATCTTTCCCACGTTCTGGCCTTGATTCCATTCTTGCGTTTCTTTCAACTCGGGGTGGGGGTGGGGTTGTGTGTGTGTGTGTGTGTGTGTGTGTGTGTGTGTGTGCACGCCCTTTTAGCCGCAGGAACGGGACTCTGCCCACAGCACAGTGGCTGTGGAGAGGGCTTTCCACTCACTCTGGGCTCCGCGTGCAGCAGCCCTTCAGATGAGCCGCTCTGCTCATGGGAGCTGCTGGTTTTTGACTCAAAGCCAAGGTCGGCAACAAGCCAGAGAAGAGGCCAAAAACTGTAGCCAACGGTGAATTTCGTTGGCGGCTTTTATCATGCTATGTTCACATACGTAATAGTCACATTCAGCTTGGGAAATTGCTGCGTGTACACACTGCATCTTCTTTGTTCTTCTTGTGGTCCCGGGAATTGAGCTCCCAGCTGTATCCCAAGCCCTTTTTTGATTTTTGATTTTGAGATAATAGGGTCTCACTAAAAGTTACCCAAGCTAGGCTTGAACTTGAGGTCCTCCTGCCTCAGCCTCCCACAGTGCTGAGATGACGGGCCTGTGCCCCTGAGCCCAGCCCAACAGGCTTTCGAAGGCATAAGCTTCTCTTGTACAGAACTGCACAGCAAGCCCTGGCAGCTCTGAACCTGTGTTCCTGGAAAATTGGACGACAGTTCCAGAATTTCTCAGAAAACGGGATGATTTACAGTGGGTTCCTGCTGTCTTGAGCTCTCTGCAGTTACAGCCATGAGCTCTGTCTCCAGGGTTTTGTAGAGAAAAAGTTCTTAAAATCTCCAGTGCACAAATAATTTTCTAATTCTAGCTGTGCTCGCTAATCGCTGTGGCTTGGATGGCGTACAAGGCTCCCTCAGTGACTCACTGGCATGGGGTTTTTGTTTTTACTACTCTGAAGCACCAGTATGGTTGTTATTACTGTTATTTTTGTGGCACTGGAGATCCAGCCTGGGGTCTTCTCCCTGAGCTCCACCCCCGACCCCTTTTTGTTTTTTGATTTTGAAACAAGGTCTCACTAAGTTGCCCAAGCTGGGCTTGAGCCTGCGATTCTCCTGCCTCTGCCTCCCAGAGTGCTGAGATGACAGACCTGCTGGGATTATTTTGTGTGGCTCAGTGTCCTACTTCAGTGCGAGGCAGTAGTAAGCTGGGGCTCCAGAGGCAGAGGCCTGCCGTGGTGGAGGGGACGCACTTACAGATGAGAAGGTGCTGTTGTACAATCAGATTCTTCCTGGTTCTCTTGTCTTGGAGAAATCCTGTAACTTTGCTGTGCCTCAGTTTCCCTGTGGTACAGAAGGGTTCATGCTTCCATGGGTGCTGTGAGATCTTAGGAAAGGCATGGAAATCACCCTCTGTTTGAGGCAGCCACATTTTAGAAGCCTAGCTGAGGGCTGTTAGGTTTCAATTTTGATTCCTGGGCTGTTGATTGGACAGGTGCGGGGTACATGTTTGGGGCTGGGGAGCCAGTGTGGATGGAGCTGAGCAGGTGAGTCCCCTAATCTTACTGGAAGACAGAAATCAGACCAGTTAGTGAAGGGGATAATTGTAAATTATGGTGATAATTCTTAAGAAAAAAAATTAAGGACAGTGGGAGAGAGAGAGAGGGAGTTCAGGGAAGAAGAGGAAGTACAGAGAGAGCCAGGGGAGAGATGAAAGCCAGGACAGTGGCCCGAGTGGAAACAGATAATCTGACTATGTGGAGAAGAATGTGACATGCAAAGGGCCCGGGGCAGGACTGCTCATGGAACCTGGCAGCGTGGCGCAGGAGGTTAAAGTTTATTCGACTTGGAGTTGAGAGGTCTCAGGGGAATTGCGTCAGTACAGGACTGCAGCTAATCCTCAGTTATTTCAAAGTCTTAAAATTCACTGGGCTTGATGGTGCAGGCCTGTCACTGTAACACTCCAGGACACTGAGGCAGGAGAATTCCAAGTTTGAGCCCTGCTGGACAGTCCGGTGACTTAGGGAGGCCCTCTTCTAAAACACTTAACAGAGGGCTGGGGCTGTCACTCAGCGGGAAGCCCGGGGCCCGGTGTCTGCTGTGCAAATGAAAATGACAGACTTACCCTGGAAGCGCTTGGGCTCCTGCCCCTCTCCCACCCACCCAGCCTGTGGAGGGTGCACAGAGACAACCTGGTGCCCATGCGTGTCTGTGTCCATTGGCGTGGGTACCACGTTAGCTAAATCCCACCCAGAATATTTTCAGTCCTCAACCTCCCCCAGCCTCTGAGGTTTTGAAGAAAGGGATGGGTCCCAGGAATAGGGGCCATCAGACAGTAAGTTCCCAACCTTCTGGGAACACACAGCAGAGGATAAACTGGGCTCCGTGGTACAGGCAGTCCTCCCAGCGGTCCGGGAGGCTGAGGCAGGAGGATCCCAATCTCTAGCCCAGCCTGGGCAACTCAGTGGCTTACTGAGACTGTCTCCAAAATCAAAAATTAAAACTGGGCTTGGGGTGGAGCTTAGTGGAAAGGTCTTAGGCTTGATCCCTAATGCATTCTATCAAAAGAAATGAAACTCTGAATGTAAATTTTATCTCCACTTTTTTTCTTTTTATGATTTTTGCCTATCTGTAGATCTTTGGAAAGAAATGGCCAAGTTGTTTTTCTGTTTCCCACGTTTTTTATTAGTACGTATTACTAACACATTTGATTATAAAAGACTCATATATGTTTACTTTAAGCATTTCCTCCCTATGTAAGTTACTAAATTTGCTTTATTGCAAAATTTTCATAAAGCCATATTTTTATTTTATAATATTCTTCCCCAATTTCTGAATTATATTAGAAATTAAATGTCTTGAAAGATATTTATTTATTTATTTTGTGGTACTGAGGATTGAACCCACAGTATTATTATTTGTACTGAGATAATGCTCAGCCCACTTTTTTTTTTATTTTGAGACAGGTTTTCTCCAAGTTACTAAGTTGCCCAGGCTGGACTTGAACTTGAGATCTTCCTGCCTCAGCCTTATCCCAGATGACAAAGCCTGAACCACCAGGCCTGGCTTTAAAAGTCTCTGTGATCTGACCCTGCAGAGCTGGGGTCCCCAGCTCCTGAGCCACAATCTGATTCCAGTCAAGGCTTGTCAGTCTGGGCCATACATCAGGAGGTAAGCTGCTGGCCAGCAAGTGAGACTTGGCAGGACCATCTCAAAATAAAAATAAAAAATTTAAAAAGGAGGTGGGGATATAGGTCAGTGTGAAGGCCCCGAGTCTACACTTCGGTACTGCAAAAACACCACATGGCTGGGAGCATTCCTTATGCAACCCTTGCGGCCGATCAGACTTACCCAGTGTGGGTCCACAAGCTAGATAAGATTATCATTCTGAATTTAGTAACAGCCACCATATTGGAGAGATGCTGCAGACGCTTTATACACATGCTGGCTTTGCTGTTTAGCTCCGTGACTACAGGCGCTTTGTTTAAATTCTCTTCTAGTCGTAGTGTCATTGAGAAGGCCGGAGCTCACGTGGATCCAGCCCAGAGCCTGCGCCGAGGACACAAAAGACCCCTATTAAATGAGAGTGTTAGTTCGGTCCATATTGGAACATGAAGCCAGATCTGCAGTGCAGGCCTCTAGCCACAGCACTCTGGGACCCAGGGGCAGGAGGATTGTGTAGCCTGGGCAACTTAGCAACTTAGTGAGAACCTGGCTCAAGGTAAAAATGAAAACGGGCTGGGGATGGTGCCTAGTGTGAAGGCCCTGGGCCCAACTCCCTAGAAAATATTAAAAAGCAGAGAAGAGAAAACCCCAGTCTGTGCTAGCTCGCATGGGCCTGGCCACCTGGGTTTCCAGCTTCTGAAACGCTGGGACCCGTGTCCTGAGCAGTCTGGAGCCAGCTTCACCTTGGGTGGTGTGGAAAGGGCCAGGTGGAAGCGTAGCCGTCGCTGTGACTGCCACTAACAGGTCTCTGGATGCTGTGCCAGTGAAGGGCTGGCGTACACTTATATAGAACGACTGTACCTTACAGCAGGAATCCCGAGACCTAAGCCGTGGACAGGTACAAGGCGGTGGCCGTTAGGAACGCTGCTGCATGGCAGATGGTGAGGCAGGGAGCGCGCCAGCGTGCAGTCTGCGTCTGTGTTTACCGCCTGAGCTCCACCCCCGTCACGTCAGCAGCGACATTATCTTCTCATAGGAGCACGGCCCTGCTGTGAACTGCACATGCGCAGGATCTGGGCTGCACGCTCCTTGTGAGAATCTGTTGCCTGATCTAAGGTGGAGCTGAGATGGAGATGTGAGTGCCAGGGAGCAGCTGCAAATACAGGTGAACGTGAGCAGAGAGGGTGGGCTGCCCTGCCCCTTGGCAGCCCCAGCAGGGACCATGTAGGTGCGGGCAACAAGCCCAGGGCTCTGATTCTGCAGGACAGCAAGTTGCATGATTATTTCATTATATAAAACATTGTGACAGTAGTAGAAATTAAGTGCATAATAAGTGTAATAGGTTTGAGGCATCCCTACCCCAAACCTGAGCAAAAATTGTCTCCCACAGAAGCAGTCCCTGGTACCAAAAAGGTTGGGGATCGTTGGTGTCTTATAGGATACCAGGACTTGTTCATCTGTGAAAAGTACTTCTGATTTTAGCACCTGGTTGAGATCTGGTCACTTTGGATGACAATCTGTCTTAGAAGAGATGAAGGATGGGGCTGGAGCTGTAGCTCCATAGTAATAGTCCTTGGCTAACATGCTCAAGGCCGTGGGTTTGATTCCCTAGTACCACATAAAACATTAGGGGGGCATTGTGGCACGTACCTGTAATCCCAGCCATCAGGAGGCTGAGGCAAAAGGATTGCTGTGAGTTCAAGGCCAGCCTGGGCTCTGTAGTGACTTCTGGATCATCCTGGACTATAGAGTGACACCCTGTCTAAAAATGGTGATTCTGGAGACCTTTTGATGCTTAAGGAAAAAAGTTGAGGGGCAGAGGTATATCTGTAACTTTAGCAGGGAGGATAGAAGGGCTCATAGCTGTGCAGGACTGGGCCCACGCGTGTGTGCCGTCTGAATGTGCACATGTGCTCACAGGGCTGGTTTGTGTGTCTGCATGGGTGTGTGCCACGTTCTTACTCCCACCCTCCTCCACCCTCTCTTGTGAGGGTCATTTTGTTTGGCGACAGTATTAGAACCTTATGGCCTGGCAGCTGGCGTCCTGCGATACCAGCCAGCTGGCTGTCCCTCCTGAGCTGTCTGGGGAAGCTGTAGCCTCCCTAGAATAGCCAGGCTGTTGCCATTTATAACTGCTCTGCGGGCCTGGGAACATGTGCACGGCTCTCATACATAAGCCCAGGGAGAGGCCTCCCTAGGGTCATCTCAGCCCAAGAAGAGGCTGAGGCAGGAGGATAGAAAACGTCGAGGAGCTCAGCTTGGCCAACTTAGTGACATAGTGAGAACCTGTCTCAGAATATCAAATAAATACATGAATAATTAAGGGCTTGGAATGTAACTGAGCACAAAAGCCCTGAGTTCAATCCCCAGTATCGCAAGTAAAATAAGCTAAAATAAAAACAGTGAAAATCCTCCACGTTTCCCTCACCTTTCCCTTTTTCAGTGCATAGTAGTCCAAAACCAAGTAGAGGCCTCTCTTTATGAGGGTGAAGAAAGAACTGGCCTGAGTTTTGTGATTGTGACAGGTTTTTGTGTGTGTGTGTGTGTGTGTGTGTGTGTGTGTGTGTGTGTGTGTCATCCTGGGGGGATGGAGCCCAGGAATTCTTCACTGACTACTACATCCTTAGCCTATTTTTATTTTTGATTATGAGATGGTCTTGTTAAGTTACCCAAGCTGGGCTTAAGCTTGCAATCGTCCTGCTTCAGCCTCCGAGGGCACTGAGATGACGATGACAAGCCTGTATTACCAAGTCCACCTCATGCATGTTTATGTGAGCTTCTTGCATTGTCTGAATGAAGCTGCTCCCTCGGAAGTGGGCCTCTAGAGAAAATTACCTCAACACTCTGTCACCGGGACCCCAACAGTACCCCATAGCATGCCTGCACCAGCTGCTACCTACTCCCTCTCACATCTGAGAAGCAGGTCCCACTTGGGCTAGCAGGTGAGCCAGGGATCCAGGCTGGAGCTCCAGGTTGGACCTGGCTCACCTTGTCCCCTCTCTGGGCTCTTGGCTGCACATGGCCATTCTTTGACCTCTGGGGACTTAAGAATGGGGAAGAGCCACCTGCATGGATTACATCACACTTACCCTGGGGCCTTTTCCGGGTCAGTGGGGGTGGAGAGGACCCTTTCCAAGGCCCGGAGTGACTGGTGAATAAGTTCACGGAAGACCTGTCAGCCCCAGACCTGCTCACCTGCTATCTCAGTTCTGTTCTTGTTGCTGGGATGTAATACCTGACACTCACAGCTAAGGGAGAAGTTTGTTTTAGCTCAGTTTCAGGAAGTCTCAGTCTCTTCATAGGCAGCGGGCAATGATGCGAGGGTCTGGGGGAGGAGAGAAGCTCACAGCATCACAGGAGGAAACACCAGCCTCAGAAGCTGCTCATCCAAGTGTGAAGAAGTGGGGGTGGCTCCATGGTGGTGGCCTCCCATGAGGGGAAGGCATTGGGGTGGTGATTCTCATGTAAGAAGTAGCCCAAACTTAGAGACACTAACAGAGTCTCCATTGCCACTGCACCAAGATGCAATTGGTGTTGACATACTTATTGGCTAATTTTCTGGTATTTAGGATTCACACAATCCTCAGTCGTCCGTCCCCCACCCCCCACACACACACACCTTTTTTTTTCACTTTGAGACAAGGTCTTATGAACTCACCCACACTGGGCTTAAACTTGGAATCTTCCTGCCTCAGCCTCTGAGAATTCTGGGTCACAGCCTGCTGCCCCAGTATTCCAAATGGTGCCTCCGCAAGTCCAAGGCTGTGTTCTTGCTGGTCCTTTTTTTCTTTTTCTTCGGGGCCATTTGGTTTGTGTATGGCCAGGTGGCCCTGGATTCTCTCTGCCTCCCAGCAGAAGGGGACCTTGCTGTGGCCCTTTGGCCTGATTCTGGAGACTGCCAGCAGCTCTGTGTGTGCGGTTATGTCTGTGATAGTGCAGGGACCAGTGACAGGAGGGAGTATTCAAGAAACATTTGCTGTGGCCCCCTCTCCCTCTCCTGGAACTTAAAATCACGTTAGCCAGGACTCCTTGGGACCAGGGTCACAATGTGGCTTATTCCATTTGGAAATGAGTTGTGTTTCAAGTCACGGCCGTGCCCTCATCTGCACTGTGCTCTTGTGCGTTAAGGGTGGTGGCAGCCCCTTCTTCCCCGCTCTGGGATGCAGACAGTTTAGATACTCTGTTGGTAGGCCGCGTTCTCTGACTTGCCGTTACCGTAGAGTTCACAGTGCGTGAAGGTGCCATCCGCTGCCTGTTTTATCTTATAAGTCCGATGTTAGTAGGTGTGGGCACTTCAGGGTGCGTTCAGCTCTGCCTGGTCACAGGGTAGATATCTTCATTACTTTCTCATCGCCAGGACTGACTAGTTCCCACAACTGAAAGGAGGAAGAGTTATTTTAGCTCGCATTTTCAGGGGGTCCCAGTTCATTCACGGTTGGTTGGCAGGAGTAGAAGGCTCCCAGGCCGACCTAGCTGGAGGAAGAGCTGTTCACGGTATCCAGACAGGAAGTAGCGTAAGCGAGGAGGGGCGGAGCTAGTGCATACTCTTCCGGGTCACGGGCCAGGGCCCTCTCCTTCCTGTCAGGCCCCAGACCTTAATGGCGCTTGGAATCCATAGCTGTTCCACACATCCTTTACAAGTAGCCTGTGCGCGCCCTCCGAGTCCAGACCCTAGCAGAAGAGCTACGTGAAGGTCAGGAGTGGGGCGGTGGGGCCCGAGGTCCGAGGATGTCGGGGGATGGGTAGCAGCGAGCACGGGTGTGGGGCCGGCGGCCGTGCAGGAGTTCGCGGCAAATGGTGAAGTTGCGATGGGAGTGGAGGCTGTGGAGGAAGTAGGTGGTGGGAGGTGAGCGTGAGGGTCACGTGGGGCGTGGAGGTGATGGGGCCAGGGCGGAGGCCATCCACACCTGGCCTCCTCATCCTTAGCGTGCAAGGGCACAGGGACCTGGCCACGTGGCTGCCGTCTGCACAGGTCCCGGAGCCGACGCCCTCCTCCTGTGGCTGAGTGGCTTCTTGTTAGGGAATACCAGGTCACACTCTTGGAACACAACCCACTTGGCAAGGGCATTTTATTCTGGGCGCACCGTTTTGTCAGGGTGGACAGGCCCCAGGGCACAAGGCTTCTTCACAGGGTGATGGCAGCGTCTAAAATTAGACCGTGCTGAGTGCGGCAGGGATCTGCCATTACCCGGGCGTGTGTGGGACCTGCACTCCCAACAGGTGACATGAACGTTGTGTAATGTATGTCAACAGAGCAATTTAAAAGGTGAAAGATGAACCGGGCCTGGTGAGTGGCGCTTGCCTATCCCTCCAGCACTCTGGGAGGCTGAGGCAGGAGGATCAAGGTTCCAGTCCAGTCTGAGCAACTAAGCGACTTAATGAGACCCTGTGTAAAAATCAGAACTAGAATGGGGCCAGGTATAATATAGCTCAGTGGGTAGGCCCTGGGCTGGATCCCTAGTGCCACAAAAGGAAGGGAAAAAAAAAAAATCATTTCCTTTGCTCTACGTGAACCTGAAGCGTGGCATCTAAAGGTTTTGCAATTGGAGTGCTGATTTTGTGGCATTTATCACCTTGACTGGTGTTTAGAAATTTGTACAAGTGTAGTGATAGATTTTTTTTCCCCACTGTGGTAGCAGAGCTGAGACCAAGGGCTTTCCCAGAAAGCTACATCCCCAACCCTCTTTATTTATTTAATTTTAAGCCAGGGGCTCACTAAGTCACAGTGTTTCCCAGGCTAGACTTGAACTTAGAATCCTCCTTCTCAACCTCCCAGAGTACTGGGATCACAGGCCTGCAGCCCCCACGCCTAGCTACTCAGAGAGTCTTGAACCGTGCGTTTCACCAGTGAGCCGGTTGACTTGAAGTCTCTAGGTAAGTGGCCCCAGAATCCTCAACTCCTAAGGGTCTGGAATGTGACTGAATCCTACTGGGGTTTGACTGGCAGGCTCTTGACCCTTGGGGAGCAAGTCTCCAGTGTGTGAGAATCATCGGGAAGAACAGCTCAGGAAAAGATGCCCAACCTCCACATTCAAGATTAACACACTTAAAGCAGAGGGCAAAGCTGCTGTTTATCTTTGGCATTGACTAGGAAAAAAAATTACGGAAACAGAGCTGGTCCCAGCCCTGGTTGCTTGGGGATCGTGAAAATCCACAGTTCAACCTCTGTTTCTGGTGGAAGGGTAAGTGAGGCAAACAGGACTTTAATAGTCTGTGTCTAGTGTTAGAAAAAATAAATAAAACAAACAAAACTGCAGTCCTGTGGCCTAGTCTTATACTTCTAGGGATCCTGGGAAAGTAATCAGAAAGGTGGGAAAAATTTTATGCGTGTTACTTGTGTGTGGTCCTTATTTATGGGATCTGGCTGTCACAAGGTACCAGGGGGTATCTAGAAGGGTCGTTTTGAGTACAGAAAAATAGGATTTTATAGGGTTCCAAAGTAGCCTCTTGTCAGAGTAATCTATGTCACCCAATTCCTTCAGTGTCTGGTTATGTATAGGAACTGTGCAAAAGTCAGGCCAGGTGGCGCGGGTCTATAAATCCCAGCACTGAGGGAGGCTGAGGCAGGAGGATCACAAGCTTAAGCCCAGCCTGAGTGACATAGCAAGACTGTGTCTCAAATAAACAGTAAAAAAGAATTGGAGGTATAGCTCAGAGTGAAGGCCCTGTGTTCAGTCCTCAGTATCAGAAAAAAAAGTACAAAGCTTACAAAAATGCTTTTTTCATTTATTATAGGGTTCTAGCTATTGTTCATTTTATGTCCATTGAATCTTCAAATATTTGACTTGGTTTGTTTGAAAATGTAAGAAAAGAGGGCAAAGAGTTTCCCTTAGGTGGTAAAGAGTAAAATGATAGGGAAACTTTTGCTGGGAAATTGCAGAAATTAGAAGAGTAGACCTCGATGAATTTGGGGAGCTGGAATGCACCCCTTTCTGCCAGCCCTGAGAGCCTGCCCTCTTTCTCAGCACCTCCACAAGGTTCTTGATGGTTTTACTTATTTTTTTTTGGGGGGGGGGGCAGGGTCTTGCTCTGAACTCACTGTGTAACCCAACATGGCCTTGAATTCATGGTAGTCCTCCTGCCCCGCCTCCCAAGTGCTGGGATTATAGGCATGCACCCCCATACCCAGATTATATGGTGCTGGGGAATTGAACTCAGGGCCTTGAGCTTGCTAGGCAAACACTTTAACTGCTGAGCTATTCCTCTTGCCTTCAGTGGCTTTTCTTTTTGACTCCTAGACAACACACTGTTCTTCAAATAATTCCTCCCCTGCCAAAACCTTACTCTGTTAGCTTTCTGTTGCTGTGACAGAATGTCTGAGACAATGGAGTTAAAAAGAAGAGTTGATTGTGTCTTATAATTTCTCTCTCTCTCTCTTTCTCCTTTTTTTAAAATTTTGAAACAAAATCTCACTCTATAGCCCAGGCTGGTCCTAAATTCACTATGTACTCAGGCTGGCCTCAAACGTGTCAGTCTTCCTGCCTCAGCCTTCCAAGTACTGGGATTACAGGTGTACAGCACCACATCTGGCTGTTACATGGTGCTGGGGGATTAAACCCAATTCCTTGTGCTCACTAGGCAAGTCCTCTAACCAGTAAGCAACCCAGCCCTTGGATCACAAATTCTGAGGCTCTAGTCCACAGTGACCTGACAGAATGTTTGGAGCCTAGGACGACACAGTACATCACACCAGGAGCGTGGGACAGTGTTATAGTTTGAATCTGAAATGTCCCTGTGTGTGGAAGGTGACTGGTTCGTCCATGGGTTCATGGTGTCCTGGGCTGTGAGGAGCGGGGCCCGGTGGGCTTCCGGGCTATTACTGGCCTGCCACGCAGGGACTGAGACCTCTGAATTGTGTTGTGTCCCAGAGACAGGGAAGTGACTGAGATGGGAAAGAATGCCTTTATACTCCTGACCCCTCAGAAGCAGGGAGTGAGGCGGGTGGGGCCCAGTTCTGCTCAGGCATACCACACCCACCCGCCTTCTCCACCCCACCCCCCACATGCCCCTCCTAAAGCTTCCAGTAGCGCTGTGGGTGGGGGACCGAGCCTTCTTCATGTGGCCTTTGGGGACAATCTCAGTCTAGCTGCAGCACTGGTAGGTTGTGGGGGTGGGGTACATGAGAGGGTTTCCGTGGGCCTAGGGAGCAATTCAGCACAGTTGAGGGGCAGAATATTTGTTCCCGTGGGAAGTTTCAGAGGCTGGTGTTAAAGGCAATAACATGTCGGACATGCCTAGGTCCCCTTTTAGAAATCAGGGTCATCTGTAACCACCCCCCTCAAGGGATTCAAATATAGCACACAGCACACGTGCTCTATAAATACTGCAGACAGAGCTGGGCCTGCGGGCACAGGCCTGGATCGCAAGTTCGAGCCCAGCCTGGACAACTTAGCAACTCAGTGAGACCCTGTCTTGAGATCAAAACAAAGGCGGGGGCAGCAGGGGTGGGAAGCAGGCTGGGATTGGAGCTCAGAGCAGAAGTCCTGGGCTTGATCCTAGCACCTCCGAAGAGACTGCAGATGTTCTGCATGCTTGCACGTACTGGGTTATTGTTTTTACTTTCTGAAAGCACATTCAGAAAACTGATAGCAGGCCTGGAGGAATAGCATAAGCTAGCAAGCTCCAGGGCCCTGGGTTCAGCTCCCCAGCGCCACGCAAGCTGGGTGTGATGACACCCACCTCTAATCCCAGAACTCCAGAGGCTGAGGCAGGAGGATTTCCATGAGTTTGAGGCCAGCCTGGGCTACATAGTGAGTTTAGGACCAGCTGGACTACTTAGCATGCCCCTGTCTCCCCTGCTCAATTTAAAAAAAAAAAAAAAAAAACACTGATAGCATAATTTCCCTACTGTGAGCATAGAGATAGAACATTTATTTTAATTTTTATACTTTCAACATTTAGATTTTAATCATTAGCAAGCGTTCTGTTATGATTCGGAAGCAAAACAGCCAGGTTTTTTTTTTTTTTTGAGGGAGGGAAAGGAGGAAGAGAGAAGGACATCAATGAAAATGTCTCCTGTTTGCTCTCGTGTGTGTGTGCACACGCGTGTGCAGGAGGTACTGGGATGCTGAGCTCAGGGCCTTCCCACCCCATGGTGATCCACGCCCAGCACGTTTTATTTTTGGTTTTGAGAAAAGATCTCACTAAGTGGCTGAGTTGCTCAGGCTGGGCTCAAACCCACAATCCTCCTGCCTCAGCCTCCCAGAGTGCTAGGTGACAAGCCCGTGCCACCCGGCTGCTTCCACCGACGTTGCATTCTGTCTCTCATGAGCTTAATTGAGTTTCTGTGTAGATGCTTTTCTAAATTTGTGGGCTTTGGGGATCTGGATGTCACTGTTTAATTTTTGCCTAAAATGTTTCCCTTTGCTGGGCACAGGGCACCTGAATTGGTCCTTTGTCATGGGTGGAACAGACTCCCAGCAGCTCTCCAGGTACCGGAAGCAGCATGGGTGTGACCAGTAATTGTTACAGAAAGGTGCGGTGCCCAGCCGCCTTCGCAGTGGGTTCTGGGGTTCTGTGGAATGAGGGCAGTTGTGCCCGCTGCCTCGGCCGAGTGGCGCCCAGTCTGTCCTTTTATCCTTTAAGTCCCAGAGATGGCGTGGCTCTGTCCTCTCTTCCTCCGGGCACTGCCCCTCTTGCCCTCTAGGCTTCTCTTGGGTGCTGTCTGCTGTTACTTAAAACTGAAGAAGTGGGCTAGAGGCCATAGCTCAGTGGTCAGAGAACTTGTCTCGTGTGAGCAAAGCAAGGTCCTGAGTTGGATTCCCAGCATCGCAGAAAAAGATGAGCCAAGTGCAGTCGTGCACACCTGTAATCCTAGCAGTTGGGAGGCTGAGGCAGGAGGACTTCTCTGAATTTTAGGCCAGCCTGAGTTACATAGTGAGTTCAGGACCAACCTGGACTAAGGAGCAAGACCATATCTCGGAAGGAAGGAAGGAAGGGAGGGAGGGAGGAAGGAAGGTAGGTAGGAAGGTAGGTAAGTTGGTTGGAAGGAAAGGAAAGAAGGAAGGAAGGGAATGTCACTGAAACATGTGGCATGCTTTTTGACCCTCCTGTCCTTGCTTTAGGACAAAGTGGAGCACACGCCTGCCAGTCCAGAAGACCCTGCGGGACCTGAATTCCCAGCACAGTCTGAGCAACTAGTGACCCACCCAGGTAAGGGCCACACAGCGACCCGCGGTAGCTTTGTAACAGTACTAGTGTCTGGGTCCCAAGGACCTAGGCCTGGCATCCCAGCACTATAGCAGGCTGAGGAGGAGGATCAGAAGTTCGGACTCAGCTTGAGTGACTTTGCACCTTCTGGAGACCCTGTCTCAAAATCAAAAATGATAATAATAGCACAGTACAAAGGTCCTGGGTCATCTTGGGGAGATCAGTTCCAGGGCCCCCCATACCCAAAACTGAGGCTCCTCAAGTCCCTTATGTATAAAATGTGGATTTGCATGAAACTACATCCACCCTCCCCTGTGCTTTGTGTTTCCGTTTCCGGTGCTGGGATTTGAACCCAGGGCACAGCACCCAGCTCCTCCTTAGGGAGAAGCTGCAGCGTGCCTGAGCCACCCCCACTCCCAGCCCTTCATCAGGGCTCCCCGAAGGCTCGCGACGGAGTAGTAACTTGGAAGGCAGGGCCAGGCATATGCTGCAGCTCCGCAGGCGCTGCCGTCCAGCTGGTGGGGCACACCTTACTGGGGTGGGCTGGGCTGACGAGTGAGAGGCAGGATGGGGATGCCCGGCCGCCTCAGGAAAGCAGAGTCTAAACAAGGTCTTTGTGTATATCTTTTCGAGAAATGAAGTTCAGTGAGCAAAGCCTTGGGATCTGTTTTATGTGGGTTACATAGGATTTGACTGTAAGATCGTGGCTTGGGAGGCTGGGGATGTTGCCCAGCTGTGTGCAGGGTCCTGGGTTCCATCGCCTAACACCATATAAAAATTAGCCAGGCCTGGTGCCGCACACCTGTAATCCCAGCACCTAGGAGGCTGAAGCAGGAGAATTGCCTTGTGTTCAGGGTCAACCTGAACCAGAGTGAAACCCTGTCTCAAAAAAAATGAAAATGAAAAAAGATGGTGGCACATACCTGTCATCCCTGCACTCTGGGTGGCTGAGGCAAGAGGGTCACAATTTCAGGCTTAGTCTGGGCAACTTAGACTTCAAGGCTGAAGTTTTAGTTCAGTGTGAAACTCAGTTCCTGCTACCTGGAATATATTCGTGTTTTCAGCTTTGCGTCTTTTGCACATATGTATTCTTGACGTTCCTCTGGCCTGGCTTCTGAGAGGGCCATGGTGGGGGAGACAGGAAAAGTGCTAACTGGATACGAAGGGCCTAGAAAACATGACAGGGGAGGGGACTCTGATCATGACACAATACTGGAAAAAGCCCAGGGCTCCCTGGCTGGATTATTGGAAAGATGAAATCCAGGAAATCATGCAATTTAGAGCTGGGAAGAATTAATCAAGGCGGAAGGTGTAGCTCAGTGCTTGAGTGCTTGCCTAGAACAAGGCCCCGGGTTTGATCCCAAGCACGAGGGAAAAAAATTCTGAACTAGTGGCATAAGCATGTTGTCCTAGCATTCTGGAAGGTTGAGGAAGGAGGATCACAAGTTTGAGCTCACTCTGGGCCACTTAGCAAATTAGTGAGACACTGTCTCAAAATAAATTAAAATAAAAAAGGGCTAAGAATGTGAATGAGGAGAAAAGGCCCTGAGTTTGATCCCCCATACTGCAAAAAAAAAAAAAAAAAAAAAAAAGAATACTCAGGTTTTTAAAATCATTTCGTGAGAAAGAGAGTGGCAGGAAAAATAAAGGCTGACCTTTAGCCACGAAGTGAAATAAGTGTTTTCTGTGGCACTAAAAGATTCACAGAAGCAGTCATAATTTTCTGTGATGGAGCAATTTCAGGGACACCTTTTAGAGAAGTTTCGGATGTGGGGGAAAGCCTGTCAGTTTGTTAGCAGTGGTTTTAACACCTGGGACAGTTTTGACTCATGGTGTTTGCTTGCATAGATATGATCTCGCTTAAACTAAAACACTCCAGGTATTAGGGTTAATGTGTGTGTAGCATTCTATATTAGTACATTTTATCAGGAAAAAAAATTTGGTACTGGGATTGATCCCAAGGCCTTTGCAATCTGTGTTACATCATTAGCCCCCCCCTCCCCTTTATCTATTTATTTCATATTTTGGGACAGGGTCTTGCTGTGTTGCTAAGATTTCAAGGCTGGATTTGAACTTATAATCCTGCCACCTCAGTACCAGGATGACAGACCTGCACCACTGGGCCTGGCTCCTGTTGTACTTTCAAACACCTCATGGAAGCAGTGGCATCTGCCCAGGGAGTGTCACAAAGAATGTGCAGGGCAGAAACATGTGGGGCTTCCTGTAGAACAGTTGACTCTGATTTCTTGCTGGAATTGTGCAGTAGACAGCTGAGGTTTGGGCTTCTCCCATGTCTGGCGCCTGAAACTGCACTTACAGGGATAATGGAGTTTGCTCTGAACTGAACCTCCTGCCGCTCAGGGACCCAGGGCCTCCTCAGTTTTAAGTGCAGTCATGATCCTGGTCCCCTTAAGTCCTGGTCCACACAGGGCGTGTAAAACAGGAAACCAGAGGACCAGGCTGGCCCTGCACAGGCATTTCCACAGGGCGGCGGCCATGCCCAGGCCTGCTGGACTGTGGAGCCACGCGCAGCTGCTGGTGGCAGGCTCCAGTTGCTTCCCTGTGCCAGCGCCTGCCTGGCCCTGTGTCCAGCCAGGATCTGGGAGGGGCTTTTTCTGTACTCACAGATGCTGGAAAAAGACTGTTGCTGGGGGGAAGGACCAGGGGAGGGACAGACGTGGTGGTGGGGAACAGAACTGCAGTTTGTGGAGTTGTGGCCAGGCAGCCAAAGCCAGGCATAGCTGTGCGGCAGAGCTTAAAGGGAGCAGGCACACATGGATAGTGGCTCCGACTGCAGACTGTCCCATCTGACCACTGCATTGGGGTGGAGTCGGCAGGGCAGGTGGCCAAAAAAACACAGCCACCCAGCCCAGATGACGCTCCCAACCAGCATTCCAGAACACTCAGAGCAACTTCATACCAGGAAATCCTGCTCACAAGATCAACAGATAGCCAGGCATGGTGGTGCACTCTGGGAGGCTGAGGCAGGAAGAGCAGTTTTGAGCTAAGCCTGGGAAATTTGGCACTTAAGTGAGGCTCTCTTAAAATAAATTTTTAAAAAAATGATCTCTAGATGTGAAAGTCCTGAGTTTCTGAGTTCAAACCACAGTACCTGTACATGAAGGTAGGGGGTAAAAAAAAAATATGTAAAAGAAAGCAGTCAAATACTATGAATGGAATTTCACATAAATTGCAAGAGTAAAGTGATTTTTGTTGTTTGTTACTTTTGAGACAAGGTCTCACTCTGTAACTGAGGCTGGTCTTGAACTCCCTGTGTAGTCTTAGCCTCACAGCAGTCCTCCTGCCTCAGCCTCCTGAGGGCCACCACTCTTCTGCCTTTGGATTGGTTTCATTTAGGAGAGAAGATTGCCTCAGTGGTTAAAATCCAAAAAGGCTCCAGTTGAGAGAATGAAAATGAAAAAAATAACTTGAAATGACATTCAGAGGAAAAAATGTATACTTAGTTAAATATGATAAAATATTCAGGGCAACTTAAATATTGACTAATTACCTAAAGATTATGCACAGGATCTGATTTTTCATGCAGCAGAAAAAAATGTACAAGAATATGTGTTAAAAAAAAAAAAGCAAACACCAAGTAGAAAAAGCAGGGTTGAAAAAGATACCAAAAAATTGAAAAAACAAGATAGTTGTGCTAAGTCAAAATAGATCCTCCACACAGCCTAGGAGCTTGTGCCAGTGGGAATACCTAGAACCTGCCACCTAGAGCCCTGCACCTCACACATGGGGGCTCTGGATTCTGGCAGAAACCTGGGAGACTTTAGGAAGAGCTGACACACATGGAAAAGTTGTAGCAGATTTTAGGCAGTCAGAGCCGCGTTCTTTGACCCACTTGATTATGTCAAACATCAACATGAAACCTTCCAAACAAAACATGGAGGCGTGTATTTGATTAAAACACAGTCCTCTTTCACCCCGGGGGAACCTGGAAGCCAAAAGGGACAATTTCAGTCATTTAGAAATGACAGGAAGGGCTGGAGATGTAGCCAAGTTGTTAGAGCACTTACGTAGTGTGCGTAAGGCTCTGGGTTCAGTTCTGTAGCACCACATAAAAATTCATCAGGCATGTAATCCCAGCACTCAGGACCCTCACAAGTTCATGCCCAGCACGGGCAACGTAACAACTCAGTGAAACCTTTACTCAAAATCAAACCTAAAAATGGACTGGAGGTTGAGGTCAGTGTGAAGGCCCTGGCGCTATGCTCAGTGTCAGTAAAAGAGAACAAAAATCCCACAGAAACCATGACAGGACATTTGGAAACTGGGGGGAAATGGATAACTTATTAATCCCAGCACTCTGGGAGACTGAGGCAGGAGGATCACAAATTCATACCTAGCCACAGCAACTTAGTAGCTTAATAAGACCCTGTCTCAAAATCATAAATAAAATGGACTGGAGGTGGAGGTCAGTGTGAAGACCCTGGACTCCATGCCCAATGCCAAAAACAATCACCAAAATAGTAATAATAAAAAAATGCAAACTAAACCATCGGAGAAATAGGAAATTCTTCCCCCTCCCCCCAGCCTGGGCTTCGACCCCCGGCTCCCTATGCATGGTAGGCAAATTCTATACCACTGAGCTATCGCCCTGTGCCTTGGAAACAGAACCTGCTAGTAATTTATATACTCCCTCAGAAACACACATGGCTGGTGGCATGGGCCTTCCATCCCAGCACCCTGGGAGGCTGAGGCAGGAGAATCACAAGTTCAAAACCAGGCTGAGCAACTTAGCAAGACTCTGTCTCAAATAAACGGTCACATTGTGGGACCATTTTTCTCGTGCATGTGATGACACTTTTGTGACCGTGTTTGTACAGAGACAAGCGGGACATATGGGTGTCCCGTTCAGTGTGTTTATGTAGCTCCAACGGAGATCTAGAAGTTAAAACTGTTAAGTCTCACTTTGCATGTTAAAACACAAAGTCTTAAGTAACGTGCTTAGGGATCAAATTCAGTTCTTTTAAGTAGAACAGAAAATAAATGTCACAAGAGTTGAGTGTATGACAGTAATGCTTGGGTACTTTGCTGTCATGAAATGCCCGAGCTGGGCTTGGCTTGACATCCTCCTGCTCCAGCCTCCCAGAGTACAGGGAATGTAGGTGGGCACCACCACACCTGCCCCAGCTGACATTTAAACATCAAGAGGTGCGCTTTGCGAGTGACAGGCAGAGATCACCGTCGCCTCCTGAGACAGAGTCCTCCATGGGAATAACAAGCAGTGGGCTGGAGCAGCAGCTGCAGGGAGCCCGCAGGGCGTCCGGTGGGCTGTGGGATGGGACGTGGCTGGCTAGGCGGCTGCAAGGCTGACTGTCCTCTTGAGTTCTGCGCTGGGGACAGCAGGGCACAGATCCTCTTTCAAGTGTGGCCGAGTGCAGCAGCCATCTTCAGTCTGGGCACACACCGCCCAGAGCTGTGATGGCAGACCAGTGAGATCTCTGGCCGTGGGGCACGACGGCCGTGTTGTCCCTGCTGCTGGCTGTGTGGCTGCCCACAGCCGGCCTGGAGCTTGGCCTGGAGCAACCCGCAGAGCCAGAGTCTGCGTGAGCAATGCGTTGCCCCGCACCGTGCCTCCCTGACTCATCCCCCTGCCTCATGCCACATGCAATACGTAGGATTCTTCTTATCAACATGCAATGGGGCTGGCCCTGGTGGCACAGTCCTGACATCCCAGCACTCAGGGAGGCTGAGGCAGGACGATTGCCAGCTGGAACCTACCCTTGGTAACTTAGTAAGAACTTGTCTTAAACCCAGAAAAGGCTGGATACTTAATACAAAAGTACCGGGTTCCATTCCAGCACAGCAAAACAACCAAAAACCCTCAAAAGAAAAGATATCTTGAGACACCCAATCATACCTGCCCAGAGTGCAGCACTATTCTTGTCCTGCTCCCTTAACTTCCGAGGTAAACTTACATCCTTCCACACAGGCCTTAGGTTTGCGTGGTGTGTGGTTCTGTTCTTTTCTCGATCCCTTTTACTGGGAACGGGGGATCTAGCCCAGGGCCTTCATACGGATGTAGCCCCATGTCGTTTTGAGACGGGGTCTTGCAAGGTCACTAAGATTCCCAAGCTGGGCTTGAACTTGGTTCCTCCCACTGCAGCCTCCCAGAGCGCTGAGACCCAGGCCTGTGCTCAGGCCTAGACCTGTGTGACACTTATGCACGGTCACCTGATACCTTGCATGGGACCTGAGTTTTATTTTGGGGGAGAGAGATTTGTGTTCATTTTTACCCCCCAACTTTTTATTAGTGTGTGTTTACGATGGGGATAACACATTCCACGAGGGAAGCCGGGCACGTCGCTGTGGCCTTGGAGAGACCTGGCGTGTGTGAAAGAGGCCTCCTCGAGACCTCTGCCTGGCCTGGGGTGCCTCAGCAAAGAGGATTTGCGGCTCTCCTGGATGACCTCATCCCTCCATAAGCTGCTTTCTGGGTGGCAGCTGCCCCCGTGCATCTGAGGGGCACTCGGAGGAGGGGTGTGCTCTCCTCTGAAAGGGGCAGATGTTGTAATAGCTGGAGCCACTCAGCCGTTTCTAAGAAATGTTTCCCCACTGTGGCAAAACAGCATTTACCATTCTAGTCACTTTTTTAAAACCAGAGATGGAGCCCAAGGCTTGCACACCGAGGTACATTCCCAGCCCCCTCCTCCCCTTTTTTTGTGATTTTGAGACAGTCTTGCTCTGTTAGTCCAGGCTGGTCTTGGACTCAGTTTGTAGCCCGGGCTGGCCTCCAATTTAACGGCAGTTCTCCTGCCTCAGCCTCCCAAGTGCTGGGATTATAGGTGTGCGCCACCATGTCTGGTTATCATGCCGAGCTGCATCCTAGGCCTTTTTGTTGTTGTTGTTTTGACTCAGGGTCTCACTAAGTCACCTAGTTACGTAGGCTGGACTCAAACTTGTGATCTTCCTGTCTCAGCCTCCCAGAGTGCTGGCATGACAGGCCTGCACACAGCTTCTTTGTGATTATTTCTTGCTTTTCTCTTTGAAAATTGCTTCTCTTCGGAAGGAAGAAAGGGATGGAGCGGCCTGTGGGGAATGTGGGTGTTTTCTCTGTGTCTCTCTCAGGGCGGGAAGCGCAGCCTCCCTCTGCCCTGCTGCCTTGGGAGGAGCAGGCTCCGTCCTTGCCTGGCCTCAGCCGGCTGGGCTGTAGCTCCCTCTCCGCTGTTACTGGGCTGTGGTAGAGCCCCCTTTCCCTGGGCTCCTGGGAGCATGTCCCGCTGCCCTGCCCGTCCTGGGGCAGCTCTGCTTCGTGTGCCTGTGTGCTCCTCCTGGCCTTTCCTTATCCTTCCTTGCGTTGAGCGAGTGTCTTGTCGGGGCCTGTGAGGCACGTGCCTTGTGACATTTTGAATGTGATTATCATGTCACATATTTTAGGGTTTAAATCTAGAATGTTCCCCCAAGCCCCCTGTGTGGAAGGTGACAGATTGCGGGGTGCTGCACTCATCTGTGGGCCCGTCTGTGGGTGGGCTGGCGTGAGGTGGAGAGGTGGGCCCCGGTAGAGGGGTCGCTGGGGCGGGACCTGCAAGGTGTGCTGATACAAGGCCTCGCCCGCCGCCTGTGGTGCAAACACTGCACAGGGACCCTTAGGGTGTTGTCACCTGGTCCCTTCTGGAAGGTCATTAGGTGCCATCCATGGTGGCTGTGCTGTTGTGACTGGTTACCCCGGCAAGGCCCCATCACCTTTTCCCTTCATCTGGAAGTGAGGTAGCAACACCCAGACCTGACTTTTTTTTTTTTTTTTTTTTTTTTTTTTTTTGGAGGCAGGGTGTCGCTCTCCAGTCCTGGTTGGTCCTGAGCTCGCTAGCCCATGTTGCCTTTGAATTCATGGCAGCAGTCCTGCTTCTGCCTCTCAAGTGCTGGAATTATGGGCGTGTGCCACCATGCCTGTCTTCTGTGGTGCTGGACAATTGAAGCCAGGGCCTTGTGCCCACTAAGCAAATGCCCTCCCTGCTGGGAAGCACCTCGGGCCACCTCTGGGTCCTCAGGGCCCATGGATGCTCACCACACAGCTGGGAGTGAATTCATTCCCTGAGCCCCACCCCACAGGGAGTTTGGCATCTGGGTGCTGGCTGTGTTCTGGGCACCTGCTGTCTCCCTGCTCTCCCAGGAGGTCCCATCAGTTCTCAGTTTGGGAAGGGACAGCTCTAGATGGTCTGAGCGCCCTGTCCCAGGCCTTCCAGTCCTGCCTGTAACCGTGTGTCACCTCCACCCACCCCCTTCTTTCCTGGTACTGGGGCTCAGGCCCAGGGCTTTTGTACTCAGCCATATCCCCAGCCCACTTTTGAATTTTTATTTATTTAGATACAGGATCTGGCTAAGTCTCTGAGTTATCTAGGCTGGGTTCAGACTTTGGATCCTCCTGCCTCAGCCTCTGAGTGTGATGGGAACACAGGCCTGAGCCACAGGGCTGGCGATTTTAACTATTTAATAGATGGCAATTAGTTTTTCTTTGGTAATAAAAAAAATAAATTTTTATCCTTCTTTATCACTTTCTCTTTAGCATTGGAACTCTTTACACAGCTTGTGGCTTAAGGTATCATTGCATCCAGGTGTCAGGGATAGTTCTCTTAATCAGCATATAACTAGTATGCATGTTTACAGATACCATATGATATTTTGGTACATGTGTTTATTGTGTAGTGTTCAAATCAGAGTAAGCATGTTTGCACAAATATTTATTATTTTTTGTGATGAAAACATTCAAAAATATGGGGTGCTTTGCTGGCCCTTGCCCCAGTACTCTGGGAAGCTGAGGCAGGAGGATCCCAAGTCCAAGGCCATCCTAGGTAACTCAGCGAGACCCTATCTGCAATGACAAGTAAAAGGGGGCTGAGGGTGCAGCTTAGAGCGAAGGATGTGAGTTCAGTCCTCTGTACTGTCGAGAGACAGAAAGAGAGAGAGAGAGAGAGAGAGAGAGAGAGAGAGAGAGAGAGAGAGAGGAGACAAGACACGGGAGATCCTTCCTCTGAGGGAGGTTTGAGGGAGCCTAAGAGGGGACATTGCAGGGCCACAAGAGACAATGTCAGAGAGCCAGTCCCTCTGGAAGCCCGAGGGACCTCAGATGTGAGGACCCCACAGCAGCCAGAGAAGGAGGCCCACCCTGGGGAAGAAGGAGCAGCCTCCAGGGGGAGGCAACAGAGACCATGTGGGACCCCAGGCCCAGAGAGAAAGGGCACCCACGTGGCCGGTGGGAGGTGACAACACCAGGAGCCCTGGCCTCTCAGTGCAGCTGTGGAGCTGCTGTCCACCCGGGACTAGTGAAAATGATTTGTAGGACAGTAATCCCAGGGCTCCAGGAGTCTGACGGGGGAGGATTGATTTCTAAAGGCCCAGACCCACTGATGAGGGTCTGTCTGATGGAGCTGAGTTCAGGGGGAAATAAAAACAAAGAGAATGCACATTAGGACCAAAAAAGGTGTGATTGCTGTGCTCCGGGAAGCTGAGGCAGGAGAATCACAAGCCCCCACAACTAGCAGTCTAGCAAGACCCTCTCTCAAAATCTGACCCACACCACCGGCTGGGGATGGAGTGTCACGTGAAGCTGGGCTCATCCCCCAGGGGCCACAGCAAAAGAGTTACTGCGTGGCTTTGTGTTCTGCCGGGCTCCTGTCCACTGCCTTGTTCCAGCTTGGTGCACACACTGGGGCTGAGTATGGTGGCAGGAGACTCAGGCTGCCCGGGAGCATCTGGATGCCACCACCTGACATGCACTGGATGTGTAGCTGGTGCTCAGTGGGTGTTTACCAAATGAAGAGGAATGTTCTTTGAGTGAATTATGGAGTGAAGGTCATGGAAGGGCCTGGAGTGGAAACGCAGAACGAAATACAGCAGACGCCCTGGGGTCCTGTTTACCTCTGACACGTCGACTTTTTTTTGAGAGCACAGTGCGAGTGAGTGACAAGTTTCTGGACCCTGACCTGATTTTTTCCCCTTTTCAATTCCAGTATGCCTGGACCAATTTTTTTTAGGGTTGGAAAGTTGGAACCTTCCAGAATGACGTTACTTACATAGAATTTTTTGTACCTAGTTTTCTGCTTGGTTTATGATGTAATAGAAGAAAATCAAAAGGCTGAAAGCAAACATTGAACTGCTAAGGAAAACTGGGAAAAGGCACAATTTATTTTTTATTTTTACTATATGTGTTATTTTTCATGTATTTTCTTAGACTCTCGCAGCATTGGGTCTTCCCACTGAGCTTCACTCCCAGCCCACTGTCATGCTGTCTTTTGGAGACGGCCTTGCTAAGTCACGAAGTCGCCAGGCTGGGCTTGCGCGTGCTGCAGCCGCCCAGAGTGGGGGGGTGGGGAGGACGAGCCTGTGGCCCCGGGCTGATGTTGAATGATACTTTACATTTTGCAGATAGACTTCTCCCCTCTTCCCCTAAGCCCAGCGCATTCCAGCAATGCGACCAGAAGGTCACAGAGCTGAATCTATGCCTTTCAGATGGAATTCATAGCTCAGGTCCTTGGTCCTTACTTGGCAGCTGGGACTTTCCGGTAGTGGAAAATTCCTCTCCAGTGGATATAGAGCTCCTGTATAAGGTTCCCTCTGTGGACTTCTGCAGTTCGCAGGGTTAGGTACTGTGTCCCTGTCATAGGGTAGCTGGGGGATCCCAAAAGACACTTGGACCCTCTACCAGGTGACACGCCTTTATTTTGATGAGTTCCATTGTGCGGTGTGATTAGTTGCCTTATTTTTTTTTTAAGTAGAATCATTATAAACTTCCCTAAATCACATTTTTCTGTGTGTGGTTGTGGGGTTTGGGCCCAGAGCCTTCACACACAACTACATCCCCCGCCCATAGCTTTTGTTTTGTTTGGAGACAAGGTCCCCCTCTGTAGTCCAGGCTGGTCCTGAACCTGCTGTGTAGCCCAGGCAGGCTTCTAACTCAGACACTTTTCCTGCCTCAGCCTCCTGAGTGCTGGGATGACAGACATGTGCCACCACTCACCTATTTCGTGGTGCTGGGGAATCAAACCCCAGATCTTGTGCTTGCTAGGCAAGTGCTGTAACTGCTGAGCTGCGCCCCTAGCCCGTATCTATTTTCTTAAAAGTCCAGAGATATATGTAAAAAGGAGACTAAGGGAAGAGCGATCTTGAATATATTAAAATTTAACTTATCTTAAAATTGATTTATGGCAAAGCTTCAAGTGCTTTCCTGTCAGGTAGCATTGTGGTCTCAAGCAGGGAAGGGCAGGAGGAGTTAGAAATATTCAGGAAACCGTCATCTGTCTGTGGGCTGAATTCCCAACATGAAGGGATATAATTGTAATGATTTTGTATCACGCACTTACATGATAAAAATCATTATGGGATAAAGAGCAGATATGGTCAGAATTGCTCAGTGCACGGACTCACCGCTCTGACTTTCCTCCCCTTGCAGACGATGATGTGGACCTGGAGGCGCTGGTGAGCAGCATGAGCGCACCCCTGGAGGGGCTGCACTCGGCCTGCGGCATGCAGTCGGACACGGTGCCCCTCCTGCAGAACGGCCAGCACGCCCGCGGCCCGCCTCCAGCCCCCAGCCCACGGCCCCTGCAGCCTCCGGGGTCCCCACGGCAGCGGGTGCCGCGCTCGCAGCCGGTGCACATCCTGGCCGTCAGGTGGGCCAGAGCTACGCCACACTGCTCTTCCTGTGGCTGAGGGAGGCGGTGGGTGCCGTGCTTCCATCCTCACCCTAGAAAGAGAGCGAGGAGGCTGAGGCAGGAAAGTCCCAAGTGCTAGCCCAGCTGGGGCAACTTAGTGACTTGATGAGACCCTGTCTCAAAATTAAAAAAAAAAAAAAAAAGGGACGCGGGGGTAGGGACTGGGAACGTAGCTTAGAAGCTTAGTTTGAAGGCCCTGGCCTCTTATCCTCAGACCCTCCAAAGGAAATATTTCCTGGACTTGTGTTACAGTTATATAATCCCAGCACTCCGGGAGGCTGAGACAGGAGGATTCCAAGTTCAAACCTAGCCTGGGCAATTTAGTGACTTAGGGAGTTCCTTTATCAAAGTCAAAAATGAAAAGTGAAGCCGGATGTGGGGGTACATGCCTATTGTTCCAGCACTGAAGAGGCTGGGGCAGGAGGATTGCTGTGAGTTCAAGGCCAGCCTGGCTCCATAATGACTTCAGGACCCACGTAGACCCTGCCTCAGAAATAAATTTTTTAAAAAGTAAAATAAATGAACGAGCGAAGGTGACAACCCACAACTGCCCAAAGAAGGGCACTTGCACAGGGCACTTAGTACCACCGTTTGCTTTGACCGTGAACCTGGTTTTTGGGCAGTTTAGACCACCACGCCTTTTCGCCATCCTGGGGGTATGTGATAAGTCGCTGGCCGGGTGGGCAAGTTGGTTGTTTCCAGGGCAGGAGGAAGTGGCCCGCTGAAGGTCCGAGACAAGAGGTGGCGTGGAACCCACAGGTGGCCTACCGCTGGCACTTGAGATTAGCTTCATACCCACACCCGCTGGGCTCTGGCGCACCTAGGGGAGTGCTCAGGGAAGCTCTGGGGTCCTGCCTGTGGCCGTTTCTACATCTCCAGAGCCTGAGCCCAGAGCCTTCACGTGGAGTTATATCCATGGCTCAGTTTATTTTTTTCAAGTTTGGTTTTGTTTTGATTTTGAGACAAGGTCTCACTAAGTTACTAAATTGTTCAGGCCATCCTCAAACTTGTGATCCTCCTGCCTCAGCCTCCCAGAGTGCTGGGATAACAGGCCTGTGCCACCAGGCCTGGCTTACACCCTGAGTATTTTTCTAGGACCTGGATACTCTTGGGACTGGGAATGACTTTTTTCCCCCCAAGTCCTGGTAAAACTGAATTGTTCAATAAGTTAAACTTTTCCAACTTAGAGACCCAGTACCCACTTAGTGCAAGACAACTGAAAGCTACCGTGTGTACTTAGATCTTATAGAAGGAATTACAGGGAAGCCCCGTTGCCCCGAGCCCCGTCGGACCTCTCCCACCCCCTCGCTTTGGACACGTGCAGCCATCTTTCTGCCACCTCAGAGTCAGCGCTGGAAGTCCTCTTTCCAGAGCGTCCTTGGTGGCGCTGTCGTGGCCACCTCCATGTCCCAGATCTGTTCAGACTGTTGCCCTCTCCTGGGCACTCTGACTTCGGGGAAGAGCCAGGAGCCCCATGGTGTCGTGGGTGGGCACTTACGCCAAGATGAATGAGGACGCGCCGCGTTTTTACGAGCCTGCCTTCCAGCAGCCACTGAATTTTCATCCCACCTTGTAAGACACTCGAGAGAGAGAGGACTCCAGAGCTTCCTCAGAGAGTGGCCGTGATGGTAGGCCAAGCATGTGCAGTGAGGGACGCTTCTGAGGGCGGCTCACGGCAGTGGGTCTTTTCCTGAGATAATGTTGTGAACCTGAATACTCGCAGTGATCATGCCATGCCGTCGTCCTTCACCCCCTCTGCCCTCGCCCCTGGCAGCTGGTGTCCTGATTGCCCTACCTCATTACGCGTACACTCATACAGACTGTGATCTTGTGTGACTCTCTTGTTCCACTCAGCATTATGTCCTCAAGATTTATCCATGTTGTAGCCTGGGTCACAGGCCCCTTCCTTTTAATGACTGTACAATATTCCCTCATATGGACATGCTACCTTTTGTCTTTCGACCCAGTCATTTAGGGTTGAAGACATGGATGATGTCCCCCTTTTGGTTCTTAGGAATAATGGTGCTGTCATAGACGTAAGTGTACCCTGTTCACTGCAGTTCTTGAGATGTTAGAATTGGAACTGACGCAGGTTGTATTGGCAATGGCATGTTTTAACCCACCCTTGCCTCCTCCCTCACAGGCGCCTCCAGGAGGAAGACCAGCAGCTCCGAACCTCGTCCCTGCCGGCCATCCCCAACCCATTCCCTGAGCTCTGCGGCCCCAGGAGCCCTCCCGTAGTCATGCCGGGCTCCTTGCCTCCGAGCCAGGCTGCCGCAAAGCAGGTAACTGGGCCCTGGCCTCAGCACTGTGCACACCGTGGAGTGTGGGCACACGCGTGGGTTTGTTACAGGAGCTTTTCTTTGCATTCTTTTCCTGTTCCTACTGTAGTCATTGCCCAGGGAGGATGTAAGTGTGTTACGTAAGATTTCACATGTTCCTGTGCCCACTGGTCCAGGCCTGTCGTCCCAGCACTCTGGGAGGCTGAAGCAGGGGGATCACACGTTCAAGCTCAGCCTGGGCAACGTAGCACCTTAGAGACCCTGTCTCAAAACCAGAATTGAAAATGGGCTGGAGGTGGAGCTCAGAGTGGAGGCCCTGACTCCACCTCCATACCGCAAAAAGAAGGGCTGGGGACATAGTTCAGTGTGGAGGCCTGGGCACGCCCCCCATTCTACAAAAAATGGGCTGGGACAGAGCTCAGTATAGAGGCCCTGAGTTCTACCCTATACCACAAAAGAAAGGGGAAGAAAAAAGATGTGCTTAACTTAGTATTCATTGAATTGGTAAGTTTTAGAAGAAATCTCATAGCCCTGGATAAAAAGTTCTTAATCATTTGGTGCTTAACCATGAATGTTAGCTCTTTGAAAGAAATTGTGCTGTTTGGTCCTTGTTACTGCTAGGCAATTCTAGGTGTGGATAGGCTGGATGTGTAGCACTGCCAGCTGTCCTGTGGCTGGGACACAGCTCCGACACCTAGAGGGGAGTGGAAGCTGGCTCACAGTTTCCGGTAGGTACAGTCCATGCTCCACAACTCCAGGGCAGAAATAGCCCTGGTGGGAGGGCAGAAGACCGGCACTCGCCCCACAGTGGCCAGGAAGCAGAGAGAGACAAGAGGAGCCGGGCACAGCCTTCTGGGGCCCACCCCATGACCATCCTCCTCTGGTGCAGGAAGCCCTCACCCGTGGGTGGATCCCCAGATGACCGCAGCGTCTGTCCATGCACAAGGCTCTGGAGGACATTGTATATCGGAGCTCTGACAGCTGCGTGGGCCCTGGGCTGCAGAACTTCCATCCTGGGGTCTTGAGTGTGACTACTTAGGGCAGAAAATCTCCTCCGGGGGCCAGAAGGGCGCCGCCACCATTTGAACACGTAGTTTCGCTCTTGAAGGAGAACGAGGCAGCAGCAGTACCGAGCAGCCGGGGAGAACGTCCCTGCATGGCCTGCCACCCTGTGTGGCAACGCTGGCAGCCAGCGCGGTGCTGCTGGGGCTTCAGGGCTCCACCCGGGGAGCTGGTGTCTTCCCAGTGAGCCACACCCCAGCCTTTCTAAATTTTTGGTTGCTAGACAGGGTCTCATCCAGGCTGCGGGTGCTGCCAGAGCTCGCGGGTGCCTGTCTCACTCGCACAGCGCCGGGTGGCGGGCTGTGCCTGGGGACCGGATGGCGTGGTACAGCGCTCTGGGAGAACATGGGGGCTTCCTGTGTGTGAGGCTGCCCTGCGGGGCACACGCCGCTTTGTCTGTTACTCCCCCCTCGAGCCGAGTCTGGAGAAAGCACAGGAGTTAGGGTGTGGGGTCAGCAGCAGAAGACAGTGGGCCGTGCCCAGAGGGAGCGCGGGGCGTGGCTGAGGCTGTAGCTGTGGTCACTTTCCTGCCGCGGAAGAGCCTGGCATGGAGGGCACAGCCAGAGCAGAGCCAGTCAAGCACCGCGAGACAGCAAGCAGAGAGCAGGAAGAAGGTGGGGACAGGCGCACACGCCCTTCCAGGAGGGTCTGCTAGCACAGGCCTGTTACCCCAGCTCTCCGGACTGAGGCAGGAGGACTATAAGTTGCATCCCAGCATAGGCTGCTTGGTGACTTAGTGAGACCCTGGGTCAGAGTCAAGAATGTAAGCGGATGGGGTGGAGCGCAGTGTGAAGGCCTGGGCTTGATATGCACCGCTCCCAAAAAAAGAAAAAGACAAATGTGTACCCTCCATGTTGTGCCCACACCTCAGCCAGGCCCAGCTCCGGTCACGGTGCTCTGCAGTGTGGTCACCCCAGGTCTCGCGGCTCCTGGGCCCCACCACGGAGGTCCCAGCAGCACTTGAGGACTTTGGGCAGCCAGGCCTCGTCCTGTAGCTCAACATTTTCTCCCTACTTCCTCCTCCTCCTCTTCCTCCTCAGTCCCCTCGTCCCTAAGGTTCTCAGACCCCAGGATCCAAACCCTGCTGCTCCCTGAAGTTGACATCACCAGGGGCTGGACTGGTGTGTAATGACCCCAATTCCCAAGTGCTGCTCCAGGCCTGACACGCCCCTCTCGGCAGGCTGCGCTCAGCGCGGGCAAACTTAGAAGGTGAGGTCACCGTCCTCTTGTGGGAGCCAGTGCTGGCCTGGCCACTGTGTCACATGCCTGGAGTGCATCTGGAGCGGCTGCCTCCCTCGTGACCTGCTTCAAATAAGCATCAGACAGCCTGTCTGTGGATCTGTCCCTGACATTGTTTACAGCGTTTCCCTGTCCTAAAATAAGTCACAGAAATGTCCCCCTCACTCCCTGCTTCTTGGAGGATGGCAGCAAGCCAGCTTCTGTGCAGCCCCTCACCCCGGGGTGCTACTGGTCCGGCAGGATGAGGAAGCCAGGAATTGTGCCCGCTGGGGTTTTTCTTGGGATCTGAGCCGCCTCCCCACGAGAACCTTGCTCTACTCTGTGTGTGTTGCCTGTATTCTCCCTGCCAGCCACAGCAGGCCAGGGCAGGGCAGGGAGGGTGCTGGGCCAGGGGAGGGGCAGGAGCAGGGTTGGCAGTGGGCCAGATCCAGGGGCAGGGAGGGCAGTGAGTGAGGGCAGGGCTGGGGCAGGGAGGGTGCCCTATCCCTTGGCACCATTTGTTCAAAGCTATTATACTGCAGGAGTGTTGGTTTTAAAACTTGATTTGGTTTTGTAGTACTGGGAATTGACCCCAGGGCCTTTGCACTGAGCTCCACCCCCAGCCATTTTATTTTACTTTATTTTACTTTTCTTTATTCTTTTTCTGAGACAGGGTCTCGTTTAAGTCACTGAGTTGCCCTGGCTGGGCTCAAACTTGCGATCCTCCTTCCCCAGCCTCCCAGAGTTCTGGGCTGGCAGGCCTGTGCCTGCGTGTCCAGCTCATGCACAATTGGGTGTGGGGGGTGGGGGGTTGACGGTCAGGCTCACCAATGCTCAGCATTGGGACCCTTCATACCCATGCTCCCCTCGGAGCCAGCACGGAGGCACCCCGGGAGCCGTGGCTCAGCGCGGGCCACCTGCATTTGGCTAAGTGGGACATTCTCCTGGCCCCGTGTGAACTCAGTGCCGACCCCGCCCCGCCAGGCCAGGAGTAGCTGGTAACGCTGGCACATCCTGAGCTCCAGGACCCGCCTGGAGAAGTGAGGCGCCATCGAAAACTCCGGTGGCCTTTCAGATCGGAATCCATTCCCAACAGTGAGAAGCTCTCCAGCCGCGCCCCTGGAGCCCTCCCTCTGCTGCCCGTGCTGCCAGTCCCTAAGCGGGGCTCAGGGCCTCCTTCCTGAGCGTCCTTCGTGGCACTAGGTGCCAGTTTCCCGCCAGCGCGGCCTGTGCCCTCGGGAAGTGGCTGTGGCCTCGCGCGCTGTGTCCGTCTTCGCTCTCCTCCTCGGTGATAGTGCCAGACTTTCTCGCTGCTGTGGGGCCGCTAACCAGGGCGAGAGCTGGGCATGCCAGGAATGGAGGTGCCTGGCTTCTGGCCCGGGTTGGCGGGGGGGGGGGTCTCTTTTTTCCCTCTTTTTCATTTTGTATTCATCCCAGGGCCTTTGCACTGAACTGCATCCACAGCCACTTTGTTATTTTTAAATTTTGAGACAGGGTCTCGCTGAGTCAGTTAGTTCCCCAGGATGGGCCTGATTGAACTTTGGGATCCTCCTGCTTCAGCCTTCTGCAGGACTGGGATTACGTGCATGGTGCAGCACAGCTCACTGATGCCTCTTTCAACCCTTTTCTTTGTCTTTCTTCTCTGGCAGCCCTGGGGATGGAGCCCGGGACCTTCGCTGTGAGCCATACATACCCCCAGCCCTCTTTCTTTACAGTTTATATTTTGAGATAGTACCTGAGTTACTTTCTCGTTGCTGGGACACAGTGCCCGACACCCCCAGTTACGGGAGGAGAGGTTTATTTTAGTTCCTAGTTTCAGGCAGTCTCGGTCCATGCATGGGTGGCCGGCAGTGTCAGGAAGGCTGTGGCCAAGAGCAGCTGCCTCACAAGAGGAAGGACGGGACCTCTAGAAGAAGCTGGGGTGGGAGCTTCCTTCCCCACTCACCCCAGCCGCATGCCTGCGCCCCCCTACATCCCTGTAATCTGCCCCTCCTGGCCCATTCCCCTCCCAGCACCTGTCCATAGGTAACCCAGGACATCCAGGCCTTTGGGGGACATTCAAAGTCCATACAATGACAGGATCTGGCTGGTGGCCCAGGCTGAGGTCAACCCTGTGGCTCTCCTGCCTCGGCCTCCTGTGCGCCATGGGCAGCCGCCCTCCCTTCTGCTTGGTGTCTTTTCTCTTCCCTCTTTGACTCCTTTGACCTCAGTCTCTTACCCAGCCTGGAAGAAAAGTAACTAGGTTCATCAAAAACATGAAAAGGAAAAGAAGCCCGGGAGGTTTGGGAGGGCTCGGAAGGAGAAGCACGGGGAGCACCCTCCCTCCTGTGAGCATTTCAAGGAACAGGACACGCTGCGGTGTGTTGGGAAGCTTGCCACGGGCACAGCTGCCTGTCCGTGTTCGGGTCCCGAGAGAACCAAGTGCCCCCAAGCAGCAGTGCATCGTTCCCATCCTCCCCGCCCACTCTCCCTGGCCTCCATGCCGCAGACGCCTGGAAGCAGAGCTGTGGCTCCAGGCCCTGGTGAGGACCCTGCCAGAGATGAAGGCGCCAGCGAGTGCCGGGAGCCAGGAGCACACAGGCTACAGCGCGTCTGGCCTCTGGTCTGTGCGCGGGCCTGGCGGGCCCCAACCGGAGTATTGTGCTCACCAAAGTAGAAGGCCGAGTTGCATTCTGGTTTATTTGACCTTGAGATGAAAGGATGATCTGACCTTCAACTCTGCTCCTCGAGCTGTCTCCAGGCAATGCTGGCCAGGTGGCTGGAGTGCATGCCCATCATCCCAGCATTCCAGGAGGCCTGGGCAGGAGGAGCTCAGGTTGAATCCCAGCCTTCCTGAGCTACTGAGTGTCCTAGCAAGACCCTATCTCAAAATAAAAGCTTAACAGGACTGGCCGTGTAGCTCAGTGTGAAGGCCCTGGGTTGCATCCCCAGTACCACAAAATAAGAATAATATTCCAGTGATGCCTCTTAGCAACTTAAAAAAAAGTCAAAATGATAGTGTGTAGCTCAGTCAAAGTTCCTGGTTAATCCTCAGGACTAAAAAAGAAAACATCTTTTAATCCCATTAAATGTGTGAGTTTCTTGTTACTGTCACAGAATGCCTGACGCAGTTAGCTTATAAAAAAAGAGAGGTGTGTTTGGGCTCGAGGTTGAGTGGCCCTTCCTTGGCCCTCCAGCAGAGGAGTGGCAGCCAGGAAGGGACCCATGTCCAGGGTCCCATTGACTAAAGGAGGTCCCAGAGGTCCCACCACTTTCTAGTTTTGCTATCCTGAAGACTTGTCCTTTAACATGGGGGTCTCCAACCCCTAACTCAGGGCCTGTTAGGAACCGGGTCACACAGCAGGGGTCAGCAGCTGGTGTGTGTGTGGAGCTTCATCTGTACCTACAGCTGCTTCCCAGCACTCACATTCCCGCCCGAGCTCCACCTCCTGTCACATCGGCAGAACCGATCCATGGTACACATTAGTTACTTATCCATTGCTGGGACAAAATACCCAACATCACAATTTACAGGAGGAAAGATTTATTTGAGTCCTAGTTTCAGAAGGCCTCACACGTCCCTTTATGGGCAGGTGGCAGCAGTGGAGAGCTGCTCGTCTCGTGGTATCTGGAAGCCAAGGGAAGCAGGGACCAAGCCCTGCTGCCTCGGGCAAGGCCAGCGCCTTCCCAGGAAGAAGCTGAAGCAGTATTTCTTCTTCCTGCCTTTATAGTTCAAGCTGACGGTTGGGCTTCCCTCACCCAAGCTCCAAAGGAGGCTCCCCTTCCTCACGCTGGCCCATAGTCAGCAACACGTACCTGAAATCTCCACCCACCCCAGGCTCAACAGCTTGATACAGGCTTTCCAGGTCAAGCCCCAAGCATCTCCACGTTTCCGTAGTTACCCCAGTGTCTCGCTGTGACTCTGACATCCACAGTTTAAGGGAGGAAAGATTGATTTAGCTCACAGTTTGAGAAAGTCTCACACCAGCCATTCATGGGCAGCCAGCTGCAGTGGGCGCACCCAGCAGAGCCGGAGGCTGGGAGAGCCTCTCCCGTTGCAGACCAGTGGGCCCGGAGCTTTCCCAGGACGAGACTAGCAGGGCTTCTTCCTTCCTTTGCTCAGCTGGAGTCTTCCTTTCCTGTCACGGTGACTCACCACTCGGAGTGCACAGACCACGGGAAGACAAGGTTGATTGCAGCTCGCAGTTTGGGAAGGTCCCAGCCCCTTCTGCACTGGCAGGGTGATCTGTCCCCGTGCTGCCGTGAACGGGGGCACAATGTGTCTGTCTGCAGTTACCCACGCTGTGCGCCTGTGGCGGGCATGGGGCGATCAGCACACAGGCTGATTATTGACGTAAAATTGTCGTTTGGACTTTTTTAAGTTGATAAGATGCTGTCCTTAGAATGTTACAATTGTCCTTGCAGTCCAAGACCACGGCTGTGGCTCTCCCTTGTGTCCCCTCTCCCCGCCCACCTGTCATTCCCACCACTCTCTGGGGCGGCCCGGAGACCCTCTGTCCTGGCTGCCTCTGTGACCCGAATCCACTCAAAATGCTCACCTCTCTCATAGTCATTTTGATTTGGGGAAAGAGCCTGAAGCTTCACGGGGTTTGCCAGGTCCAGTGACTCGGGTGGGTGAGGACACACCACGTTTGGGGAGCTGCCTTTCCACAGGAGGGCGGCTGGCTGCGGTCACTGTGTGTTACTGTGTAGAGACCCTCAGGAAAGACCACTTCCAGGAGTGCATCAGAAAGTGGCCGGCCCAGGGGGACAAGTGTTTTGAAAGTGACAGTGTCTTTTACTCTGATATGTATTTTAAATATAAACACTCATGGTGCTTTTCAGTTGCCGTTATATGCCATAAAGGTACAAACCCCCGTCAGCAATCTACACTCTTCCCTTCCGCAGGGTCAAACCCTGAAGCTGTCGCTGAGCTGTATCCCCAAGCCCCAGCCCCTTGTTTGTTTATCTGTTCATTTATTTATTTCTGACTCTGAGTCAGGGTCTCAGTTACTAAGTTTCCCCTGGCTGAGCTCAAACTTTCAGTCCTCTTGCCTCAGCCTCCCAGGGTGTGGGGATGACAGGTGTGTGCCTGCCCACCTCAGGCCTGCCTTCTTAGGGAGGGTGGGGCTGCTGGCCAGTGGTAGGCCACTGCAGTGACTTCCCTGGCCATGTGTGTGTGAGCCCATGCCTGTCTGTGTAACATTCGTTTTCAAAAACAGGTCATAGTGCTGTGTTTCCGTAACAGGGACTTGGGTAGCTGTGGGGTGTGGGACAGGGTGGGTACTATGTCCTCTCTGGCCCTCTGCCACCTGTCCTGTGTCCCTTCAGGTAGATTTTTTGAGCCTTACAGCCCTGGGACTCTGATGGCAGTAGCCCTGGGTGGGGTTAAGGCCATCCTGTCATGGGGATCAGCTGTCCCTGGAGTTTGCTCTGTTTGTTTGTTTTGTTTTGTTTTTGATAAAGTCTTGCTGTGTAGGCCAGGCTAGTCCTTAACTCACTACATAGCCCAGGCTGACCTTGGACTCTTGGCAATCCTCATGCCTCAGCCTCCCCAGTGCTGGGATTACAGGCGTGCACCACCACACCCAGTTTATGTGGTGCTGGGGAAATCAAACTCAGGTACTTAGCACTTGCTAGACAAGCACTTTAACCACTGAGCCATCCCTTCAGCCCCTGAAGAAGCTCTTGACGCTTTTTCTAAAGTAGCTGAGGGAAGGTCCAGCGCCCAGCCCTGACTCCCACACACACGCCCCATCCATCTACTGTCTCCTGGGACAGTCGTGGAGATTCCCACCGTGTACTCTGGGCTAGGGGAAGGCAGGCAAGCTGGGCTCATTGCCTTTCAGGAAAACACCCATCCCAGCCTCGCCATGGCACAGTACAGGTATCTGAGCGATAGACAAAAGAAAGAGATGAAAGTGTACCTGGGGCAAGAAGAGCAGGCCCATGGCTGCAGAGTCAGAAAGCCGCCCCCGTGCTGGTCTCGGAGCGCATCATACTCAAAGACAGGTGTATGTTTTTTTGTTTCGTTTTGTTTTGAGGCACGGTCTTGCTCTGTTGTCCAGGCTGGTCCTGTGGAGCCCAGGCTGGCCTCGAACACATGGCAATCCTCCAACCTCAGCCTCCAGAATGCTAGGTTTATGGATTTGCACCATCACACCCAGCTAATTTTTATGTGGTGCTGGGAATCACACACAGGGCCTTGTTCATGTTAGTCAAGCTCTCTAACCCTGAGCTATGCCCTCGCCCTGTGGATTATAGTCCTCAGCCCAGCAAACGAAGTGGCCACGTGATTGCGATGCCCACACCTTAAGGAAGGAAGAGGGTGGGAGGGCAGGGCTTTGTTATCAGGGAACACAGCAGATGTTTAGTTCTCTAAATTTGATACAGTAAAAGACACACAGCCGTGAATCCCCCTCCAACACCCCATCCCTCGCCCTAGCCTGGAGCTCGCCCTGCTCTGGCCACCCTCTGCTGTGGCTCTGGAGTTCTCTGGCATGAGTGTCTCCAGTCCTCCATGTCCTCAGTAGAATTTTCTCAGGCAGTTCCTCACGTCGTAGAGGGCCAGGCACCTAGAACGCCGGGTCTGTTCCACTCCCTGCCTGTCAGCCAGCTGTGCTCCTGCTCCGTGCCTGCAAGACCCCGCAGGGCCTATCGTGGCAAAGCAGGGTCGCCCCGTTGTCTTTTGGTTCTGATCTGTGAAGCCTCATGTGTTAAGACGTTGGTCCTCAACCCAGGGCGCTCCTGGGAGGTGGAGGAGCCCAGTGAAAGTGGGTGATGTCATGGGCGCGCCCTTGAAGGGGATGCTGGGAACCTGGACCTCTTGCCATCTTCCTTACTTCCTGGCTGCTGTGCTGTAAGCGGGCCTTGCTGGCTACCTCCTGTGACACACTCACCACAGGCCCAGAGCTGAAGAGTTCGGGCTCAAGCCCAGCTTGGGCTACTCAGGGACCTAGGGAGACCCTTTCTCAAACATAAAACCAAAATATGGGCTAGGGGTAAACCTCAGCATGAAGTCCCTAATATGAGAGAGAAGGGAGAAAGAAAGGAAAGAGAAAAGAAAAGGCTCCTTTGCCCCCCCCCCCCCACCTCCAGTATTGAGGATTGAACCTAGGGTGTGAGACACACACACCCCTGCTTCCTCCCCAGCCACTTTCATTATTTATTTGGGACAAGTCTTACTTGGTTGCTAAGCTGCCCAGGCTGGGCTTGAACTTGCAGTCCTGCCTCAGCTTCCCAGAGTGTACTTCTCTGGAGCTCTTGTTGGGGTGTTTTGTCCCAACCATGGAACGCTGTCTGAGCACCCCTCCAAATTCTCTTCCAGTTTCACTCCCCTCCCCCTGGAAACACCCCTTCCTAAACCCATGGCCGGAGCCCAACTTTCCAAAATTGTTCACCTGATCGTATTTACAAGGGACCCATAGAGGGACAGGACCCCAAGCTGTGTCCCACGAGAGCTGACCTGGCGGCAGAACAGAGGACGCAGGGCCTGAGAGGTCTGGCTGGCGCGGGAGTTTCTGAGGCTACAGTTGGGAGTTTCTGAGGCTACAGTTTCCCAGCGGCAGTCGGGAAGGGGACTTGGGGTCAGCCTGGGCACCTCAGGTACCAGGCTGTCTGCCCAGGGCTGGGGATGAGCTGAGAGTGGCCCATTTTCTATTTTTATAAGATGATTGTTACTGAGCCTGGCTGATGCTCCTCCCCCACTCCAGGTCAGGAAGTCTGCCGGGTCCCCTAACAGGAGGTCTTTTCCAAAGGACCCCCGCGACCCTCGCCGTCTGGCCATGGGAAGATGATGAGCTGAGCCCCCAGCCTGGGCAACTTAGCGAGCCCCTGTCTCAAGATCCAAAATAAATCAGGCTGGGGCTGGAGCTCGGTGGGGAGGCCACGGCTTGATCCCCTGGCCGTGGTGGTGCAGGCTTGTTATCCCAGCACTCTGGGAGGCTGAGGTAGGAGGATTGCCAAGTTCAAGCCTAGCCTGGGGAAATTAGGGATTTAGCAAACCCCTGTCTCAAAATTTTACAGTTGTGAAAAAGGACTCAGGACACAGCTGGGTGAAGGCCTTGCATTTGATCTCCAGTCTAGGGGAGAGACCGACTGAAGGTTTTGTCCTGCTGCTGCAGACCCCTGGGACCAGAAGCCAGGTGTCCCAGACTGGAATGTGGGGCTCTGCAGGGTGATGGCCGCTTGCTCTGTTGATTCTGAAATTTCTTCCTTTCTATCAAAAAATGGTACTCTTGCTGGGTTTGGAGGCACAGGCCTGTCATCCCAGCACCCTGGAGGCTGAGGCAGGAGGATTGCAAGTTTGAGCCCAGCCTGGGCAGCTTACAGACTTAGTGAGACCCTGTCTGAAAATTTAAAAATAAATAAGAAAAAGGACTTGGAGTGAAGGTCCTGGATTCAGTCTATAAGACTACAAACAAAAAGGGGGGCGGGGGGGAGAAGAGGCGGGGAGGTTGTTGATGATGATCCCCTGACTACTCCCCACACTGAATCTGATTTGTTGCCATCATGATGTCCTCTTTTGTATTAACTTTTATTTTTAAGAAGCAGTTAGCAGTGTGGTATAAAAACAAAAATGCAGTGGAAAAAAGGATTTGGGAGTTGTCTTCTGCCTCCAAGTAGTTCCATTGCCATCCTCAGGGCCCAAAGGGCCCTTTCTCAGCATGGCAGCCCTGAGCTGACAAGGGCCTTGGGCCCCAGCCTGTTGCCCCGTCACACCTGAGCTGCCTGCGTGCCTGCGTTAGAGCCCCCTCAGACCAGACCCGGCTTGGATCCACACACATCTCAGAGTGGGTGGGCTCGGCAGGCTGGGAGCTCCTCAAGAAAGTTCTCTTAGCTGACATAGCGGATGACGGATGACGTGCCTGTCATCCCTGTACTCTTGTTAGGCTGAGGCAGGAGGATTGCAAGTTCAAGCCCAGCCCAGGCAATGTAATGACTTAGAGAGACCCTATCTCCATATGAAAAGTTAAAAGAGGCTGGCAATGGAGCTCAGCATGAAGGCCTTGGGCTCCATTTCCAGGACCACAGAAGAAAAATTTAAAAATCTAAAGATGCGTGGACAGAAGTCCTCCAGTCCTGGTCAGCCTGGTATTTGTCTGGGTTAGGTAGAAGCAGTCGGGGTTGGGGGGATACCGCAGGGCCTGGTGACTCTGCTGATGAGCCCCTGTGTCCCCGGCTGATCCTCCCTCTTCTCCAGCCTCTCATCTGGGTCCCCAGGGCAGGAGGGATCTTAAGTTCCACAGCAGCACATTCCCTCCAGAAACTGCAGCTGAAACCTGTGCCAGGTTCCGCAGGATACTGGAGGACAGGAAAATACGGGAGTTGCAGGAGTTTGTCACTACAAGGTGGCATGCCCAGCCTGGCCTGGCCACAGAACCAGCTCCACAGTGTCGCCTGATGTTGCCACCTGGGGACTGAGCCAAGGGGGTGCAGTTCAGCTTGAGTTTAGACAGTACTTGTGGTCTAGCCTCAGAATTGCACTCTGTGAAGACTTAGGAGCCAGGAGCCTGCCAGCTGATCTGCTGTGGCTCTTGGCATTGTCCCCACCCTCCCCATCTCCCTGCACAGATGTGACACAGTGGGGTGGGTGGTTGCATCACTCCCAGGAGGGTGCCGCTGGCCTGCTGCAGTGCGTTGATTCACTACCTAAGGGACACGTGGTGGCAGCTGTGCAGGTGGGCAGGAGCCAGGCCTGGCAGCGTCGCCTGGGACAGGGAGCCCAGCCTGGCGGGGTTGGTGAGGACAAATTAGGAACGCAAACACGCTTCCCTGCAGTTGTGAGTGTAAGATGCCATTGTAGCCCTTGACCCGCTTTTTCTATGCTGTCCTATTCCCCACCACCACCCTGTGTGTGTATATGTGTGTGTGTGTGTGTGTGTGCGCGTGCGCGCACATGTGCATGTCTAGTGTGCACACGTGTTCACGCGCAGTGCTGGGGATGGAGCTGAGGCCTTCACACAGACCTTGTCCTCTCTCCCTCCCCCTACTCCATCTGTGTGTGTCTGTGCATGTGTGTTCACGTTCAGTGCTGGGGCTGGAGCTGAGGCCTTCACACAGCTCCAACTCCAGCTCACTTTGGTTTTTATCTTTAATTTTAAAGCAGGATCTCACAAGTCCTTAAGTTGCCCAGGCTGGGCTTGAACTTATTTTCCTCCTGCCTCAGGCCCAGGTTGCTGAGATGACAGGCCTGCACCACCAGGACCAACTTTTTATTATTTTTTAAATGCATCATGCTTTCCCCTAAAGATCGCATGCGTCCCATGGGTGCTGAGGCTATAGTAGATGGTATTTAGGACCTGACTAGCATGAAACTGTCTGTCTGGAGCTGGTCTGTTGTCCTAGGTCTGACTGGACTTGGAAAAGCAAAGCTTTACTCATAGTTTTATAAGAACCAAGCGATACCATGACTAGGCTTTTTCTTGGTCCATTTTTCTTCTTCTGTTTTTTTCTTTCTTTCTTTCTTTCTTTTATTTTTTTTGTACTGGGGGTTGGACTCACAGCCTTTGCTCTGAGCTACATTCCCAGGCCTTTAAAAAAAAAAAAAAATGGTTCATTTGAGACAGGATCTTAGCAAGTTGCTAAGTTGCCCAGGTGGGGCTCCACCTTGGGATCCTTCTGCTTCGGCCTCCCAAAGTGCTGGAATGATAGGCCCACACCACCAGTCTTGGCTGGCTCTTTTTTCTCTTGAGTTGATATTCTAGCTTTTCTGTGTGCATTTGTCTCAATTTCAGCCTCACACTTGGGAGATGCAGGGCTGGGAGAAGAGAAAAATTAGCTCACGAAGTTAGGACAGGAAGGGGGGCCCGAGTGCAGGACTGTGGGTTGTGTTGCATTTTGTTTTTCTTGCAAGTGGTTCAAGCGGAAGGTGTCCTGGCGCTGAGGCCGCTGCAGTCTTGTAAGGGAACTCCGGCTCCTTGAGGCAGGGGCCGGGCTTGACGTTGTGCTTCGCATCCTGGGAGGTCACTTGAGCTTTCCCAGGTTGATGTGTTGTAGTCCCAGCTGCCCTGCCATCAGAGGTGGGTGGGGAGCCCCAGAGGCAGCCCCTGGATGCCCTCCGGCCTCTGGCAAGCCTGGCTGGCTTTGCGTGCCCCAGGTTTACTTTGCCGACTGCTCTTGTATTTTGAGCAGATGTGCAGAACATCAGCGCTGGGTGTAGGAGCATTGCTGCTCTGGTTCTTGCTTTATCTCACCCTTTGTTTGTTTTGTTGTTGCCTGCAAGTCATGGTTGTGGGGCCGGGTCCCCTGCTGTGTTGCAGGATGTTAAAGTCTTCAGCGAAGATGGAACGAGCAAAGTGGTGGAGATCCTCGCGGACATGACAGCCAGGGACCTGTGCCAGCTGCTGGTGTACAGAAGTCACTGCGTGGATGACAACAGCTGGACCCTAGTGGAGCACCACCCCCACCTGGGGCTAGGTAGGGAGTAACCTGCGCGAAGCAGGACCTGGGGACAGGTGTGCAATGGACTGAAGATGCCAGCTGGGCCCGGAGACATGAGCCCGCAATCCCAGCACTCTGAGAGGCTGAGGCAGGAGGATCAAAAGTTCAAACGTGGCTAGGTAGCTTAGCAACTTAACAAGAGAGGGCCTGTCTCAAAATCAAAAATCAAAAGCACTGGAGACGTAGCCGGGGGTGAACACAGTGCTCTCGAGTCCCCCAGTTCCACAAAACGAAAAAATAAAGGTAGACTTAAAGACGTCCTAGTACAGTGAGCCCTCCAGACCACGGGTACGGCACACAGCTCGGAGTCGCTCAGTGTGGGAAGCAGCAGGTGCACAGGGGAGCGCTACTCTGCTATCGAGAAGGATGCGTCTCAGTCCTTTGTGGGAAAATGGATACGGCTCAAGACCATAATGATTAGCAAGATAAATCAGACACGAAAGGTTAAATGGCAGATGGTTTCTCCCATATGAGAGACACAGAGCAGACATAAAGGGAATAATAAATGGGAATGGTAGGAAGCAGGGAGGTAGGCTCAGTGAAGGCAGGCGGGGCGGCTGGAGGGCACGCCTGCACTCCAAGCGGAGGGCAGTTCGGACACATCGCAAACATAGACTAGTAAAGGGGTGATTATGGGAGGGGGAGGAATCAGCTTGGCCTAGCTGTTGCTCTCACTCGGCTCTCGGTTAGGCTGGGGACCAGAGGCCTCTGGGGGTGGGGCTGGTAGTCAGGCACCTCCACCTCAGTGCTGCTGTCGCCCTTGCAGAGAGATGCCTGGAGGATCATGAGCTGGTGGCCCAGGTGGAAGGCACCATGGCCAGTGAGAGCAAGTTTTTATTCAGGAAGAATTATGCGAAATACGAGTTTTTTAAGAATCCTATGGTGAGTCTCTTACCTCTTCTGGCTTGGGGTTTGGGACTCTTGAAGTCATAAAAATTGCTATGGCTTGAGTTTCATCCTCTTAGATTAGGCAAGAACTCTTGACATCAGGGGGCAGCTGTGGGCCTAAGAACCTGGGTTCCTGGTGCAGTCTTGGCCTTCGCTGGAGGGAGGCTCCTGGGCCTGGCCACATGTGCTTCTCCATAAAGGAATGGTGGGGCGAGACTCTACGTCACAGGACACACTTCTTCAGTTACTGGCGTAGTTCTAGTTAAATGGGGACAAATTTGGTCAAATGCTTAGCAAGGGGAAGATTGATTATTGTCCGAAGACAGCAGACATTCCCCGTGACCCCATGGGGGCATAGAACAGTGGCAGTATGGCTGCGTGCTGCGCCACTGTCCTCACGTGTCTTTTCTTCCCTCCTTCCTTGGGAACTATGTGTCCCGGGTCAGAACCAGCACAAGGATGGACGCTCACGGCTTCCCAGCCTTTGGCCCTGAGTTCCCAACAGAGTGACATCTGCACAGGGGACAGACTATGGTCCCCTCCCGGCTCCCATGAGTTAACTGCTTTTCTTTTTTTCTTTTCTTTTTATAGAAAAGAAAGACAGTAACTAAGCATAGTGGCACAAACCTGTCATCCCAGTACTATAGGAGGCTGCGGCCGGAGGATCACATGTTTGAGCTCCAGCCTGAACACTTAGTGTGACCCTGTCTCTAAATCAAGAATTAAAAGTAATGAGCTGGGAATAGAAACTCAGTCCAAAGGCCCCAGGCTCAAGAAAGAAATTTCACAGCTCTGGCAGCAGAAAGGGCTTCTGTACACCTTGTAAGAACTACTATTGAAAAATCCAGTGAAAGTTTCGATTTTTTGATAACATTACATTGAAAGACCAATAGCCATGAATCACCCTGGCTCTGCACATGCCCATCCCATTGTTCCTGTCACTCTCTGAAGGTTCTGGAAGTCCTGTTCCCTGAGTGTCTCTAGTTGCACTGTCATGGCTGCCTCCATGTACTGAGTCAATGTAAAATGTTGACCTTTGGTCATTTTGACCTTGAGGAAGAGCAGGAGTCGCACAGTGCCAGATCCAGTGATGGAGGTGGATGCAGCCACACTGCCGTGTTTTTATGAGCTGCCTTCCCATGGGATGGCACTGGTAGCAGCACTCCCTGCATTTTTGATCACACCTTTGTAAAGACCTTCAGGAAAGGGGACTCCCAGAGCTGCTGCGGAAAGTGGTAAGGACAATGGGGTGAGTGTGTTGGAGCTCGGGGAAGGGCTCTGTGGTCCCCAGGGATGTGTGGTGTGAACCTTTCACAGTAATGAATGTTTGAAATCCGGGCATTCAACATGCATTTGATCACCCGTCCTAGTTCTAGAGCTCCTTGCCTTATGCCATGCAGTGTCACTGAGTTGGACCCTGGCACTACCATCATTGCCATGGTCCCTGCTGTGAGTCATGAATTCCACATGAAACAGCGTAGGTGTCACCCAGTACTAGGATCCAGCTAAGGAGGATCCCAAGTTCCAGCCCAGACTGGGCAACTTGGCAACTTGGTGATACGGTCTTAAAATCAGGGAAAAAAAAAAAAACAAGACGAAGGACTGTCAGGTATGTCATGTACAAACAGGGTCCCCATGCTGTGAACCGGTACTACACGTACAAACAGGGTCCCCCGCCCTCTGTCTGTACCTTCCTGTCAGGTTCTGATGTCCCTGCTGGCTGACAGGAGCGTCAGCTTCACTTTCCTACCCCCTCCTACTGCCTTGTCAAAGCTGTCCTCCAACAAGCACTGTAAAACAAGTCGGGGCCTTCAACAATAAACTGGGCCCTGGTGTCCCAACAGTGGGGGCCCACTGATGTGTGCCATACGAGCACACGTAGTCTCACCCTCAGAATATTCACCCTCAGAATATTCTAGACCAGACAGTTATTTATAAAGGTGCTTATCTCCCCATGGTAATGCTCACGTCTCCTTCCTCTGTCTTTCCCGTTTCCTTAGAACTTCTTCCCAGAGCAGATGGTCACCTGGTGTCACCAGTCCAATGGCAGCCAGACCCAGCTGTTGCAGGTACTGGCCCAGGGAAGAGCTCCCGTGGACACGGGGTTTCCAGCTAGCTGACCTCTTGATGCTGTGGTGGCAGCATGGAGAAGCTGGGAGACATCACAGCTTTAATCCCGTGCTGACCTCAGCCCTGTGGCCCTCAGGAGACCTGCATGCAGCCACGCTGCTTTGCAGCATGCTCAGCACGTCACTCGTGGACGTACCTGTTGTGTACAGTGTCCCAGAGTCACTGCATATACGGAAAATACTAAAAATGTAAAATATAATATAAAACATGATTCCAGGTGTGGTGGGACTGCCTGTCATCCCAGTACTCGGGAAGCTTAGCCAGAAAGACTGTCATGAGTTCTAGGCTGGCTTGGGCCATATAGAGAGCTCAGGACCAGCCTGGGCTATGTAATGAGACCCTGTCTTGAAAAAAAAGAAAAAAAGTTTGGTCAAGGTGACCTTATATTTGAAGTAAAACTAATTTTAGGAGAAAACGTGCACAAGCCCAAACAGCATACAGGACATCTCCAAAGTCACTGTTTATAGGAAAAGTGCACAGGCTTTGGGGGCACCTTATCGATGCAGTCCCAGTGATGTCATCACCGGGCTGAGGCCTAAGAGGGAAATGGGGTCTCAGTGTGAGCCCAGGTCCCCTAGAAAGGCCGCTGCCCACCTGCTGGGAAACCCCACATAAACACTGAATTCACAGCTCAAGCCCAGCCTCTGCAGAATCGAAAATAATAAGGGCCTGGGCACAGAGCTCAGTGTGAAGATGAGAAGATCATGGGCCCCGTGCCACACGTGTGCATGCACATGAAATCCTCAGGCCCCTTCATAGTGAAGATGAAGTTACCCCATAGTTCTTTAAAAAGTAACTTTCTGCACGTTAAAATTAAGGAAATTTCTTGAAATTTTTTCCTGTAAAGTTCGTTCTGAGAGAGCCTGGCCTTTCTGCCTCTGCCAGGGCTCGGGTGCCCAGTGCAGTCTTCCTGGCACCTCCCCTCTCGTTGGGGTGCAAGCACATGTCTGCATGCCCTGTGTCAACTGAGAGAACAAAGTGCCGCAGCCGGCCAGCCACACCCAAGTGGCGCTGGATCTAACGCAAAATACGGAAGCTCGGCTCCAGCACTCTTCTGCTTCTGGGGCCTTTGTACTTCTTGGTCACCACATGTTGTCCTCCCATCCAACAGCCAAGGCATGGACCTGTCTGGCTGCGTTTTGGAAGCCTCCGACCACCGCACTCATCTGTCCTGGCAAAAGAGATGCCAGCGCTCGGCCACACCATCCACCGGGAAGTGCCACCTCTTTTGAACGGGAGGCAGGTGGTACTGAGAATGGAGTCCCAGAGCCCTTAGCCAAGCTACATCCATAGCCTGTTTTTATTTTTGATTCTGAGACAGGCTGTCTGTAAGATGCCCAAGTTGGATTCAAACTTGTAATCTGCCCGCATCAGCCTCCCGGAGAGCTGGAATGACAGGCCTGTACCACGTGGCCGGCGTGAAGTACCCTCTCTACCCTTTGCTTGGAGGCTCGTGCCCTGTTCTCCAGGCTGACCCTGAACTCACTGTGTAGCCCAGGCTGGCCTCAAACTCACGGCAGTCCTCCTGCCTCAGCCTCCCAAGTGCTGGGATTATAGGCGTGCATGCTCCACCATACCTGGTTAATTTTTAGGTGGTACTCAGGGATTGAACCCAGGACCTTGAACACGCTAGGCCTAAGTGCTCTAACCACTGACATACACTCTTAGCCTTTGAAGCGTGAGCTTCACTTTGGCAAGGAACACTGTTGGTTTCACAAAAAAAAAAAAAAAAAAAAAAGATGAAGGAAGGAAGGAGGAGAGATCATGTATCTTAACTGGAAAATGATTTCTATAAAAGAAAGTGTTCTAATAAGTTGGAATGTGTCAGCCACACATACTGATATATTTCCTTTTCTTTTTGTTAACATTACCTGTTTTATTCAATTTACCTTCCACAGAATTTCCTGAACTCCAGCAGTTGCCCTGAAATTCAAGGGTTTCTGCACGTGAAAGAGCTGGGGAGAAAGTCATGGAAAAAGCTGTACGTGTGTCTGCGGAGATCGGGCCTCTACTGCTCCACAAAGGGCACTTCCAAGGTGAGCTTTCAGCAGGAGCTGCACAGCCCTGGCATCCTAGCCCTCCAGGAGGCTGAGGCAGGAGAATCACTAGTTTGAACCCAGCCTGGGCAGCTTAATGACTTAGGGAGACCCAGTCTTAAAATACAAGAATACAGGGCAGAGGTACTGTCAAGCCCCTGAGTTCACCCCCAATACTGCAAGTAAATTAAATTAAAGCCTTTGGGGTGGTCTGTGCTATGTTGAATTAGAACACTTGTGTGGGCAGGGGACATGTAAAATACGTAACCTAGTAACCAAACTGACTTTTCATGTTTTTTAACTTAATTTTTTTTTTCTAAAGAGGGCAACATACACATGGCAAGAAGTAGGTGTGTTTGTGAAATGATTGCATCAAAAATGTATGCAAAAAACTCATATTTTAAGAAAATTTATGAGTTTGAATTGGTGTTGGGCTGCAGTCACAGCTATTCTAGGCTGCAGGTGGCCCTTGGGCCTCAGACTGGACTAGCCTGGTTCACGCTGCCCCGAGTATATAGGGATAGATGTGTCCGCTGTCCTCTGTTTGTGGTCCACAGGTACTGGGGTATGTTACTGTGCTCCAGGCCTGTGCCCTCCCTTTAGATCTGGCCGTACTTAGCTGGGCCAGTGGCACAGGCCTGTCGTCCCAGCACCCAGGGAAGCTAAGGCAGGAAGATCGCAAGCTTGAGTCCAGCCTGGGCACCTTAGCCACTTTGCCAGACCCTGTCTCAAATAAATTATAAAAAGGGGCTGGTGGTGGTGCTTAGTGCAAAGGCCCTGAGTTCAGTCCCCACTGCCACAAACAAAATAAAGATAAAAAATAAAAACTGGTGGTGTTTTGGCAGGAACCCCGACACCTGCAGCTGCTGGCAGACCTGGAGGACAGTAACGTCTTCTCCCTGATCTCGGGGAGGAAGCAGTACAGCGCCCCCACGGACCATGGGCTCTGCATCAAGGTATGAGCCGGTGGTTCTGGGCACTAGGCAGAGCCGGAACTGAGCAGGGGCTACCAGCCACTCTGTGGCTTTGCTTTTGGTGTTGTTTGTGCTTTGTTTTTCCTAACGGAAACACAAGCCAAACTGGTTTTGCAGGCCTCTCATCCCGGCACTCTGGGAGGCTGAGGCAGGAGGATCCCAAGTTCAAGCCCAGCCTGGGCAATATATCCAACTTTGGAAGACCCTGAACTGCCCAGCCTGGGCTGGAACTTGGGATTCTCCTGCCTCAGCCTCCCAGAGCGCTGGGATGACGGGCCTGTTCCCTGGGGTCCCGGCTTCATTGGACTTCCTTTGACCTCCCCTAGCCGAACAAAGTAAGGAATGAACCCAAGGAGCTGCGGCTGCTGTGCGCGGAGGACGAGCAGAGCCGGGCCTGCTGGATGACGGCCTTCCGCCTCCTCAAGGTACAGGCAGCGCCCAAGGGCACAGCAGGCCTCCACCCCAGGGATGGCTGGCAGCCAGGCTGAGCTCTGATGTGGCACGGGAGAGCTTGTGACCCCTGCTGCGCGACGGGGGTACAGTCCCAAGTCCTAGTCAGAAGCTTCAGACAGAAGCCCTCACATTAGTAGGTGTAGGACCCGGGCCCTGTGATGCAGGCCTGTCATCCAAGCACTCTGGGAGGCTGAGGCAGGAGGATCACAAGTTCAAGGCCAGCCTGGGCAACTTGATGACTTTATAAGACCCTGTGTCACAACACAAGGTAAAAGTGAACTGAGGCTGTCTCCCTATGTAGAGGCCCTGGGCTCCATCTCCACTATCACCATAAAAACAAAAAGAACTAGAGGTGGGACTGGGCTCGTGTCCTGTGGACGACGGTCTGTGGAAGGCATCCTGCACTGCATAGCTCTGCCTCTTTGCCTTGGCTTCAGTTTGCCTGAGGGGGCCACACAGGCATGCATCACCTCAGTTAAGATCCTGGGTGTGTGGGCCACGTGTGGAGTCCTCCATCCTTCCTCCCGAGGTGGATGAAAAAGACGTGCCCATGCCGCCTAGGGACAAGTGGGGCCTGGATGGACACTGTGTATGTTGAGGCACCAGCCCCTCTGCCCATGGCCGTGAGATGTTGGCTTTGCTCCTCAGTGATGTGGTGCTGTTGCCTGTAAAAGGAGGGTCTTCTAAGGACGCACCTCATAGAACGGAAAAGAAGCATAAATACCATGAGCTTAGAACGGCCCATGGCCCAGAGCAGCCTCCACGGGCCAGTTCTTGACGATGTAATATTTTTCTTGATACACTGATGAGACCCCTCCTGATGTACCACAACCAGATGCACTCATCCTCCTGGGGTGACAGGAGAACTGGGCAGAACTTAGGTGGGGGCCTCTTAGCAGTGTGGTGTTGGCCATGGGCTGGGGCCCCGGCCGTGCGCTGACTCCGGCCTCTCCCTGCAGTATGGAATGCTCCTATACCAGAACTACCGCATCCCCCAGCAGAGGAAAGCGCTGCTGTCTCCCTTCTCCACGCCCGTGGTAAGTACAGCTGTGGCCCTGAGCACAGAAGGGCCTTCCTGGTGCTGCCACCACCTTGTCACTGGACCTTGGTGTTCCATGTCCCACGCAGTGGCCGAGACAAGCTTCTGAGGATGCCCACGGGCCTGGCCCTTCTGTTTTCCAGCAGATGGGCTTTGCAGTGAACTGCAGTGAACTTTGCAGGGAGAGCATTTCTCCACCAGCTTCGGGCCATCCTCTGTGCTCAGAAGCATCCATGGCAACATTGGCTCCTCCATGGCTGCCTTTTCTCTCCTTTCCTTTGCATGTCTGTGTGTGATAACGTGGGTTAAACCCGGGGTCTTCACACTGAGCTACACCTCATTTCTGTTTTTTGATTTTGAGACAGGGTCTCACTGAGTCACTAAGTTGCTCAAGCTGGGCTTGAACTTGGAATCCTCTTGCCTCAGCCTCCCAGAGGGCTGAGAAGACCAGCCTCTGCCACTGGAGCTGGCTTGCCTTTGCTGGCTTTGACTTTCATCCCTTCAGATGAGAGGGCTTGTGGGTACTCTTTACCCTTGTCCAGAAGTTGTTCCCTGCTGAGAATTTAGAGATAACAAGGAGTCCTCTTCTGTCCCTTGTACACTGTACTTCTAGAGCGTCCAGAAACATGCTGTCATCTCAAAATAGGACCCTACACATCCTTCCATGTCAGATGGCAGGTGATGCCCAGGCTGGAGTGAGACCACCCAGCCCTTTTGCCATAGCCTCCTAGCACCCAGTGGCCCCAACCTGCAGCCTTTGGAGACAGTGAGAAGCCAGGCCCAGGGCACGGGAGTCATCCCAGCTCTCAGAGACTGAGGCAAGAGGATTGCAAGGTCAGGCCCAGCTTAGCAACCTCATGAGACTGTCTCAAAATAAAAACTAAAAAGTGGGCTGGGATAGCGCTTGCTGGGAAGACGGAGCTCTGTCCCCAGTACCACAAAACAAAACAAAATTCTGCAGTATTTTTTCCCAACCAACCCTCTCGCCACTGAATTTTCAACCTGAACCAGAGAATTTTCCGCCTGCAGCTGAGGGAGCTGGGCATGGGGGTCAAGTCTCCATAGCTTCCTTTCCCGGCCACCTTCCTGACCCTGCCCGGCCACTGTCCCCTCCCCCACGGTCTCCTACCCCGGTGCTGCCGTGGCTGACCTTCCTGCACCCTAACAAACATTTGGACCCTTGTGTTTTGTAGCGCAGTGTGTCTGAAAACTCCCTGGTAGCAATGGATTTCTCCGGGCAAACAGGACGAGTAATAGAGAATCCAGCCGAAGCCCAGAGTGCTGCCCTGGAAGAAGGCCATGCCTGGCGGGTAAAGCCATAGCCCAGTCCTCCCACGGAAGACCCAGAGTGGGGTCCCGCAGCTTGGTCTCCAGAAACAGTGGCTGTGCAGAGGAACTGCGGGAAACAGTTGCCTGTATGCAGCTACACATGACTGTCCGTCCCTGCTGGCCTCGCAGGAGGGGCTGGAGGAGCGCTGAGCCCTGTACAGTCTTGGGCTCATGCGCAGAGCTGTCCTGTGGGTGGGTCAGTGGGGGCTGCCTCCAGAGCAGGCATCTACGTTATATTAAAATTCTACCCACGTACAGTTTTTTGATCTCAGGGGCTTAAGTCCCAAGTGTCTGGATGGGAAAGTGATCACTGGCCCTCCAGATTCCCTGATACATCAAGACCCCGTGTAAAGCAACAGGACGAGAACAGTCCCCAAGGCACCATTCTGTTGCTGAGGACAGCTGCCAGTCTGCTGAACCCCACTTTCTGCTGAAATTGTCAGGCTTTTCCTCTTGTGTCTTCTGTGCAGCAGGCGGGTTCCCCCACAACACTGTTTCTGGGTAGTTGTTATTTTTGACATTTCTTTTCAGTTTTTTGTTTTGGGGAGGATTCCTTTGGGTTTTCTGATTTTTTTTTTTTTCTTTTTGCAATATTTGTTTGTTGGGTGTTTTGGTTTTTGTTTTTGCAGAATGTTTTTGGCTTTTTGTTTTTGTTTTTGTTTTTGTTTCTCTGTCTTGGGGAGGGGGGGTTGGGGTTTTTTTCCAGCTTCTTGGATTTTTTTGTTTTGTTTTTCTTTTTACAGTACTGAGGTTGAACTCGAGGCCTTCACCCTGAACTGCATTTCAAGCCCTTTTTGTTTTTTACTTTATTTTACTTTTTAAATTGGAGACAGGGTGCCTCTGAATTGTTAAATTCCCCGGGCTGGTCTTAAACTTCAGATGTTCCTGCCTCAGCCTCCTGGAGTACTGGAATCCCAGGCATGCACCATTATGCCCTAGCTCCTCCTCAACTTTGAACCTCCCCCCAGCACTCTGCATAGAGTTTGGCCATAGCCAAACTTAGCCACAGCAACTTGTAAATGCTTTGTTCTCAGGGGTTACCAGGGGCTCCCCTTGTCAGCTGCCCTCGCCCATGTGGGAGGCGGGATGACTGAGTCCTTGGCATCAGCGCAAACATTTCTTTTGTAGAAGCGAAGCACCCGGATGAATATCCTGGGGAGCCAGAGCCCCCTGCACCCGTCCACCCTTAGCACAGGTAAGCCACCACTGGATAGCAGGCAACTGGCCTGAGCCCAGAGTGGGCCCGGAGGGGCAGCCCCACCCCTGCACTTCCCCAGCCTCAGGGCGCCTTGACAAGGGCTGGGCCTCAGTAAGGGAGGGTGCCCAAGCCCCCCTCCTTCCTCTCTCCTCCCTGCCCTGCAGTGATTCACAGGACACAGCACTGGTTCCATGGCCGGATCACCCGGGAGGAGTCACACAGGATCATTAAGCAGCAGGGGCTCGTGGATGGGTAAGGAGCCCCGTGGGCACCAGGGCCTGCTGGATTGCCTGGGCTGACCTCACATTCTGTCCCAGTCCTTGGGCATCTTTGCAGGAAAGGCAGTATTTATATCCTCATTTTATATATTGTACTTATTTATTTTTGTGGTACTAAAGATGGAGCGCAGAGCCTTCATACTGAGATCCATCCTCAGCTTGTTTTTTTTTTAATTTGTTCATTTATTTATTTTGATTTTTGAGGCAAGATCTTGCTGAGATGCTCACGCTGGGCTTGAATTTGTGATTCTCCTGCCTCAGCCTTCCAGAGTGCTCACTAGGATAATAAGCCTGCGCTATCTGGCCCGGCTCTCACTTTATTTTATTTGTTTATTTATTATTTTTATTGATATTGTGGTGGTGGTGGTGCTAAAGATTGAACCTAGGGCTGTCCATACTGCGCTACATTACGAGTGCATTTTTTTATTTTGTATTTTGAGACAGTCTTGCTAAGTGAACCAAGTTGCCCAGGTTGGGCTGGCTTGAACTTGCAACCCTCCTTCCTCAGCGTGCTGGGTTGACAGACCTATACCACCAGGCCCAGCTCTGATTTTAGTTAGACAGGAGGAAATCTAAACTCAGAGGTGCAGGGGTGGGCACTGCTCACCCAGCTGGTGGTAAAGGGCAAGAAGTTTCTGTCCCATAGTAGCGTGCACCGTACCTAGAGTTTCCGCGCCTCCTAGGTGGGGCTCAGACAGCTGACACACAGGAGTGGTTCCTTGTCACTTCCTAAAGTGGTGGACAAATAGAAAGTTTTAAAAATTGTTAGCACTTTCTGATGTAGGAGTTCTGTCAACTTCTGCTAAGAACAGCCTCAAGCGTGTCAGCTTTAGCCCCACAGAAAAGGCGTTGCCACCGTCCCAGCCCTCTGGAAGGCTGAGGCAGGAGGGCTGCAGGTTGCAGCGCAGCCTGGGCGACTGAGCAAGAGCCTGTCTCAAAAATGAAAACCAAAAATGGGCCGGGGATGCAGCTCAGTGTGAAGACCCTGGTTGGACCTGCAGTACCACATAAACGCATACATAAACATATACACATACCTCCGTAGACACATGCACACACACACACATACCCGGGCTAGGGAGACAGGGTGCCCCACAGGTCTGGCGAATGGAGTGACATATCCAGCCCTCTCGCTAAGATCCCTGCTGGCCCCTCCACAGTTGTGACCCTGACCACAACAAGCTTCAGGCACTACCTGGAAAACCCAAGGTTCGGGGCAATCTCGGGTTTCCCAGGAGTTAGTTCAGAACTAAAACTGGGGGGCAGCATGTAGCTGGAGCTGAGAAGGGTTGGGAAGTATGTGTCTGTGAATGTGTGTGTGCATGCCTCTGTGTGTTGGCTCTGTCGGGTCGCTGACCCCTACCCACCGCATCCAGGCTCTTCCTCCTCCGGGACAGCCAGAGCAACCCCAAGGCCTTTGTGCTCACGCTCTGCCACCACCAGAAGATCAGGAATTTCCAGATCTTACCCGTAAGTACAGCGCCCCCCCCACCCCCCCACCCCCCCACCCCGCCTTCTTTCTTCCTGGGGATTTTACATTCCGGACTGGCAGATGGAGGCAGGGGCACAGTCGGGCTCCCAACACCTGAGGGAGTGGGACCTGTGTCTCACTAGACCCTGGGGTGCGTGCTGAGGTCATCCACATGGTGCCTGGGCTGGGGATACAGCTCAGAGATTCTCAGAACTGCCAAAAATCAGAATAAAAAAAGATCAGAGGCTGAACAGACAGAGCCACTGCTGAGCATGGTGCCCCAGACTACCCCCCCCCCAAAGGCCCTGTGCTCCTCTGACTGGGTGTGTCTCATCTGTGTCCTGGCAGTGCGAGGATGACGGGCAGACCTTCTTCAGCTTGGACGACGGGAACACCAAGTTCTCCGACCTCATCCAGCTGGTGGATTTCTACCAGCTCAACAAGGGCGTTCTGCCCTGCAAACTCAAGCACCACTGCACCCGCGTGGCCTTATGACAACCTCATGCCCGCCCGCGCGACACTGCGGGAAGCCAACACTGGAACAGCAGGGGCGGGCTCTCGGGGTGGGGGGGGGGCAATCTCTGGGGGGCAGGGCAGGAGGTCGGGCACACGCGCGTCCATCCCACTCCCTGTCCTCCCCTAGACTCGGAGCCGCCCCCATGGGTCCGTGCGGTGCCAGCCCGCTGAGCTCGATGCGGTTTTTGTTGTTGTTTTTGTTGTTGTTGGACTTTACGACACACAGCGGCTGCTGTGGTTCCAGCAGGGGTCACCTCACTCCCGTGAACCACACGGGAAGGAGGACCGCAAGAGGCGACATTGGCCGTAAACACTTGCCCTGGGATAATCTTGACAATTAAAACTGAAATGTTTACCTTTTTTATTGATCATTTTTCTTTTTTTTCTTTTTTCTTTTTCTTTTCTTTCTTTTTTTTTTTCCGCACTCCTCCACCATTTGTCCATATCGTGTTCAGCCTATGGTAGGAGAGGACGTGGTTCCCAGATTATAAAGCCGCCTCCTGCCCCCAGCCCCAGCCGGGATACTTGAAATGCTTTTTGGATTTTTGTTTTGATTTTTTTTAAATAAAAGGTGGTAGCTGTGGTTGGCACACAGCCCGCGCGCGCAGGACTCGGTCACTCTGCCCGCCGGGGCTGCTCGCTTGCTGCAGCTCGCGGCCCTGTTGTCTGGTCCTTTGTCGTCCGCGTCTAGTTCTTCGTGACAAGAGGGATGTCACATTTTTGGGAAACTCACCGGTCCCCACACAGCACAGCCAAGTGACCTGCCTCTTTTGGATGTAGGTCAGCCTCAGGGACACCCCAGTTGGTGGCTAGATAAAAAGTGTCCCCAGGGTCCCCTCGGCTTCATGCGTCTGCAGCTGCCAGCTCTCCTAGAGTGATCGCTGCCTTACCCCCTCGCCCTCAGGGACCTGAGTCATGTACAGCTGATCCCAGGCCCAGGGAGAAGGAAGAGAAAATGGCACTTGGGGAGGCTGAGGCAGGAGGATCGCCAAGTTTGAGCCCACCCTGAAGAACTTAGCAACTTAGTGAGACCCTGTCTCAAAATCAAAAAATAAAAATGGGGCAGAGATGGAGCTCAGTGGAAGGCCTTGGGCTTAATCCACTGGGCCCCAGAAAAGAAAGAAGCAAAATACCACTTAGAGAGGCTGTGTTGCCATGGGCTTCCTTGGGGACAGTGGGGACCAGGAGGCATTGCTGATGGTGCCAGCAGCCTAGTCATTTCAAGTCTCTGCTTGGTGACCTCCCTGTCTCTGCTGAAGGCCCCCAAGAGCCAATGACAAAGTGGCCCTAGGTGCCACCCCTGCTCGCTTTTTGTGGTGAGGGAGTCATTTGGGAGTTTTGTTTCCTCCTACAGCGGATGGCAGCTTGAGGTGTCCCCGGTGTCCTCTGCCTCACCAGGGTAGCTGGGTTTTTTTGTTTTGTTTTGTTTTGATTTTTGTTTTGTTTTGGTTTTTGGTTTTTTTTTTTTTTTTTTTAGGCTCAACCCCTGTTGCACACAGAGGACCCACAACACTCCAGAACCAGATCCTCCAACCCCTCTGGCCACTGGACACCCCCAATCCAGTCCCCTGAAGTGCTCCCTGAGGTCCCACTTCTCTTTGCCGTCCCAGTGACCGTGACGTGCGTAATTCAGGACAGATGTGTGTGTGTGTGTGTGTGTGTGTGTGTGTGTGTGTGTGTGTGTGTGTGTGTTTGTGTGCGTGCGTGCGTGTGTGTGACGTGTTTAGTGCGACACGACCAGCTACAAGTCGGTCCCAATATAAAAAGTAAACACTGTATGTTAGTTTACAGTCCCCAGTCCCATTCCTGTTGTATCCACGGAATACCTACCTACACCAATGAAGCTTTTGCGTATGTGTGGATGTTATGATAATTGTTGTGTTATTTTTTAGTAAAACTTTTTTTTTTACTACCAGCCAGGTGTGGGGGCGCAGCACGCCTGTCCTCCCAGTGCTAAGGGAGGCTGAGGCTAGAGGATCACCAGATTCTCAGTCACCATGCTCAGTTGCGTTTCCTCCCATGGGCAGCCAGTTAATGACTGACCATTGGCACCGAGGTCTCCAGTGCGCTGCTGGCCTCAGGCCCCACCCATCTGATCTACACATTAGGGACAGGGACTTTGATGCTATCATTACACATTCTTTTTTTTTTCTCTCTCTCTTCACTGGATTGAAATAAGATCATCCAAAAAAAGCAGTTCTAGGATTTTTTTCTGTTTACATAGACCAGTCCCCACTTCGCGCCCCTCCCCCACACTCCTAGATGGCTAGGGTGTGCAGTACTAGCTCATATTTATAAGGGTGCATTTTATTTAAAAAGGAGAACTACGAGCTTACCTTTGAGTTACAATTTTGTGCGTAGCTGGTATGACATTGACTTAGCAAATTGCTGCGGAAGGCAGATTTCCCACGGTCCCTCCCCTGCCCATGGGGGCGCAGGTAGCAGCTTGTCCCTGGGGAATGTGGGGGTCCAACTCCCCCCACTTCTTTCCACCGAGGGACAGACGGACATCGGACTTTTATTTTTGTATTTAATTGACTTGAATGTAAAGGGAATAACTCAGGGTTGTTTTGGAGCCTGTTGACTTAAATCTCTATGATTTTTTTTCTTGTTTTTCTTTCCTTTTTTTTTCTTTCCTTTTTGAAATGAAAACTCCCATGTAGCAACCTGAAGTGGAGAAGAAGAAAAAAAAAAACAACCAATACTAAAGAAACTAAAGAAACGCCAAATGCTTGGGCACCCGAGTTTCCTGGGTGAGGCTTCGTCTGTTCGAGGTGTCAGATTCCAGACACGTGGTTTGGTTGTTCCCTTTCCTCCGTTTGTTGGTTCGTTTTGTGTTTGTTTGCTTAAACCTTAAAAAGAATCATGTGCCTCGACGTAGCTGTTGTCCACACTTACAGTACGCGACAGTTCCGCAGAGCGCGGCGCCTTCGTGGGGACGGGAGGGCGCCTCGGGCCTCGGGACGCAGCCTCGGGTCCCCAGCGCAGCCGGGGCGCCGCAAGGGTGTCGGCGGGACGCAGCCGGATCCCGCGCTTCGCTTCGCTCTGTACATAGCTCTGGCTCGTGAACCTAATTGTAAACTTTCAGGTATTTTTGTATACATAAGGGACTGATGTTGTTTCTTGTAATTAGAAATAAACATGGATACGGTGGTCTTCGTTTCCTATGGCTCGGAATGTCTGTGTCTGCAGTTATTCCCCGCGCTGCCGCCACCATTTGACCTTCCCGTGGGTCCCTGTGGGCCACGAGCTGGGTAGCATCCAAACTGCATCTGCATCTTCTTTATTCTTCTCTCGGTGGCACTGGGGATGGAGCCCAGGGCCTGCGCTCCGGAGCGGCGTCCCACGCCCATTGTTTAGTTTTGGTTTTTTAGACAGGATCTCTACTAAGTTGCCCAGGCTGGGCTAAAACTCGCGATCCGCCTGTCTCGGCCTCCCAGAGTGCTGAGATGACAGGGCTGAGCCTCCTTCCCCTCCCACCTGGGTCTTTATTTAAACCCCCTTACTGGTGATCTGTAGGAACCCAGGACTCAGCTCACATACACAACTGTGCAGGCCGTGGGCCCAGGTTCCTAAGTCACACTGCCACACGGTGGCCAAAGGGGACACCTGCTGATTGTCCCCATAGTTTCCACCCTGTTCCCTCCCAGTGTGGGCATCACCGAGCACACAGGTGCAGGTCAAAGGCACAGTCCTGTCCCCCGCCCCACCTACCAGGTCAGGGCCCCCAGAGTAAGGCCGGAGAGGTCTCTGCACCGCATCAGGGCTTGAGGACCTGATTTGCAGAGAAGGGTCAGGAGGGCGAATTCCTTCCAGCCGGGAGACTGAAATCTCACACGAGGGCCCACTGCAAACTTGCCCCACTGAGGTGTCGTTGCAATCAGTCCCTAGCCCCGGAACAAACCGCAGAATAAGGTCTGTGTGGGGAAAGATGGCCAGGGCCCAGCAAGGCTGTGCTCATCCATGGGTCCGAGGACATATTCCCGGGCTGGGAGGTGGGAGGCGGGGAGTCACTGGGCGTGACCTGGGAGGGGGTGCTCCTGTCCCTGGCCCCTCCTCCCTCTGCTTCCTAGCCACCTCCTGGGGAGCAGCTGGCCTCTTCCCCTCCCCCCCACCCCCCCCAGCCCTTCCACCATGCCGGCCGACCATGCATGGGCTGAGGCCTCTGACTTGCAAACTAGAATAACCCTGCCCTCCTCAGGCTGTGGGTGTCAGGTACTGAGACCCAGCGGCAAGAAGAGACTGAGGCAGAATCCCGTGGGGGGTGGGTTGGGGGGAGGGGGTTGCTTGTCTGGGTCAGCCCAGCAGCTCCGTGCCAAAGCCAGCCAGACCCAGTCTCCATCTCCTGATGCCTTGGCCTGGGTTCCTCCCCGCACCTTTGCCCTGCAATGTTGGTCACCATTCATGGACCCAACCTGGGGCCTTCACGGTCACCTTGGGCAGCCAGTGGCAGCCCACACTTAGCATGCAAGGGGGCGGGGCCTGGGTTCTACCCCAGCCCCATAAGCTGACAGAGCAGAGAGCGAAATCACGTGGATGCCTTTACCAGGCAGTTTGGCAAAGGGTTCCCATGTCACTGTCACTCTCTCCAGATGGCTGCCACACCCCAGAGGGTGCCCCCTCTGGCTGGTCCCTCCCCCAGCTCCACTGACTCCTTGTACTTTGAACTGGAGATTCTCAGTACCAACTTGTCTCATCCCCAGGCAGGAGGGTCACATGTTTGAGTCCAGCCTGGGTAACTTAGACCCTGTCTCAAAATCATACAGAATGCACTGGGGATGGAGCGCACACAGAGAACCAACCAGAGTTGGCTGTGAGGCCCAGCGTGGGTCTGCAGGGGCCACATCTAGGTCATTTTAAACAAGATCAGCAGGTCACCTTGTCCTTCAAGTGGGAGAGTGGCTGCAGAGAGCACTAGGTCCTTAGGCCCACAGGAGGGGACTCAACCCACGGGCACGCCCAGGTCCCCATACCCCCAAGTCCAGCCCTCACTCCTGCCTGCCCGGGGATACCACAGAAGCAAGCAAGTCATTCACAACAGGAAAGTCACCAGAGACAAGGAATATCTGAGGACAACTTCTTTTAGTCCCAAAGAGGAATCCGAGGCTTTCACAGCGACTTATAACGCCCAGTTCCCTTTTTAATTAATTCATTTTAGTTTTGATTTTGAGATAGAGATTCACTAAGTTGCCCAGCCTCGGCTCACACTTGCGATCATCCTGCCTCAGCCTCCCAGAGTGGTGGGATGAAAGGCTTGTGCCATCAGGCCCAGCTGTTCCTTTTCTCTTGAAGGACTTGGTGGACCAGATGTCAAAAAAAGAAAAAACAAAAAGCTGCAAGAAAATAGTCCTTTCATTCACCCACCCAGCTCCCCACCCGTGTGTAGATCTGCCTGCCCACCCACCCATCCAGGCAGCAGCTAGCTAGCCGGCCACCTGTCCAGATAGGCCTAGATGTCACACCCTTCCTCGAAGCCAGGGTGCTGTTCCCTGTATCTCTGCTGTGTCCATGACGGGTTTGGAGGAGGATGGTGAACACCCGGGTCCCCATATGACCCCGCCCTGTAGACCCCAGGTGTATTTTCCAAGTGCCCCCCTGGGAAATCGCACACAGCCTCAGGTTTCTGGCTGTCTGCACAGCCAAGAGGTTTTTCCTGAGGAAACTTCGCCTGCTGCCGGATCAGAACACATGCAGTGGCCTCATGACACGCAGTTGGGGCTGCTCCAGTCAGTGTAGGAGGTGGGTAAGGGCCGTGAGGTACGAAATCCCCAAGCTGCCAAGGGTGGGGGCAAAACAGGCCGACCTCCACCGGCACGCCAGCGCGCACCCAGGACACCTGCTGCCCCACCGCCTCCCTGCAGCGCTGCGACCTTTATCACCAGGAGACGTTAATGTGCAACCAGCGCACGAGGCTAAAAGTGCAAGCGCAGTGGGCACGTGGGCTCCAGGACACAGAGAGCGCGAGCAGAGAGAGAGAAGAGAGAAAAAGAGACACCTGCCGCAGGGCCCGCCCCCAGTGCACGGAGAGGCGGCTGCGCAGATCTGGAACACCCCAGCAGGTGAGTGTCTGGTTCTCTTTGTTTTCTCAAATTGTGATCGGTGGGCGCGCCCGCCCCCGGGCCTAAAGCTGCAGGGACGGCTGGCGTGGGGGCCGAAGGTCACTAGTGGCCCAACACTTCCTCTTCCTTCAGACTCTCGGCCTCTGCAGCTGCACATCAGCGCACGGCGCAGGAGTAACCGCCTCCCTCAGTAATATGGCGGTTTGGGTTCTGGTCTTGGTTTCTGGCACTGTGGATTGACCCCCGGAGCTTTGCACGGAATCCCTTTTTGTTGTTGTTGTTGTTTTCCTTTAATTTTTAAATTTTAAGGCAGAATCTCACTAAATTGCCCAGGCGGAGCTCCTTGAAGCTGTGATCACCCCCAGCACCTCACAGCTGGGATGTCAGATGTGTGCCGCCGCTCACATCCAGCTTCTGTGACTGGATTATCTAAGATAGGATAAAAGTGTCCCTCCACCAAGAATATAGCTAAACTTGTAAAGCGCTTTAACTGTGTACAGAAAATCCGGGGACAGGACACCGTGAGGAACCTGTCACCGCAGGAGATTCAGCACGCCCCCACCAAAAACATCAGTAAAGCCATGGGAACTTTCAACAAAGACAAAGCAGGTGTGGCTTCTCCGTCACCAACAGAGCTCTGTACCCAGTCCTTAGGACGCGCATTTGTTTCTCCCTCAAATGCCCCAAATGAACCAAGACAGAGGGAGAAGTTGGGCCTCACGTGGGGTCTCAAAGTCTATCAGAAGGGCTGCGGCACCTCAGGCTCTCGACCCAGAATTCAGTTAAATTAATCCCATGAGAATTCAGGACAAAAGACCTGCAAAGATCTCCGTCTACTTTTGTACACAGACTTTTAAATGCTTGTATAATGAAGTTGTTTTTTTTTTTAAAGGCCAAAATAAATAGGGTGACCCTCCCAGGTGACATGTTCAGAGTCAAATGCAGGCAATAGTAAAGCTGGTGAGGAGCCAAAGGCGAGATGCAGGCTGTGATGCCTGCACTCTGGGGGGGGGAGGCAGGACCACGGCTTGCAGAATTGCCCAGATGGGCCTGGGTTCCTCTGGATTCCTGCAAGTTGACGGGCACCTGACAGACCATGAACCCCTCCCTGCCCCTCAGTCCGCTGATCCTCTGCGCTGCTGGGAGGGGGGGTGGGTCCTGCCTTCACCCAGAGCCCATGGCTGGCTTGGGTGCTGCGAGGTGCAGGGATCAGGGTAAGCCCAATTTCAAACCCTACTTTTCCCTTAGGATCCTGGGCACAGTCCCCCGGCATGTCCCACCCTTCCCAAGGAAAGCAAAGTCCCACCAGCCCCCACGAGGAACAGGCCGGGTCGAGAAGTCCTCTTTTGCCACACTGGCCCCTTCATCACCCCGAAGCAGAGCCGGGGGCTTCTGAGTCCCCACGAGGCTCCCTGAGGGAGCACCGGCTCTGAGTGTGCACCATACACAATGACCACAGGGACAGGGCCTGTCTGTCCTGGGCCACCCCCATTCCCCACTGCTCCCCTGCCCTCTGCAGGGGCGGGAGTCACTCTGAGTAAATAATGCAGAGCCAGGCGCTCTGATTGGCTTTGAGGAGGCGGACACTTCTCTACATAAATGGCAGTCGCTCTTGTGCCTTTGAACTGTCACCAAGGAGCCCAGGAGCTGAGAGAGGCCAACAGAGGTGGGACCCCAGCTGGCTGTGAGTACTGCTCTTTGTCCTCACTCCTTGGCCACACCCCAGGCCCCGCTGCTCCTGGCTGAGCCTGGCGTCCTGGAGCCTGGGGGCTGTGTGCAGTGGGCTCCCACCGTGTGGCTCATGGCCCCTCCACGGGCAGAGGTGCTGCCGGTGGGGGCAGGCATCCGGCCAGCGTGTGCAGGTGGCCCGGGGTGCCCTGGAAGCTTTCTCGGGAGGGGGCACAGGCACAGATCCGCCTGGGTTTTGGAGTCATTTTCAAGCAACAAGTCAGGCAAAGAACTGGGGACTTTTGGTGGCTTTTCACTGCATTCTTGGGGCCACCGTGGCAGCCGAGGTGAGGGAGGGGATGGTGGTGGCTTCCGGGCTGGCTTGCGAGCTGAGGACCCCCGACGCTGCAGGGAAGGAGGGCGCAGTGGTGAGGAAGGATGAGGTTGCAGGGGACAATGGCTCGGTGACATCTGCAGTTGTAAAACAGCTGATAGTATCTTCTATGGCACATAGAAGAAAAAAAGAACCGAAACAGGTTGGATTTTATAGAGGGCCAAGCACATAGTAGGTGCTGAATAATTGAGAGCTATTTGGGAGTGGTGGTGTGCCTCTGTCATCCCGGCACTGCTGGAGGCTGAGGCAGGAGGATCGCAACTACAGTCCCAGCCTGAGCCAAGTAGCAACTCTTAATGACGTAACAGGACCCTGTCTCAAATTTAAAAAATGAAAAGGGCTAAAGGTGGAGCTCAGTGGGGGAGCCCTGGGCTGGACCCCAGGACCACATGCTCACGATAATGGGGAGATTTATTAGGAATGAACACAGAAAGGCCCAGGAGCAAAGCGTACTCTGCAGGCCTCCGGCGGCTTCCTGCCCAGGGCTCCCCGGTCCCGTGGGCAGCTGACCTGCTTCCATTCACCGCCACCCAGAGGCTCCACACCTCCACTCCTGTGGATCTCAGGTCATTCAAAATAGCAGTGTCTTCCCTCTCTCCAGAGCAGAGCCCAGCCAAAGTGACAATGACAGGTAGAAAAACTGGCCCTCACTGGGGTGGTGACAGATGCCAGGGACAAGCACAGGTTTTGGTTCAGGGTCACCAGAGCTCCAGCTGACAGGCTATGTGGTCCCCGCACTGAGACAGGCAGCGTCCAGGAGCACAGTGGCCGTGGGGCACACTGAGGGGAGTCTGGACATTATCAAAGGGGACAGACACATCTGTGTCACCATGGCAGCTCCTTTCCATTCCCTGGGCAAGTGACATTCAGATCTCTGCTCCCAGACAGTGTGACTAACATCATCAAGTCAGCCCCTCCTTGGGTTGGGGGGCATAGGTCAGTGGGTAGAGCACTTGCCCGTGTGCACAACAAGGTCCTGGATTCGATCCTCGGGCACCATATTAAAATAAGCTGAGTGCGGTGGCACACGTCTACAACCAGCACTCAGGAGGCTGAGGCAGGAGGATTGCTGTTAGTTTGAGGCCAGCCCAAGCTCCACAGTGAGTTCAGGACCAGCTTGGACCACAGAGTGCATCCCTGTCTCAAAAAAGTAATAATAATAATAATAATAATAATAATAATAATAAATAAAATAAGAAAGTGAAATACACCATCCTTTCCAGGTGACACACATCCGGAGAGAGTGCTGGGAGGACCAGGTGATGTGTCTTTCTCTCCCTTGGAGATGCCAACTGTGTTTGTTAGGAAAAGGAAAGAGAGAGGCGGAGACGCAACCTCAACTGTGAAATGGGCTTTTATTGAAGGGAAAGTCCTGAGAGGGTCTCGCTGACCCTGGGAGGAGGGAAGCCCATCTCAGCAAGTGAGGGGTTTCTATGGGGTAGGATGACCCTGGGTGGGGGAAGGTCAGGCAGGTGTTGGCACCGGGTGAGAGGACCTGGGGGACAGCAAGGCAGGTTTCCCATCGGGGGGCCAGTTGTCCCTCCTGCGCCTCAGGAAGGGCAGCTGCACTTCAGATGACCCTGCTGGTTGCGGACAGCTGGGGCCACAGCCTGGCACCTCCCACCCGTTTTGAAGGTTTTACACTCCATTTGTGAGAAGGTTTTTGAGGAGGAGGGTTCTGGAGAGATTAAATCCCAAATATTTTATTTTTCCCCAAATTATTGTTTTGTTAGTATTTTGCATTTGGGATATATAGTAACGTCATTTGCCGAAGGGTCAGCGCACAAATGAACTGCATCTGGGTCGCTCGCATTCCCCTCCACTTCCCATAGACTGTATTTATTTTATTATTTTTTCTGTGGCACTGGGGACTGAGCCCAGGGTCTTCACACTTAGCTCCATTCCCAGCCTATTTTTACTTTTGATTTTGAAGCAGGGTCTCACTAAGCCACTAAGTTGTCTTAGCTGGACTCCAGCTTGTGGTCCTCCCTCTTCGACCCCCCAGAGTGCTGGGTGACAGGCCTGTTCCACCAAGCCTGGCTACCCACTGCAACCCAGTGACAGCTGAGGGTCTCCAAGCAGGAGGAAAACAGGCTGGTCTTCCGGGCTAGACCCACACACATGGGCAGCCTACTGGTGGCTGTGCAGCTGTGGACAAACCCGTGATGTCCCTGAGTCCCTTTCCTCATCCTCAAAGGGTTAATGTCGTTGCTATGAAGAGCTGAGCCACAGAAAAGAGGTCGGTGCTAACCCCATGCCCTGTCCCCAGGAACGTGTCCTGTCCTGGAGAAGGTGGGGTCACACCCATCTCTAAGGTCACCAGATTGCCTGGGGATCGACCTATCTTGGGGGTGGGGGTGAGATGCAGGCCCAGCCCTGGTACCTGCGGCCACCATCCCTGCTCATTGTGTGGGGAGACAGGCAGGACTCCGGAGACACACACTAGGCTGCAGGTGCCGACCCCCAGGCCAGGCAGGAGCCAGTGCAGGACGCCGGTGGTGTAACAGGAAGAGGCTGGCTTCAGAGAAGAGGGTGGTGGAACCCCTGCTCCTGCCCTGCTGGCGGGGCCCATGGGAGCAGAGAGCCTTAAAAGAAGTTCTACAGCCCACGTGCTTAGCAGAGGTTAGGAGACATTGATGATATGTTTGGGCTTTTGGACAACAGAATGGCAATCAAGCAGGGCCCAACGGTACAAACATCTTGTCCTCCCAGCACTCTGGGAAGCTGAGGCAGGAGAATCATAAGTTTAAGCCCAGCCTGGACAAATTAGTGACTTAGTGAGACACTGTGTCAAAAAAATTATATATATATATATATATATGAAAGAGCTGGGGGTGTAGCTTACTGCGAAAGCCCTGGGCTCAGTCCCCAGGGTTACAGACAACAACCACACAAATAGACGTGGCCACCAAATGCCCCTGGATTCTCAGGATTTGACACGGAAGAGGTGCCAGTGTAGACCTCTAGGAAAACTCAGGGGTCTTGGTGCCGTGTGAAGTCCCAGGAAGTGCTCACTGTGGGCTGGGGAGTCAATATCTACACCCCCCCACTCCCCCCCCCCCCCCCCCCCCCCCCCCCCCCGTAAGACTCACGGGGAAATAAAACAGTGTCCTCACAGCATGCGCCGAGGCCTGCCAGGACCCGCGGTGCCAGGTGCTCCGTGCTTGCAGGAGGCCCCATGGCCGCAGGCCCCTCCTCAGGGCCACAGGGGACAGGTGGCTCCAGCAGCGCCAGTCACGAGGTCTCCCATCCACAGAGAAGGCAGGTGGCTGGGCATGTGTGTGAGCTGCTCACGCGACCTCACAGAGTACTCAAGTTCATTGTAAACATTGTGTATTGCGTAGGCATGTTAATAAAAATAGTGGGAAAAAAGAAAGAACAGAGGAGAGAAAGCAGGGGCAGGGAGATCCTGTGTTCCCGGAGGTGGGGGTGGGGCCCAGGTGCGAAGCGATTTTCCTGAGTACCGTGAAAATCCAAAGGGAACAAAGGAGAAATGTCCAAGCTGGGGCAGGCAGGTGGTGCAGACCTGTCATCCTAGCAGCGGGAAGCTGAGGCAGGAGGATCCCAAGGTCAAGCCCAGCCAGGGCAATGTGGTGAAACCCCACCTCAAAATCCAAAATAACAAATCAGTTAAAAAAAAGGTAAAAAGGCCTGGAGGTATAGCTCGGTATGAAGGCCTTTGCACAGACCTCCATTCCCCGCCCAATTTTATTTTTATTTTGAAACAGGATCTTGCTGAGTCATCATTTTGCTCAGGCTGGGCTCGAACTTGTAAGCCCCCTGGTGAGCTGGGATGGCAAGCCTGAGACACTGTGCCTGGCCTTAATGAAGAAAATAGGCAACTCAGAGCCATTTTGGTCAGAGGGGAAGGTAAAGTCCAAGGGCAGAGCCCCCACCTCTTGCCCTCCACACGTGCCTCCTCTGGCCGGGTGTGTTTGCAGGACCCCACTCCTGCTGCAGGCCCTTAGCCTGTGGCCCACTTCGCCTCCCTGGCAACAGTCCCCGTCTCGGCGCTTTCACTACCCAGAAATACAGAAAGGTCAGAGACCGAAGGACAGCTCGTCCCTGCAGAAGCCGCCTGCATCTCAGGCTGCCCTGGCCCCTCGTGGAGGCGCCAAAGCAGCTTTGGATTATCCGTGTCCTTCGTGGTTACCAGGAACAATGCTTAACCTGAAACTCCTGGATCACATGTTGGTAACCAGAACTAAATGTGTTCAAAGAAACTGGGCATAGTGGCACAGTGTCCGTGGCTGCTGGCACTTCTGGGAGGCTGAGGCAGAAGATTTCAAGTTGGAATGCAGCTTGGACAATTGAGTGACTTATCAAGAACACGTCCTCCCCCGCAAAAAATGTAAAAGGTCCTGGAGTTATGGCTCAGTTCAACAGCGCTGGGTCCCATCCCTCGATAATAATAACAAATGAAACATAAGCCTTTGAACTAATTTTAACAGTAAACCTAAGAGCCACCTAAGGATAAAGTAGAGAGAAAGGAGAGACAGAGAGAAACTTTTAACACTTTAAATCTGCTCAGCCAGTTGGATTGCTAGGCCCTATTTTCCTCCCTGAAATGTCCTAAAATGCAAAGTTGGAATTTTTTTTTCTGAGAAGATATTAGGTCACCTGTTCCTCCTGGCTCTAGAACCCTCCCCCGCCTACTCGTCTGTATGGTAGGGCTGGAAAGAGGCATTTCTCCTATTAGGTTTATTTATGGTTTTCACACCCCCAGGAAAACACATCCACCAGGAAATCAGTCCGTTTCAGGGAGACTCTGCAGAGCTGCTTTTATTCCTGACTGACAAGCCTGTGTGCGGGGCAAGGGATGGGGGCCACGCACGGTTCCAGGCAGCTCCTTCTGAGACATAAAGTATGGTTCTTTTTTTTTTAAGTTAATATTACGCTTCTCGTGGAGATAGTGCGTGAAAGTGTCAAAAGGCCAGACAGCGTTTCTGGGGTCCCCAGGTCCGGGGAAACCGTGCCAGGGCCAGGAGGCACTGTGGGCTGCCGAAGCGCGGCTGCGTGCCGGGCGGCTGGCCCTGACCCCCAGGAGCCCAGATCCCCTCGCGCCACCGTGGGCTGGGGGTCCTGTGAGCCAGGTTTGTGTGCGGCTGCCACAGCGAATGTCCGGGGAGGAGGAACCCCACCCCTGCACCCCCTCCCAGTGACTCACCAAACATCACCCAGGGCAGGGCCCCCAGCCTCCAGGCCGGGTGCGGTACCAGCCTGTGCCTGTCGGCCACTGGGCTGCCCCGCGGGAGGCGGGCGGTGGGCAATCACCCTCACCGGAAGCCTCACCGGCCTTTGCAGCCGCCCACCGTCCCTGCTGGGCCACCTGAGCTCCGCCTCCTGTCACGCCCTGATTTCTCTCTAGCTGAGCACGCTTCTGTGAGGGGGCCTAGCAGCTTGTCAGAGTCACGTGCCCCCAGGTGGCACCTCCCACGCCTCTGGTACCCCCTCCCTCCGCCCCATGGATGGGACAACTGTCTTCCACAGAGCTGCGCCCCTGGGGGAAGAGGCCGGACCGCGGAGCTGGGGCTCCCAGCACGCAGGGTGGGAGCGGTACCCGGCGGTCTCGGGCCCCGAGACAGGGCAGAGGCGGGCATGGTGCGAGGCGGGCGGGCGCCTGGCACCGTCTCCGGGCGGGATGGCGCGGTGCATCCAGGACACGGGTTCCAGGGGGAAAGCGGCGAAAGGAAAGGTAAGGTGCGTCTGGCTAGAGCCCTCTGCACAGTGTTGAGCTGGGCTTTAGGAGTGAGCCCCAGAGCTGGGGGTGGCGCGCACACGCGCACGCACGCACGCACACACGCGCGCATTTTCTAAGAGGCTGAGGCAGGAGGATCGCAAGTATGAGCCCAGCCTGGTCTACTTGGCAAGGTAGTGAGAGTCTATCCCAAAATCACGAATGTAACTCATTAGGCCGAGGGTGTGGGTCGGGTGAAGGTCTGGGGTTTAATCTCCAGTATTGCGGGGGCCGGCAGGGGTGGGGAGGAGAAAAACAGACAACAGCCGGGAAAGCAGAAACGCAGGGGGGCGGCCGGCCAGAGGCAGCGCATACAGGACGGCCCGGAGCCAGCACGGCGGCCAGAGCGCAGACTGCGGGGACCAGGATCCGGCTGTGTAGACCGAGCTTGCTCAGGGTCCGAGCCCGCTGCGTCTGCAGCTCCTGTTTGCCCAGCTGGCTACAGGAAATGTCAGACGTCACCCGGGCGGCGTGGGGCCTGTCTCCCAGGCTGTGAGCTGAGCCTGTGTAAATGTCGCGCCTGGCAGTTGTCTGCAAGTAAATGACACAGGAAGGCGGAAAAGGAAAAGCCGGGCTGGCTCGCTGTAATCCGCTGGCGCCTCCGGCAGCCCGTGGCCGAGCTGGTCTCCCTCTGGCTTTGCTCAGAGGGCCCGCTCCGCTGTGCTGGTGCTTGCAGCACCCGGGGGTGGAATACTCGGCCTTGGCTCTGAGCTCCGGCCCCAGCCCACTGGAATTTTTGAGACAAGGTGTCACAAAGTTGTTACATTGCCCAGGCTGGGCTGGAACTTGGGATGTTCCTGCCTCAACCTCCCGGGCTGCTGGGATGACAGGCCTGGCCACATGCCCTGTGTTCGCCGTGGCACTATTTTAGCCCCACTTGGAGGAGGAAAGAGGCTAGTTAGTATCTGCCTGCAACGTGCACAGGGCCTGGTTTGGAGCATCCAGTTCAGTGGGCCCCTTGCCCTGGCAGCTGCCCCCTGAGGCAGCAGTGGGCATGGAGGAGGGATGGCTGGAATACTGACTTTAAAAAGCTTTTTTGTAAGCAGGGCACAGTAGTGCGTGCCTGTAATCCCAGCACGGGAAGGCTGAAGCAGGAGGATTTCTGTGAGTCCAGTGCCAGCTCCATAGTGAGTTCAGTACTCGCCTAGGTTACAGAGTGAGACCCTATCTCAAAAAAAAAAAAAAAAAAACTTTTTTGTTTTTCTACTTAAAATTGATCCCGGGGGATTTCTACTTGAGCTGAACCCACCACAGTTTATTGTTATAATTATTATCTTGAGATAGGATCTCTCTGAAGCACTAAGCTGCCCAGGCAGGACTGCAACTTGCTGAGACTCAGGGATGTTCCATGGGGTCCAGTTTTTAAGAAGTATTTCTGACGGTCACACCCAATGTCCCTGTCATAAGGGAATTATTTTTTGCCACGTCAGATTGAAAATTTCTTGTGAGTGATGGCTTAGTCCCTTTCCCTGCCTGGGACACAGCCCTGGACGCCCAGGGCGCAAAGGAGGAGCAGGTCACTTTGTGTTTTTTTGTTTTTGTTTTGTTTTGACACAGAGTTTTGCTCTGCAGCCCAGGCTGGTCCTGAACTCACTATGTAGTCTAGGCTCGCCTTGCATTCACAGCAATCGTCCTGCCTCAGTCTCCTGCGTGCTGTAATTACAGGCGTGTGTGCTACCACGCCCACCTTCTACCACGCCCACCTTATGTGGTGCTGGGCAATCGACCTCGGGTACTTAGAGTTAGTTAGGCAAGTGCTTTAACCACTGAGCCATTTCTCCCACCCCTGTTTCTGTTTTTTTGAAACAGGGTCTCTGCAGTCTAGCTAGGCAAGCGCTTTAATCACAGAGCTATTCTTTCAGAGGTCTTCCAGATAGGTTTAACATTGTAATTTTTGCTTTCACTTTAACGGAGGTGAGTTTCGTAGGGTAGCGACGTGTGCATTTCACCCATCTAATAAATGTGAGAGTCAGGGTGGAGCCGGAGGGTGGGCTCCTGGGTGCCGCCCACATGCCCCGGGGATCCAAGGAAAATACAGAAATGATCCCAGTGTTTAGGAGCAGCACGCGGTAGCTGAAGCCCCTGACGTTACAAGAAGCCAGGAACAGAAAAGAACTGGTATGTGCGGGACACAGGCGGCTCACAGGTCCCCAGCGGGACAGGGGACAGTGGCGGAGGGGAGCATGGGACTGCGGACGGGCCGCTTCCAGCCCAGCGCCGGCGAGACCCCTGCCTCCCTTCGCACAGGCTGGAAATAAGTGCAACTGCTCCAAGTTAAAAATCAATCTAGAAGCTGCAGTCCCCGGAGCCGCCAGCCAGGCAGATCCGTCAGTTGTTGTTGTTCGCTGGTTTTGTGGCAGGAACAGAATAGTCCATGCTCACAGCTGGTCTGACCAGCCCTGTTGATTACCGTTTGTATTAGGCTATGCTTGTGGCACCTCAGGGTGACACTCATGGCGGTGCATGGCGAGGCCAGATCTCTTCCAGCGCCCCCGACCCTCTGCCCTCCGGTCTCCCGTTCCCCTCCAAGCCCACCCCCCTCTTTCCTGTCATCCTCTGTTATTTTGCTTCTTAAGTCCTTTACATGCTGGGTTCCTCCTCTGAGGGAACCTGGTCGGTCACCTTTCCGTGGCTGACTGGTCTCATTTAGCTTGATTGTCTCACAGTGCATCCATCTGCCTACAGGTGACTCAGCTCTGTCCTTCACCGCAGAGTGGTATTCCATTGTGTGTGTGTATTTTACTCGTCCTAGACATAGTGCCTCCAAGATTTAGCTGTTATGAGTTTTGTCATCAGAACACGGCTGTGCACCAACATACACAACTTGAAGGAATGGAGGCTTATGATCACAGAGGAGTTGGTCCGTGATCTGTGGGCTCCACGGCAGAAGGGCGTGGCAGGGCCAAGCTGCTCCGTTCATGGTGACTGGAAGCTGAGCGGGACCAGTGCCAGAGTGCCAAGGGAGGGGCAGACACAGACCCCACAATCACAACCCCCAGTCACCAGCCACACCCCGAACAGTGGCTTCCCACCCACCTGCCCCTCACCCATGTGGCCCGATCCTTCTGAGGATAAGCACGTCGCTCCGTGTCCCTGGGCTTACGAAGCTCAGGTGGCCCATGTCCTGTGTCCCCGCCACTGCCCCTCGCCCCTCGCTGCCGACGGCACAGCCCAGCCCTGACTCTCAGTGGGAGTCTGATGGAAGAGCCGCCTGGGCGTGACCTCCACGCACTGTCCCCCTTTCTGCTCGGCCCAAACCCTGCCGGGGAAGGGTAGCCGTGGACGCAGAAGGCAACCACAGGGTCTAGCGGGCCAACCGGGCCGGTGCCCCCTCCGCCTCCGGCACCCCGCTGCTGTTGGCGGCTCCTGCTCAGGCCCTCCCCCAGCTGGCATGGCCACCTTGGATATCAATGTGCTTGGACTGGGAGATGCCCAGGAAGTTAGCAGAGCACCCCCGGTGTGTGCAGGGTGCCCAGAGGTGACTGAGGCATGGAGTGCCCGACCGGGCGTGGGTGACACTGCCCCATAACCAGGAGTGGGTGGGCAGGAAGCTCCCGGGGCTGGTGACACTTGCTTCTGCAGGTGCCCATGGCTCCAGCTTCTTCAGCCACTGGTCACCAGTGACTCTTGGGGTGCTGTCAGGCCCCTGCCTCAGGCTGGGGCTGCGTCCTCGTCCTCCCCTGTTCTAGGCTTCCAGCTTCCTACACTGAGCAGCTGTTGGGTCCCTGGGGCTGTGGTCAGCAGGCAGCCACTGTGGGGCCACTCCAGCTCATGTGTGTGTGTGTGTGTGTGTGTGTGTGTGTGTGCACGCACACGCGCACGCGTGCGTTGTAGCCTGCAGACAGGACAGCATGTGTTGTCCCCTGGATATCTGTGTGTCTGTGTGGGCACTCGTGAACATGTGTCTATGAATGTGTGCATGCATACAAATGTATGAACATGTGTGCACAAATTGTGTATGAATGTGTGTGTGCATGCAAACATGTGTGAACATGTGCGTGTGTGTGTGTTCTATTGGCTCTGTTCCTCTAGAGCATCACAGCACAGCTGCCCTGGGCTAGCACTTTCCTAGAAAGCACAGGCCCTGGTTCAACCCCCAGCACGAACCACATAAGCTGGGGGTGGTGCACATCTTTAGTCTCAGCACTGGGGATGCTGAGGCAGGAGGACTGCTGTGAGTTCCAGGCAGCCTGGGGTACAACAGTGAGTTCAGGACCTGCCTGCCTGTTTCTCTGGCTGTCCTTCTGCCCCAGCTTGCATTTGCCACTGCCATCGCCCCTTCCCCATGACCCATGCAATAGTGAATACAGTCTGAAAACCATCTTGTCCTTATTTACTTACTATTTCTATCAGTACTAGGACTTAAACCCAGGTCCCCGTCACTGAGCTGCATCCCAGCCCCTTATTTTTTTGTTTGTTTGTTTGTTTTTAGCTTTTGAGACAGGGACTCATTAGTCGTTAAGTTGCCCAGGCTGGGCTTGAACTTGCAACCCTCCTGCCGCAGGGTCCCGGAGTGCGGGGCAACAGGCCTGTGACAGTAGACCCGGCTGGCTGTGCCCGTCGTCTGGTTCTGGATCTCCCACCTGGGATCCGAGGCTGTAACGCTTGGTCCTGACCTCTCTCTGTGCAGTTTTCCCCTGTGCGAGAGCCAGCCCCATGGACGCAAGCGAGTTCCGCAAGCGAGGGAAGGAGATGGTGGATTACGTGGCTGACTACCTGGAAAGCATCGAGGGCCGCTCAGTCTACCCGGACGTGGAGCCAGGCTACCTGCGGCCCCTCATCCCCTCTGCGCCCCCCCAGGAGCCAGAAGCCTTTGAGGATATCCTCAGCGACATTGAGAGGGTCATCATGCCAGGGGTAAGTGTGTTCCCGGGTCCGAGACCCAGAGTGCTGGCGCCCAGTAGCTTCTGGGTACCGGCTCCTTCCCGCGGTTGTTGCCCTAAACCAGGCAACGGAGGATAGGAGACATTTGCTGCCCTACCTAAGACCACACAGTGGTAAACGTGGGAGCCAAGCCAGGCTGGTGGCACGGGTTTGTCATCCCAGCACTGTGGGAGGCTGAGGCAGGAGGATCCCAAGTTGGACCCCAGCCTGGGCAATTTAGCAACTTGACGAGACCCTGTCTTGAAATCAAAAATATGGAACCAGGGATGTAGCTCAGTAATTAGAGCATTCATCCAGGAAGTGCAAAGTGCTGGGTTCATTCTCCCAATACAGCTGGGCATGATGTTGCACCCCAGTACTTGGAGGCTGAAGCAGGAGGATTGGCATGAATTTGAGGCCAGTATGGGCTACATAGTGAGTTCAGGGTCAGCCTGGACTACAGAGCGAGATTTGGTCTCAAAAAAGGGGGCCTTCTGGGGATGGAGGTCATGAGGAAGGTCCTGGGTTCAATCTCTAGTACGGACACAAAGAAAGAGAAAGGAGGGGAGAGAATAGAGTGAGCGAGCAAGAAGAGACAGACAGACAGATAATAGATGAACAAGAAAAAAGGGCTGAAGGTTAGATCCCATGGAACGTGGCCTCCGGTGACCTCCCCTCCCACCTGGGCGCCAGTCTCCGATGGGGCCCTCTGAACTGGGCACCCAACCCTGTGCCTTGATCAGTCCATGTGTCACATTTGGACCCAGCCAACAGTCGCGATCTCCCGCCCTGGCAGTGGTGGCGTCCGCAGATGACACCTGGGGGTGGGGGGTGCTGTCCTGAGTGCTCCCTCAGTGTCCCTGGCAGGCTGGCCACGTGGCCCTGCATCATGGAGTGGACGTCTGAGGCCCGCACTTGGAGGCAGAGGAGTTACTTTGGTTAGGGGTTCCAGAGGTCTCAGTCCCTGCACAGCTGGGCGGTATTGGCAGAAGGGCCTGGTGGAGGAGGGCTGCCCACCCCAGGGCGGCTAGGAAGCAGAGCGAGGAGGGACAGGGGCTAGGGACAGCAGCAGGCCCTTCCAGGTCACATGCCAGGGCCCCCTCCCATCAGGCCCGCCTCCCACAGTCCAGGAAGCCCAGGGGTGAATCCAGGATGAGCACAGTGCCCCAGGGTTGGGTCACCTGCTCACTCCTGGCTTGGAGGGTTAGAGTTCCCGCCTGTGAATCCGGGGCAGTGTACCCACTGAGTCCAAGCAGCAACTGCTGGCCTGGCTGCAGGCTCCCAGAGCCCCTGGCGCCGGTTCCCACACGGTGGGGGCGGGCTTTCACTGGCCAGGCATCTGCCGGTTCTTGGTTCTTCCATGTCCCTCTTTGGAGCTCCTTGGCATGGAGGCCCTGGCAGGCGGCGCTGGGCGGCTTCCTCCTCCGCCCTGGAGGAGGTGGGGACCGGAGCGGGGTGGGTGGTGGGAGGACTGGCAGGACTGACCCGAGTAAGGGCGCGTGAGACCAGGGGGCACTGCGACCTGCCTGATGAAACCCACAGGTCAGCCATCTTACTTTTGTTTGTTTTTGTAACTGTTTGAGGAAAATCAAGTTTTGTGTTGGTTTTGTACTGGGGATTGAGACCAGGGCCTTCACACCCAACTCTTCTCGCCACCCCCCC